>JBBPCY010000130.1:4044616-4072297 GCA_037974405.1 Brachyalestes nurse
CTCGCAATGTGACCAGTTGGATGGCAAAACACTACTAGAAGTATGTCAAAGGTAATTATTGCCATTTTGTTTAAGTGTGAACAAAAGGTTTGTTTTAAAATTATGCTTTAAAGAACAATATTTATATCTGGAAAAATAGGATAAATATTATCAGCAAAGCTGTCCAGTTCAATACTTAAACCTGTAAAAGAAAATTTTTGCAGTCTCTTATGAAAATTCAGTAGTTTTACCCCTTAATCAGCCTTAATCTGTGCACTTTTAAAAATTAAGGCGTTTGGTTCTGTAGTGATAGTCAGAATTGAATTACTTACAGCTTTGACATTCTGTATAACTTCTCATAACTTCAAAACATTACACATAACATGTTACAGAGTGAACTCTAAGAAGTGTGAGCGTGCTCAGTGCAACCCACCAGATGGTTCTGTACGTGCTTTGTTTGTAGTGCTTATTCATTTCATCACCACTTTAGACTCAGGTAAGGCAGCCAGCCACTGAGGTTGTTTGGAGGTAGGCAGCTTGGGCCAGCTAGTGCACGCTCACTTACACTTCTGAGTCATGGACTGAGTCGCTGTGGGGGGTGATTGTCGGCCCACTGTGTGGGAATGATGTCGAAGTCACAGGTGCATTCATCTCTGTGAGAGCAACTCAGGTGATTCAAGCCCACAAACTTTTATACAAAGAAAAATGACAGTGAAATATAAGTATGAGGCGGAATGAGCAGTGTGTGCATATGTGGACTCTAGACCGACACAATGTTACTTTAAACAATGCCGCTTTAAAATCCTCACTGCACTATTTTGCACCTCGCTCCCTATTAATACTTGTACATACTGTACTTTATTTTATTTTTTACTTTCTACTTTTCTAGTTCTTTCAGTGCTTTTTTACTTGTGTGTTTATGTAAAGTTGGCGGGGAACATGAGACTTAAGCATTTTAAAACTTGATACATAATACAATTTTGCCTTTACAGTTATTCTATGTGTTTTCCCTTCAGTGGTATCAGCTTCACATTTCCAACCACTGAATTTCATTTTAGAGCGGGCCCCATCCATGCAGATCTATCAAACCTTATTGAACAGAATATTGGCTTAAGTATTTATATATATATATTTACTATATAAGTACATCTTCTTTGATATCAGTAAGTTGGTGTACATTCTGCTAAATGTACATTTCTATTTTGATAGCAAATATTCGGACATGCTCAAAATCACCCAAGCACATTGAAGCTGCTCTGGCTCATTGGTCTTATGGTGAAACAGCATCTGACTAAAAACTGTTATCTAGGTTTTTTTTAAGCCTGTCTTTATATTTATATGCATCCATGGCTGACAAATCAAATGGAAAATGGGAATAAATGAGTGAAGAATCATGCAGAGACTTATGATATAATTGCATGATATAATTAAGCAATTAACATCATACCATGATTGGTGGCATATACAAGTGCAGTAACAGATACAGTTCAATATTCTCTTAAAATAAAGGTGTCAGAAAGGGTTATTTACATGTAAAGGTACATGTAGAGGAGAAAGACCTTTGTAAATATGATATGTGAATATAAAGAAATACAATTAGAGGTTTTAGACCTAAGAAATAAAAGGAAACTTCTCGGTCATTGCACATATAAGACCTTATGACCTATAGTGTCTGAATCCTTTTATTCCCTTTATACAGCTTCTTCTTTTAAATATCTTTGGTTCTTTTTTTGTTCATGAATACATACTTTTTGTTCATATTTCTAAGCAATGTCAGAAGGCATTATGAATGGAAATTTGAGTATATACACTGGAAGCATATTAAATAAAAGTGTCTAAATACTTGCTTTCCTTCAGTGTACATTCTAGTTAAGCTTATTTTATCACTTATATATTCATAACAACATGTAAGATGTGAAACTGGTTTGTAATTCACTTATTTAATTAATTTAATTAATTTAATAAATAAGGTGTAAGAATGTAATTCACTTACTTATTCACTCACTCGCTTGCTTGCTTCCCCACTCACTCACTTATTCTCTCACTCAGCCATTCACTCACTCACTCACTCACTCAATCATTCACTCAGTCATTCACTATTTTATTCACTCACTCGCTCACTCATTCACTTACTCACTCACTCATTCACTCAATCATTCACTCAGTCATTCACTATTTTATTCACTCACTCGCTTGCTCAGTCATTCCCTCACTAACACATTCACTTACTCACTCATTCACTTATTCACTCGCTCACTCACTCATTCACTCACACACTCACTCATTCACTCACACACTCACTCATTCACTAATTTATTCACTCAGTCGCCCACTCAATCATTCACTATTTTATTCAGTCACTCGCCCGCTAAGTCATTCAGTCACTCATTCATTCACTTACTCACTCATTCACTTGCTAATTCACTCACTCATTCACTCGCTCATTCACTTACTCATTCACTATTTTATTCACTCGCTCACTTGCTCAGTCATTCACTCACTCATTCTGATTCACTCACACACTCACTCATTCTCTGTCACTCGCTCATTCACTCACTCACTCACTTGCTCACTCCCTCATTCACTCTCTCACACACTCACTCAGCCATTCACTCAGTCACTCCCTCTCTCTCTCGCTAGTGATGTAACAGTTGGACATACGCTAAAATAGTTCTCCAAACACGTTCCAGTTAGACAGAAGGAGGCTGTTGTTAAATGTCACCATTCCTGGACCAACTGATAATGAAAGAAGCATTGTTAAAGCAGTGCATATGGCTGGATTTTCACCTCATGTTGGCAATTCTGACACAAAGATAAATCTTTTTTTTTTTTCATTATCTTTAAGAACATACTTCTGGTTTGTGTTTTGCAGAAGTTGAAGTAATCTTTTGCTTAACTTAAAAACTTTTTTCAAGGTTTTTTAACCATGATACAATTCAAACCATGACTCAGGTCAACTGTTTCACATTCCTTGCTAACTCACTCACCCACTCACTGTTTTTTTAAGTATAGAACTATTACTATATAAAGTGGCACAAAAATGCCATAAGCATAGAACCAGTCAATGAATGGCAATGTCAGTTAGGCATTTCACAGAATGGTACTGGAGTCCAGTTTGCTAAACCTAATTCTGCATTCTGAGCCAAATTTTGCCTGTTGAGAATGCCACTGGAACAATTACTGTCCGTGCTCAAAACTGTTCGACCCAGCAGTGAGCCAAATTTGAGTAAAAAATGTGTGTGTATGTTTAAAGGTAAAGCGTGTGATGCAGTGCATTTGAATTTGGCGTGCATAATAAGGACATTTGCCTACAGGACTATGAAAACAAAAGTCCCTATTAAATAAATAAACCTGCGTTCTTTCCTTGAATTGCTCATACATTCCACCCTTAGGCACAATCCTAAGCACTTAGTAAGCTTTGTTTTTTGGAGCACCGCTAAGGCTTACAATAAAGGACCCACTCAGTTTTTGTGCTTTAGCTGTTTTGTAAGTGTTTTAACATACAGTGTTTTTCACTTCTGACTGCATTTTAATGCACATTTATACTTGCTTGCTTCTCATGGCCCAGACCAAAGCTGCAAATGATGATATGTTGTTGCATTTTAGTTAGCAGCAATAACTATGATAATATCCTGCTCTCTAGGTTTATGATATTGTGAGTTCAGCTACTGATGTTGGATGATTAGTTCTGGATCACAAACACCATTCTACCTCATGCTAAAGGTACTGGATGGAGCTGCAGTTCTCTGGAGAATGTAGTTTCACTGCTCTACAGCCCAGTGCCAGGGGGTTTAGCCCACTCTAGCCAGAGCTTGGCATTGGGCATGATGACCTTAAGATGATGCTCCAGGGTTTCTCAGTTTATTGTCAGTGTTTTTCTATGAATAGTAGTTGGGGCTGGTCTAAAAAAATAGTGATAAAAATGCTCATGTATTGGATAGATTTCAAAATTCAGCAATGGATGAAACAAAGTTATGCATAATTCTTATTTTTTCAAAAAGCAATTTTGAGAAATGAATAGTATTTCAGAAAAAACAATTATCTGAAGTCTGTAAATTGCTTATCAAACCATTGAGGTTGTATTTGTGCCTCTATACATCCAGTATAAACATACAAAGTAACCTTTAAGAGTAATTTCTAACTCTACCCCTCACAATTTAAGCTACTTTAAAATGTTCTCAAAGTACTCAAAGTACCTTTTAAAGGACAAGTACATGTGGTGGTACATCTTTCAGGAATAGTAACATTTTCCATTGTAGTTATAATATTTTAGCAGCGTTGACACTATACACCTTATCCTGATTTTTTTTAATATTGTGTCCCAGAGAAAAGTTGCAAAAAGGTGTAAACATGTCACTTTTCTCTGGGAAAGTGACTGCTGTGTATCTTTCAAACTCATTCAAAGAACAAGGTTGGAGCATGTTCAACTTTTATGGATACATTTACATTGTTTGTACCTTAGAGGACTAAAAAACACTGGAGTGTGTCTGTTTTACCAAGCAGTGTCGAGTCAAAAATAATATTTGAGTTGAAGAAAAACCTTGGGAAGAGTGCTGCTTTGCGAGTCTTTGATGTGTCTGTCACATTTTGTAAAACATTTACCTGTAAATGTGAACTGTCCCAGTTCTAGTGCTATCACTAAATTGTGGATATAAGGTGTAAGAAATGTCTGCATGTATAAACACCCACTGGCTACATTTACTTTGTAAATACATTCAATGTTCATTTTATCTGCTCCACTTACCATATAGGTGGACTTCGTAGTTTACAGTTACAGACTTATATCTTTTTCTTTTTTTTCCCATCTTTTTCTTTTTCTTCACCATTGATCACGTTTTAGGTGGTGGATCATTTTTACCGCTGCAGTGACTTTGACTTTGGATCACACACAGCAGTGCTGTTGGAGCTTAACTCCACATGTACTGTCCACATCTATCTTGGTCCACCTTGAGGTTAGAGCTGATAGCTTATCTGAATGCTTTATGTTGGTCATCCTCGAGGACAGTGGCCACAATCGACTCCACCTGCATTAAATAATTAGGATTCTTTCATTTGCCTGTTCAAATACATTAGTGTACTTTCTGCAGGAGAGCCGATCTCCAGGATGTGGGTTGGTGTCTACTGCCAAAGAGCTTCATCAGTGGTCAGTTTCTGGGCACAGAACCAGATATTTTTGAAACCATCCCTGGTATGATTACTATGTTAATGCAGTTTATTAGAAAATAAATATTGCAACCTATACTGATCAGACATAGAACAAACTCTCCTTCCTTAGTATGTGCAAGAGACCAATTTCTGACCCTGTTTTGATATGGGTATTCTATTACCATCTGTTCATTTGCTCTGAATTTGTGGTTTTGATTTTAAAACGAGACTGAGGCAAAGCTATTATAAAATACACACACATCACACACATCGAATATATTATGTATTAATGCACAAGAATTGCTCCTCCATCAGTTGTTTAACCTGCAGCAGACAACCGAAATTCCTCACAGGCATTGTTTGATCACTCTTCTCGTGATTCACTTTCACTTTTGGTTTTTGGACTGGTTGAAAATAATCACTTTATATTCTTCTCCTACTTTTGGCTGCTCCTGTTTTATTAGAGGTCACCCCATCAGAGCAACTGTCTCCATTTCCTTCTGTGCTCTGCATCTTCCTCTCTAACTGCCCTCACCACACCCATAAACCTCCGACTAGGCCTTCCTCTTCTCCTCTTCCCTGATAATCACTTAAATATTCCCAGATAATCACTAAATCACATTACATGGATAGCTAATATATCGCTCACATTAGTTTAGCTGTTCCTCAAATATTGTTCATTTTAAATAATAGTGAGATAGTTAAGATATCTGACAGTGTGAGTGTGTGTTTGTGTGTGTATGTGTGTGTGTGTGTGTGTGTTGTTATCTACTGCGCTGTGAAGCTTGTCAGCTAATGAAGGGTACACTGACACACATTCATCTAGTTTTATTAGCACATAGGGCACCTAGATTTATTTGAATGGTGATCTGATGGTTCTTATCCTTTTCCATTTGAGGTGAAAGTTTAAGAAAAGCTGATGCTAAAGAAGGTGTATATTAATACAAGTGTTAACCGGTCAATGTCTGGTTATTGTACAGAGTAAAATCTGCCTCAGAAATAACAGAAAATACAAAATAAAATATTTTTGCATTTTTCCTTTTTTTTCTGCAAAGTATGGATTATTAAAAATCTTTATAAATTAAAGATGATATTAATGGTAGAATTTTTGGTAGTTTTGTTATTTAAGATGTTGTCAGACGTTGCTCACACTGGGCTCGTCATCTTCCAGTATGACCTACTTACATTTCACAGACTGCGGTAGATTCACACACTCATGCGACCCAGTCATCCTTACCTCCCGTTGCTGCCCATGGGATAAGTAACACATGCTAATAACGAGGTGCCGTCCCAAGTAGGGTGAGTGGGAGGGACTGCATTTACATTGTGAAAAGACTCTATAGGCTACAAATGGCTCATACTGTAATGGGTTTGCTAGAGGGTGAGTAGAAAAGAAGCAGAGGTGGTAAAGAAGCTTTTAAAGACTCTTTTCTTTCTCTCCGTGTCGACCTGAGTAGGATGGGTTCCCCTTTTGGAGTCTTGGTTCCTCCCGAGGTCTCTTCCTCTAGCTGAGGGAGTTTTTCCTCTTGCTCACTAGGGGCTCGGACCTGGACTCTGTAAATCTGCTTTGCGACAACTTGGTTGTAAAAAGCGCCATATAAATAAAATCGAATTGAATTGAATCGAGGAACTTGGTATCCCATTTGAACTTTTTTTTGTTTTAATTTTCAGCCTTGTGCCCTGTGCTAGAGTATGTTATTGATTTTTCTTGCAGCAGTGGCTGACTGGTCCCAGCAGGCTTTGTATCTGCGGTGTCAAGGCGTTCGCCACTGAAAGTGGTGTGAAATGATCCAGTAAAGAAAAGTTGGCTCTACTTGTAAACAGAGGGATGTAGCTGTTAAAATTCTGGTTACAATCACTGAGGCGATTTTATGGTGTTTGTTCTAGCGCGGTTTCAGTGATGCACTTTTCCGGTAATAACAAGGTTTCGTTCCTGCTGATTATGCCTCTCGCGCCTCTAATGGTATGTTTGGTGCGTGGTGTTTTCCACATTTCACTTTCGCCCAGAATGACTCTTTATTAAGAACGAGAAGTGGGGGGTTCTTCGGCGCTGCTGTGGATGAGTGGCAGTTTGGGGATATTGACACCGAGGGGGGAGCTTGTAAAAGGTCTTTCATACTGAACAGGAAGGAAAAACTAGTCTTTTCACAAGCAGAGAAAGATTATGCCATGGCTGAAGTAACATTAGTTGTGCTTTTAAAAGAACAGAGTAGGCTAATCTAACAAGTACCTTTCGTTGTTAGGCCATTTCAGGTTTGCATACTATTCTGCAGTGCACTGAATGTGCAGTAGCCGCATACGTTGGCCTTTATTCAGCAAAGCTGCATAGAAACGAGGTTGAAGTGCCTGGAATGACGTACTTGCTCCATGTCTGTTCTATGTAATTGTCATTACAAGAGTGGTGATTGGAGCACAAATGATGAATCAGCTTCAGCTGTGTGGAAAACCATTACCCACTCACTAATCTTTTTTTTTTTTTTTCAATAACACACCCAATTTAAACTTGTATACATATGAGCCCCTGGTAATCCTCCATGAACTAGCCCACCTGCACTGCCATGATTATGCCTGAGCCTCACACATTTGTCTGCTTATGCTAACTACTCAGCAGGATGGACTTATGAGCTAGTAATGATCCAAGTCTGCATTTTACTCCATATCTTACCATGCAATTGTACCATGCAATTTGGCTCTGTATACTTGTATAGGGTTGAAATTACAATAAAGTTCACTTTGACTCGAATGAGGTTTGATGAATAAGGACCATCATGTCCTCAAAAACTGGCGAAATGGTTGTTCTCCGCTACTTAATTCTACTTAAACTTAAGTCCTTTTGAAGCCTTTCTGCAGTTCTGCTGCAGCTCTCAAACACATATGACAAATGTAGGTCTTACCTAACTGAATTATTCTTGTGAGAACATTGAAATATTTTTCTCTAAATTTGAAGTCAGCCAGTGCAGTTGTCCAATCGCTAGTAACGTAAACACCTTCCCTTTTAATATGCAAAGTGGAGACTCTTCATTGGATCTGCTTGAGGCCACTGTCTAGCTCCGTCTCAGTGAAAATAAAAAAAAAATCCTTAATAACCTCCCATCAGGAAGAACCTCAGGGATGTGTGCATGGATAATATTTTTTGCTGTGTCGTATGTTCCTCTGGCTCTTTGGCTGTTAGCAGCTTGGTTGAGCCGAGAGTGAAGGGAGAGGCTGGTCTTTTTTGAGGGGGAGACAGTATTACCCACTTTATGCCCTGTTTTCCTCCTCTACCTTCCAGAAGGAGTGAGAGAGACAGCGTTATTAGTTTTGCTAAAAGTCACTGGGAGGCAGAATTTGGGCGCACAGAGCTTTGCCAGCTAGCACACAATGCTGAGACTGCCACTGTGCTTTGCTTAGCCTAACTTGGTGTTTGCACACAGCCATATATCACACAGTGATTGTGACATGAGTGCCAAAGGCTACAGTGATTGTTTCACCTCCCATGGCCTTTTGTGCTCTAGTAGGGATCATTGATGCTTGTAAACAGGTGTGCATGAAAAGAGACTACACGGAGGGGCGAGAAGCGGGATGTCAGGGTGACAGATGTGGAACATGACTTGCATGGCATGTAACAGCTTTTAAGGCCTTTAAATCAGTGTGGGTTTAATTTTTAAATGCGCTCTCGCGGTGCTCTTCCCACCTTTCATGCTGGGAAGCTCTATCTTCAGAGAAAAAGGTGAACGGTAGAAGGTGATGTGTGCTTTTTTTCCCCTTCTCGTATTCTCGTGAATCTCCACACACCACCTTCCCATTCCTTTTAGAATTGCTTTTCTGAACATCTCTCAAGAGTTTGATGGAGTTGACACTGACTTACTAAAATCTGCTTAAAAGTACTATTGTGCGATTAGATGTTCAGATGGATTTATTTGGCAAAACCTTACCACTTTGTATTAAAGTATAAAATGCAGGGGGTTATTACAAATATATTAAATGTAATAACTGGTTGAATAAAGGTCTGATCACCATAACTGTCCTTTTTCCTAAAGTAGACCAATTAGTTTCACAACTCACTCCAACTCATTCACTGTCATTAGTTATTTTTGCAAAAAAATAATTATGGTCATTTCATTTTATTTACATTTCGTTCAAAATATCAGAATATCAAACCCAATATTGTGAGTCAAATCAAATCATAGGTGTATTGTCAACTGAGCCGCAACTGGGACCTGGCCAATATGTTGGATGAACTAATCGGTGTCCAGATTCTATGGATGTTTTGGTAAATCAGTCAAAATTGCTTTGAAGTTGCTTGTCTCCTATCATGATGGACACACCTGTACCATGATGCAAATATTTTGATTGTCTCTGTTTTATTCTGTTCAGTACAGACTAAATAATTAATTCTATGGGAGCATATAAATTGTCAATATTGCTGACAGAATCCAAGCCCCATTTTTTTCCTTATCTGGGCAGCTTTATAACCCCCTTTTCATCTAGATGGCCATCATATGTTTGACATAGTGTTTGATCTCTGTCTGATTCTCATGAAACTTGATTTGCTAATATACGTTTTTGAGGAAGAAATTGGTGTATTAATAGGATGTGCATCCATGTATCAATAGGGTGTGCCATGATATGCGATTATCCACTTTTCCTTTTGATCTAATTGTAGCGATTGTGGTGCCAAAATATTGCTAAGAACCTTAATATTAATAATTAACAAAAACATGTATGAACAGTTTAAACCACATAATGCTAAATCCTTCTGTCTGGGTGCAAAATTGAAACAGCTGGAACTTGTTTAGTCCGGTTCTTTAAATTTAATTAGCTGATTTTGAAATAGTATATAAATAAATGGCTGTTACTAAATACCAGCTGAGACGTCTACATACCAGTTATTAATTTTTTTGTTTGAACAATTATTGACTTCATCAGCTAAAATTGGAACTGTTCTGCTGAACTGTGTGCGATCACAGTAGAACACACATCTGCCCTGTATGTGAAGAAGGTAGGGTTTGATTCCTGGCCCAGGAAGTAGAGTCTGAAGGTCAATCATTTTCAAAGTAATATTTTTAACAATATGGCCAGCAAATGCTAATTAGCACCTCTGGGATGGAGCTTAGTTTCAAATGATTTTAAGGTAATCCACCAAGTTTGGTGCCAGACTTAATCTATAGTCAGCACTTGAAAATGCAAATAACTGTTTGAGGCACTGCCTGACCAATTAAGATTAACTTTGCATGCTGCCTCTATACGAGCTACTCTAAAAATGCACATTATGGTTGTAGCAAATAATCAATCAGTGCAGCAGCTTTATTATGACCTTACAATCTTTACATCCATCAGTGATTTGAGTGTAGGGTCATAATGTAAAATCAGTGGCTAAGTGGGAAGCTGCTAGTCTGCCAAACAAAAACATCCTGGTCCAAACCTCGTCTTTTGTGTAAGACAACTGTATTATTAAAATGTATTTAAGCATTGTGATAATTTTTTTGTACACCCCTTGTTCTAAGCATACATGTTATCAATGAAAAACAAAATCCCGCTGATTTTTTATCTTCTTCTCACGGATTTCCGTCCATCCATTAACTGAGCCGTTTATCTGAAACCAGAGTCACTGGAGCCTGTTCCAGCGGGCGTAGGGTGAAAGGCGGACAGGGTGCCAGTCCATCACAGGGCAGACACACAGACAAACAAACTCACCTAGGGGCAATTTAGCGTCTCCAATTAAACTGCCGTGCATGTCTCTGGACTGTGGGAGAGAGTGGCAAGAACATGCAAACTCCAAACAAAAAGGACCCTCAGCCATCTTAGCACCTTCTTGCTGTGAGCTCTATCCATTGCACCATCATGCTGCCCTTCACATTGATATCAGTACGCAATATTGAATGTAGGTGTGATGCATGATGAAATGTGCCATGCTGTCATGGCCACGCCTCATATGCTACGCCCTGGCTGTCCAGGTCACTGGAGTACTGAGCCTGGCACTTCCTTCTCCCCCATTTCAATTCAATTCAGTTTGTAAGCAAGCCAAAGGCAACAAAGGCAACAGAGGTGAGGAAAAAGCTAGAGGAAAAAACCTCAGGAGGAACCAAGACTCCTCTGGTCGACCCAGAGAAAGAGAAATGGATACATCTCTATGGAGATAACTAACAAATGGAGGCCTTCAGCAAACTTAATCACTGTTAGATTGGCCATCTACGGCTAACAGAGTTGGTACAGTAGAGGTAGAGTACAGTACTGTAGAGGTCAGTAGAGGGTGGGGGTGGCCTAGTGGGTAGGATACTTGCCTCTGGACCAGGGTTCGAATCCTACCTTTGGCACACCATCACTGGATTCCCGAGCAAGACCCTTAACCCCAAGTTGCTCCAGGAAGACTGTCCACAGTGGAAAATGGAAGTCACTTTGGAAAGCATCTGCAAATGTCATAAATGGAAATGTAGAGAGTCTCTAGACCACAACAACAGGATCAACAATCTCTGCCAGAGCCATCTCGTTTTGGTTTCTCCCACTCACCTGACTACCTGCACCTGTTCTGCATTTTTCTCCTTCCCTCGCAGGACCAAGCATCCATTCTCCGTCATGCCCAAGCGTGGCATATTGTGTTTGTTTTTGGATGTATTCCTAAACAGAGTGTACAGAAGTAAACCTTGCAGTCCCTTTTCTGCATCAAAAACACTGACCAGGCAGACCTGTGGCTGAACCTGGTGTTTCCAAGGCTTCAGTCCTCCACATCACAGTAGGCTTCAAGTTCTTCTGGAACTTTTTTCTGTTTTACTGTTTAGCCGAAGCAGCACTTTGTCCATGTTTCTGTTCAGAAGCCATGCTGTGATCAGCATCTCCTTTGTTTGCATTTCCCACCAAGACTTCTGAAATAAAATCTCAGGAGTACCTCCTGCTCGTGCATTGTTCACCCAGGCTTGCTTGAATATGACAAACATTGTTATAATCTGATTGTTTGTCGACTAGTTGAAGCGTCTGAGAAAAAGTTTTTATAAGGAGAAAAATGGAAGTATTTTGACAATGGAAGTGGTAATGTGCCCTCTTCTTTACCAGCAAAATAAACTTGCAAAGAACAGAAAGAAAATATATTGTACATACACAGTATAAGTCCAAAAAACGATCATCTATTACATTTGAAAATAATTCAAAATAGAAAGATTTTCACTAGTGCTCTCAGACTTGTTCCTCATCATATTAATAGTAACTGTACCATTAGTACCAAAATGGCGACTGTTTATCTTGTTTGATAGCAGACCAGTGAGAATTTCATTAAAGGTTTAAACTTGTCACTGTTTACTGCTGGAATCTGTTATCCCATTAGCTAGATAAGGCAAAATAAAGTCAATTTAAACTTAATGAAATGAGGCCAATAGTATAGGTCAGATTTGTAATACACATATGAAAACCATAACAACTAGGAGCAGTGCATACAGTTGTATACAGTCACTAGCTTCAAGGTTCCCACACAGCTCAGACTCTTTACCGATCAACTAACAGCTTAAAAACACATTTTTTCAGATTTGTTTTAATGAATAACTAAATAGGCTCACTCAGGTATTGCAAGTTAATGACAGAATGCTACACATTCATTTCCAGATTGTGTGCTCGGCTGCATTGCCTTCTCCGCCTCCTTATGGCTTTTGCTACCCCCACAGTCCTTCACACGCAAATGCTGTCTGTCTCCACAGTAATAAATGGAAAGGAAATGAAAATTGCCTTGATCCATTGTAAATGTAAATGCGATGTAACAGTGTGCAGTGTTTCAAAGCTGTTGCCCTGTAGTCAACAAGTAGTAGTGTGGATAGCCAACCTGCAATCATTGAAGAGCTCTGTTATTTCAAGAGGGTTTATTTAGTATACAGTTATTTAAAAAAATTTGAATGCGAAACTGCCGAGCATTTATAATGAAGCTTAGAACATGCCCCGTAACACCTGGTACCACTTCCAAATTACAAGCCAAACAACCTTGATAGCATTAATATGCCAAAGCAAGGCCTTTTAGCCAGTCGTGTTGACTGTGTGTGTGTGTGTGTCAGTGTGGCGTGGCAGTGCTATAATAATGGGATTTGTGAATGATGAGGTCTAATAGTAAAGCACATTAGGATAGCAGAGAAGTTTTCCGTGCAGCAGCGATGAGGGGACTCAACGGGGGGTATTCGTCTCTCTGAGCTTCCATTAGCATGATGGCTCGCAGCTTCGCTCCACACACTGTCGACAGAGATAGAAACACTGCTGTTGCCTGTCTGTTATTTTCTCTCTTTTACTTCAGTCATAGACGACAGCATGCATGTAAGTGTAAAGTCAGGTCTTCGTGACCTTTTTGCCAGTGAAATCTGTTTCCTCAAGCAACAGACAAAGCATATGAATGGACAAAAATTGCCGGAATCAAAATATCTGACTGCCTTCCAAGCCATTTGCCAATTGGAAATGTTTTGTTGCGCTGCAGATATGTGATGGCGGAGGGAGGCGTGTACAAAATGCAGCACCAAAAAAAGACTTCTGTGTAAATCCTCAATCAATGCTGGGATGAATCGGCTTAAGTTTCCACTCTGATGCTTTATGCCTCCCCAACGCCTCCTTCTCTCTGTGCTCCATCACTGTGGTATGGAGTTCCCCAAAGGTCCCCAAATCTGCTCTTTAGAATAACCTTGACTGAGAGGAGTGAAGATAGTCTGCCTATGTCGTGTCAATTTGGTTGAACAAGATGGCAGTAAACCATGGTTGTGCTTAAGAATGCGATACTAGCCCAGCAAGTAAATCTTGAAAAAAAAAAGAGATTTCAATTGGAGAAAAAAAGTGAGAAATTATTTGTGGAGTGGAACCATGTGCCCTGGAGTCAGGTTGGAATTTTCTGTGAGCAAATGTTATATTTATTCAAGGTGTTTCACAGAAACATTGATATGGTGGATTACACCGCTAGCATTGGAATATTCTGGCCAAGACATCCAGAGCCCTCGGTGGAATCTGTTTCTGGGGGTAGACATGCTGTTAGCTTCTTTTCGTTTCTTTTTTCTAGAACTCAAACAAAAAAGGGAATCGCTGAGTAAAACGCTCCTGATCGGGCCTAAGGTGGTCTTGCTTGCTTTTGCGGTGCCACTGTTAAACGTGACCACCTCCTGGCCTTTCTGCCCCTCAGCCAAAATCACGTCACCACAAAAAGAACTTGTTTATTTTCCTCTGGTGCAGACCAGTTTTTATGATACATGCTTCACAATTACCAAGTGCCAAGGGATGGGGTTGTAACAGGCAACGACATGGGCAGGCAGGGAAGCGGAGCACTAGCTAAATATAGAGCACATAATTAGCTATGGGGAGAGTGAGTTTAGTTAGGCTTGGTTGCAGATAGACGAGGAGGGCGCTAGTTGGCCAATTACAGAGTCATGGACCTTGGAGGATATGAAGGCCCATTTTTGTAATGCTAAAAAAGTAAATAAATTCATGATTGTTTTCCTGATGTCATACCAGTAAAAAGCCTTTAGGTGGATAAATGGGTTGGATTGCTGTAAAGAGACTAGCTTTCCTTTTTCCATAGATCGTCTTATACTGGAACACTTGTTTGAAATTTCTTTCTTAGACAAATGGTACTTGCTGAATTAGTGATAATATAAGTTAGTTATCATCAACCAAATGTAGGATCAATTGTAAATTACTTTGCATCAGGGTTGGACTGGGACAAAAAATCTTACCGGGCATTTTGAGACCGGCCCACCCGGGATTCCCCGCCGGCCGAAATTTACGTTATCCTTCTCAATAGTGTGCTTTCAGGTTGGGGGGTGGCGTGGCAAATGCACAGTTCCCATTGAAAGTTGCTCTGCATTCAAAATGAGATCCACATCGACTACAGTTACCGACTAGCACTCGGTGTTCAATGGCATAAATTGTAGTCTTATAAAATGGAGCACCAAAGTGTGTTGTTCTTGGCTATTTGTGTTGTACTTGGCTATTTGACTTTTAAGATACATTTAAGAAACTATTTATATTCTCTATATTTCTACCAGTGGTGAGCTTTTAGCATCTAAGCAGCAGCTTTTCCAGTAAGCATGTCAATGCACCAATAGCCTTACTTATGGATAATAGAAAAGACAGTGCTCTCAGATCGGGACACACACACACACACACACACACACACATATATCCCATAACAGCAGCTGAAACATGTAAATGCACGTACACACAGCATGGTACAAACCCAAGTCGCTAATGGAGTAGTTTGAAGGGAGAGCCAAGTCTCCTCAGACCACTTAGTAGAGACTCAAGTCCAGAACCCAGTACAGTGCAGCATTGCAGTCAGGGCTGCTGTGTGGGTGGGCAGGAGTCAGCTCTGGATATCAAAGTCAAGCTGGGATCATTATCGCTGCTAATGCACTCTCTGTTAGGCTCGCTCTGCCCCTCACTTAGATTTCCTTCGAGAGACTTGAGGAGCTTGTTTACTCGCCAATTACAGCTCCTTCCCATCTCTACATGACGTGCATTTTCATTTGTCCGCTGTCCATCATTTCGTACACAGGGTGGACATTTAATGTCATTTAATGTGTTCTGTAACGCATGCATTCACTGTGATGCATTTGGTGATGACCTCTTGGATAGTAGCACCAGGGTGCAGAAATCACAGCCATTATGGAAGCAATATAAACATTTATACAAATCAAATACACTATCAGCAGATCAGGCGTAATTTAAAACATCTTTGAACAGGCAGGGTTATTGCTTTTTCCTAATGGAATTTGGATGGTCAGTTATTTTTTATTAGGAGGAAAAAGGTTTCTGTCTGTACAAAGCAGAGGAACGACATATACCTTGTCATCATTGACATTTCTTCTACAGACCCTAAATATCACTTATGCAAATCTAGAATGGGTGCCGTGACACCCCTTCTAGACCACTGGCTCCAGCTCTTTGCCTCTTTGTCTTTTCTACCTCATGTCGGAATTCATCAGAACAAGGCAGAAAACACAGAGCCACTGATGCTGGGCCCTAAGCAAGCCTCTGTGTTGACAAAGAAAGGCCTGTTCTGCCATGGGCAGCTGGGTTCACTGTGATAGGGCCTGGAAAAGGAGAGGAGAATGGGCATAAACTGAAATTTGTTCCAAATCAAATTATATATATATATATATATATTTAGAGTTGCATGGTCTAGATTCTTTTTAGTGTTAGATGCTGCCAAAAGCTGTTGAACATAAGAAATAAATAAAGTAAAGAAATAAAGTAATTTCAAATGTAACTTTTGTTTTTTAGTTATAAATCTTATATTGTCCCACAAATATTTTAAGACTTATTGTAAGTTTCACTGACTATAACATGCATCTTATAATAATAATAATAATAATAATAATAATAATAGTAGTAGTATAATTATTATATTCAGCATTTAACTGCTAAGCATACAATATCGATGTAAAACAGAATCATTGGAGGAGGAGTACTGCCAAAAGAATAATGACGTTGAAACTTCAGAAGAAAATAATGAACAGTAATAAAAATAAAACTGAAGAGCTAAAGAGTGTGATAGTTGACAATCAGTTGATAGTTGTTGTTTTTTTTTTCTCTTGTTACAGTGGAATCATTAACACATAAGTTAAATAAATTATGCCACCTATAAAACCTAAATGACAAATGAATGCAAGATTCAGTAGGTTTTAATCCCAGGCAGAAAGACACATGCCTCATTTCTGCTACATGAAATCAGCTTTTAAAAGACACATATAGAAAACATAACATATTTTACACAGGAACTGATTGCTCTGTACCAGGGGTATTCAACTAAAAGGTCCGGTTAGAGAAAATTTTCAGAAGCAAAGGTCCAGAAGATCATAATGTTGAACTATTTATTGTGATATAAATATAATATAATGTGTGTGTGTACATTGCATGTGAACAGTACCTGAAGTTAATTCAGTACAGTTCAAAAACATTAACAGTATTTATTTATTTATTTATCAAAGCTTGAATTTCCACTTTTCTGTGTTATGTTTTGACTCCGTTTCAACCAATTTTACAAAAAATAAACCTCAACACATCTTAACAGCTGAACAGTTTTAGAGGCTCATTTTCTTCCCCTCTTATATGCAACTCCCCCACATGAGTCTGTATTTCTCCCTTTCTCTCAATCAGTCAGTCATCTGTATCTCTCCCCCAGTCGTCTGTCTCTCTCCCTTTGTTTGCTTATGTGTCGCTATCTTTCTATTTCTTTCTACTGTCTTCTACCATCACCCGTTCTTGCCTCTAACTCGCCTCTGTTTGCCCTGTAGAGTTGCAATGTTTACCGCTTTAAACGAACGTACTTGATTGGCTGAAAGGTATCACGCGGGATGGCTTAACTTGCATGCAGTTGGTCGGTGGGTTTCCCCGGCCGCTAAAGCGCTACCGTAAAGACTGTAAAAGCTGCGGCGGTTAAAATAGACGCGTCCTGTCAGGTTTTAATTATAACGTTCTGTTTTGGCTATTGGTCCGGGTCCGTATGGGCAGCTTCTGGGTCCGGACCGTGGTCCGCCTGTTAGTGACCGCTGATTTATAGTATGGTTTGTAGACATACTGGGCAACACCTTTACATTTATAGGCCTGTTAATCAATTAGTCAAGTTCTTTACTACTGTCCCCAAAAATAAACTACACGTTGATTATTTGGAGCAATTTGTCAAAACCTTGCAAGTGCTTTAGCAGTTCTACAATTTGATAAGGCAATCACAGGAATTCTCAGTTGAGGGACAGTATTACACCAGTGTAACAATACTTCTGAAAGAGTGTAGGGACACCGCTTAAGTTGCTTATAGATTTATGAACATTTTTTTATTTACAAAAAGCTATTTATATCTATCCACCAATAACCAAACAGCAACAACAAATTAATCCAGAATTTTTGTTCTTTAAAAACACCAACCTCACTATCTGTTTTATCACAAAACAAATCCAGTAGCAGTCTGTGTGTGTGTTTAGTATTTTCCCAGTGTTCCTTGGCTTGCTCTGAAGTTGTCTGTTTTTTCAAAGGCGTTTGTCGTTTATGACCATAATTTTCCTGCTTGGATGACTGAAATAGTGTGAAAATCCATTCACACCCAACACACACACACACAGACACACACACACACACACACTACACACTCATGCACACACCCTACAGTCGGCGGTGTTAGTTTTGAGAATTCTCCATGATATTTGAGTATGCTGTAGCATTGCTGCCCGTAGATGTTTTAAGAACATCACTGTTTATGAGGATGACTTCTGTGTTTCAACAAAAACAGTGTTGTTTTTCTCAATGTTACTCTGTATCACCTGAGGCAAGCCCAAATCAGCAGTGATGATGACATTTGTAATGCTTTGTTGTTTGGGGCCACTTTTATGAGACACAATAGTGGGTAACCTTTAACACACGTTATTGGTGAGTACACATGTTCAAAGTAGAATCTTCATGCACACACACATGCATACAGAATGCATAAAGAAAAGGCAAATGTATATACTTTTATGCAGATGCACACAAGCCTTCATAAAGGTTTTGTCTTTTTTGTCTTTCTCCTACACACACACACGCAAACACACACACACACACACGCAGGTTTCTGTGCTGCAGCTGAAGGCACAGCTGCAGCAGTGATGTCATCGCTTGCTGCCACTTTGCTGATTGGAACTCTTTATTGGAAGCAGAGCACTTTGATTTTGCTTCAAGTGCTGGTAACAGGCCCTGCACACACACACATGCAGTATTACATTGCTCTGACAGTTTGTATCATAACTTTAATGTCCTGCAGCTAGAGGTACATGCAGATTCTACAGAAGCTCTCTGCAGTAAGAGCAGTGCTAGCGTTGTAGTAGCCGCAGTCCTAGGGTCAGCACTGTGTACATCCCTCACCGCCTTACCGTGAGTTCCAGATCGAAATAAATTGTGTGTGTGTGTGTGAGAGAGTGACTCCCCTGCAGGGCTGTGTATTCCCTCTCTTGGCTTGTCGTCTGTCTTTCCAGGCTTTGAAGACAGTTCAGCCTGCTAATAAAAGACAGGTCTCCACCACAACAAAAGGCCCAGTGCCCAGACTCAATAAACAATTTATTTCGCTTTCTCCCCCTCCTCATTCTCTCTCTCTCTCTCTCTCTCTCACTCTCTCTCTCGTCCATCCCTCCTCCACCCCCCGCCTGTCCTGTGTTTTTTCACTCTTGGCTTGAGAAGAAATATGTGCACTTGCTATGTTTTTTCCATGTGATCACAGAATGCTCTGGAATAGATTAGCGCAGAGAGGGAGCAAGCAAAAAGGAGGGGTGAAAAGGAGAGAAAGAGAAAAAGAAGGACGGGAGGGAGTGAATAGGGAGGGGGCAGAAAGAACACAGGAGCAGGTAACCGAGGTAACCTTGGCCAATCGGGAGTAAGGTGTGATCACCTCCTCCACTGAATTAGGGTTAGAGCTCACACACACACACGCGCACACACACACACACACACACACACACACACACACACACACACACAACCTTGCTAGACAAACTTATAACACTGACCCAGCATAAATTCTTGGGCAGCATTTGTATATAATTGATTTCTTATTTTGACTCAAGCAGGTGAAGGCAAGCCAACCTGTACCAACCCAACCCCCACTCCACCCCCATTTGTTGGTACTGGCAAAAAAATATAACCACAATCATGCAGCTCAAAGTAAATAAATGGCAGTTTTTGGGATATTTCTCCAAGAGAAGAATAACAGAAGCATATGTAGTGTGTGTGTGTGTGTGTGTGTGTGTGTGTATGATTGAGACTCTGTGAGTGTGTGTGACTGTAAACCACAGTCTTATTGGAGCTATTAGGCGGCTGGCCTAGGAGCACAGCAGAGAAGGACCAGATGGGCAACTGCGCGTGCACACACACACACACACACTTTTTCCTCACTCATCCTCAAACCAAAATCCTGAGACAAGCAGGCTTATAGAAAATAGCATACATGCATGATCTTTCAGATCATTCATACACACGCACATAAATGTGTTGCTCATGCACAGCTGTCCCTGGTATCATCACATGCTCTGTTCTTTCTCCCCCCCCTCATCCTCACATCTCTTTGTGTAATCTTTCTTGCCAGTCATGCATGGCAGCGAGCATGTTTGTGTATGAGTTAAGACTGATATACATCATTGTCTCATGTGGGGTTTTGGTTCTAATGAAAATGTTAGTTCTACGTGTGCCTTTGATATGCACCTTACACTCAACAAATGTACAACTCACTCTTACAAATTCCTATTAAAATGTTAGGAGTTATATGTGTGTCTTTGATATGCACCTTACACTCAACTCATTTACAACTCACTCTTACAGATTCCTTTTAACTTTCACAATATCTGCAAAAAAGTGATACTGGGAGTACTGTGACATTGTGATATGCCTTGCAGCATTTGAAAAAGACATCAGTGGATCAATAATGTGGATCAATAATGTACTGGCTATATCAGACTTTATAATTTTGAGAAAAAAAGTACTTATGTTACTTATACAAATACATTGATTCATGAAAAATCCCAACAAAACACTTATCTTGGGCCAGTTGAACCATCAACAAAAAAGTGATCATAACTTTCTGGGAGTAAGTTTGAAGACATATTCAGATTTAGTTTGATTTTTATGGATGAAAAAAAAACTGCATCACAGCAGTCTAAAACTGATGGATTGCGATGCCTCGTAAAAGTTTTAATCAGAGCCAGCCTGACTCTTAGTGCACACTCTAACCTTACACAAAACAGATGACTGGTGAAATTACCTATTTGTCTTATTTTGTCGTCCAGAGGAAATATGGCTTTACAAATTGCATAATGATGTAGATGATGTGGATTGTCATCTTACACTGCTTCAGGTTTGGTGGCTAGGAATTCAGAGTATGTAAAGATGTTTAGGCAGAATTAAAAGTGCAATATTAGTGCATCCACCAGTGAAAGGTAAATTTGCTACTGGACCTTAATGTGTAATAAGAAACAAAATTGATTAAACTACTGTGACTGTATTGTTTAAAGCATAATGTGGCCTTAAGTGTTTGAGTGTTCTTGCTCTTTGATAGTAGGCTACAGTATTTTCTCTTCTTGGCCAAGCCTGTGGTGACATGGGTGTTTAATGCTAATATTCATCATCTTCAGACTTGCAGCCCTGTAACTAACATGCACATGCTCACATTTACTATGATATTCCTTAACATGATAACACCAATGGAGGAACGGCCAACAGCTCCCTCATTTTAGACTGTCATGCAAAATATGCTCCCACAATGTTTTTCTCATGCAAAACTTCAAAACCTGATAATTAAAAATAAAATGTATGCTATTGCATTCGTCTGGCACAGTAGCAGCCTCACACCCTAAAATGAGCAGTTCTTTGTTGCTTCAGTTGTGTGATGTGCCCCAAGAATTATACAAAATGTTTTATTAATTTGCAAAAAACAACAGCTTAACTGTAAAAGCACATAAGCTGATACATTACTCAACTCTCCCAGTATCTGACTTCTGTTCACACAAGTGAACCCTCACAGTAATTTTTTGGGAACTGTACTGTGTGTTGGACTGGGTATTCCACTACAGGCTCACATCTTTTTTTTAAATCATGGTTAAGTTACTTGTTATAGCTACACTATTATGGAGAGTCATTATCTTTTATTTTGATCTCATCCAGTTTCTTATAATGCGGTGTACTTAGCTTGCCTAGTTGCCTAGCAACAAGTGTGTGTGTGTGTCAGCCTATGTATGTCTGTGTCCATCCGACAAGTTACTAGATGAGATAGCAAGTGTTTGCAACAAATGTGAAAAGCTGTAGCCAGTTTCAGAGGTGAGTCGAAAGTGGTAAAGAATTTTATTCTATTTTATTCTAATTGCTGTATATTGTATTTTTAATTGGCAAGCCTGAGCTCTCCACCTAAACCCTCCCTTGTCAGCTGTTTTTTATCAATAGTCTTATATTCATCAATTAGTGAGACTTAAGCAGACAACATAACTAAATTCACTTGGGAGTTTCACTATCTAGTTAGTTATAACCAATATCATTGGTGGTGATGGCCTTGTGGGTAGGATACTTGCCTTAATGAACAAGAGGTAATTGGTTCAAATCCTACCTACAGCATACCACCACTGGGTTCCTCAGCAAGACCATTAACCCCAAATTTCACCAGGGAGACTGCCCCCTGTAGTTAGGGAATGGAAGAAATGAAAGTCGCTCTGGATAAAAGCAGCTTTTAAATGCCGTACATGTAAATCATTGGTGAACTGTGCAAACTGCTGGGATCATTTCAAGAATTTGACAGTGTTTTTCACTAAAACCTAAAAATAAAGTGAGAGTAATACTGCCAGCTATGTCACACACCAGTAAACTTGCTGATCAGACATAGGTGCTTAGGCATAACTTTGGTTAGTGCAGTAGGTAATAATAATTTCTAAAAATGATTTAAAAATGGCCTACAATTGATTCATCAGTTAAGACTTAAGTCTTAATAAGCAAGATCAGCATTGCAGGATAATATACTGAAAACGATTATTTGTCCTAATCTCTGTATTTATTTACAAAGACACCTCACAAAAGCAAAATCCCGTGATAAGGTAGCATCCAGCAGAGTGAAAAGCTGCAGCCCAGGTGTTTCAGTAACAGCATCATTTTGTTAGAGGAAGATATTTACACACAATTTTAGTAATTTTTTTTAGAAATATTTTTAAGGCACTTATAAACTTCAGAATGTTTTACTACATTTGGCTATTTTTACAAAGTCTGTAATACATTTGAGCCAATAAAAAAAATCTGCCCTCAAAAGTAGCACTTAAGCTCGCATTGTGGCAGCTTTCTAAAGACGTATTCTTTGCACTGTGTAATGTTGCCGCAATGCTCCCCTGGGTCAGGGATGTGGCTTGACAGTGCTTTTAGGGTAGCAGTAAAACAAGTGGCTAATGACACCCCATGATACCACAGCAAAGCGGCGCGCGTCACACGCACTAACCCAGGAAACGCTTTGGTTGGCCACAGGGTAATCGTGACTGTCCCGGGCAATTTGAGAGGAGCGAGCAGCAGGGCTGCTTCATATACACACAAACACACAGCACCACAGAGCTCCATGCCAAGCCCAGAGGAGCCACAGAGCTCTGCACTTGTCTCCATCTGGCTGAAGGTCAAACACCAGAGATGGACCACCTGCCGTGGTCAGAACTGATCAAGGATAAATGCTCTGTGACCAGCATTCTTTTGCAATCTATACATACACCTTATATACTCTTTCCCTCTCCAACATTTTTTCTCTCTTTTTCATATTTCTCTCTGTCTCTCTCACTCTCTCTGTCAGCCTCGTTTTCCTCTCTCTCTCTCTGCTTAGCTGATGCTGGTGGAAAACTAGAAACTGAGCAGGGAGAATTTCAGCTAAGTCAGGTCTTCTCTCAGCCTCTCTGTTTGTGCCATCAAACTGTGTTTTTTACTGGCATGGAAAAAGAGATGAAAGTTTAAGAGGGTTCTTTCCGGACAAATGCACGAATGCATTTAAGTGTACTATATGAAATGTATCTGTACGTGGTGCATATGTGTGTCTGTGGTATGTGGACGAATGTATGTGTTTTGTCTGGGTCTTTGCAGGCTGTCTAAAATGCCTACCCTTAGCAAAAATGAGTATACTCGAAGTTCATTTTATTAAGAATGCTTGAGTATAAGTATAGCAAGTATACGGACCATGTACTTCTAGTGTTCAAGATATACTAATTTAATACTTCTTTGGACTAAATTGGAACATTTTTGAGTTTATAGGAGTATACTTTAATTATACTTTATAAGGTCATTGTCACAATACCAGTCGGCGACTGCTAGAGGTCACTGTGGGACTATGGACTGATCTCCATTACTCACAGCCAGCTAGAGCTTATCACTGATTACGTCTGTTTGTTCATTGGCTCTTAGTTTGTATTTAAGTTTGTTAGTCCTTAGTTTCTGTTATGGGAGCATACACTCACCTTTTGTCTTGTCTATGTCATCTGTCTCTTCTTAGTTCAGTTTTCGTGTCTGGCCCTCGAGCCTTGTTTCTGTTCAGTTCTGTTCTTTAATGTAAATAAATCATTTTCATTATGGACGTCTGCACCTGTGCCTTCTCTCATTCACAGTCTGGACGGGGCCGTTTCGTGACAGAATGCTCACATCACCCCCAAGGCACAGCAAACGACCACAAGTCCCGCGCTTGACACGCGCCAAGCCCCAGCAAAGAAAGTCGGTAGAACCCTCCGGAGTTCCTGGAGTACATTAGCTCAGAGGAGGATGAACCAATATACGTCTGGAGTGGTCGACCGGAGGACCAGCCTGTGGTTTTTGATCTGCTGGGCATCCTCATGGATCTTCCCGTCTCCAACATGGCTAGAAAGCCATGGAGGCGGAGGAAAACCCATGCCGGGTCCAAGATGGCGAACCCCAGAGCGGTGGTAGCTCGTGACCCATCTCCATCAATGTCTCCTGGCCGTGAGCAGAAAACGGCAAATCCAAGATGGCGGCTCCCATGATGGCTATAGCACACCATTCAGCTACGCTGACGGCTGTTTCACGTCATTCCGCTCCTCCAATGGCTGCACAGTGCCATTTTGCTTCTGCGACGGCTACAATATGTCATTCAGCTTCTCCGACGGCTGCACCACACCTGTTAGCTCTTCCAGTGGCAGTAAAACGCAGCTCATCCCCTCAAGCGTCGCCCATAATCAACTCAGCCCCTCAAGCATCATCCTCCTCAGTTTCACTCAATTCACGTCAATTCAGTTCAACTCAACTCAACTAAACAAAACTCAGCTCAACTCCGCTACTCTCAACTCAGCTCAGCCTTCCCTGTGGTTCCAGTCCGTAGCTCAGCGCCCGCCATGGCAGCCAGCCCAGCAGCCTTTTCCGTGGCTCCCACCAGCTCAGCAGCCTTATTCGCAGCTCCAGCTAGACTAGCAGCCTTCTCCGCAGCTCCCGCCAGCGGCCTAACTTTCCTCGCGGCTCCAGCCAGCGGCCTAACTTTTTCCAGGGCTCCAGCCAGCACCCTAACTTTCCTCATGGCCCCGGCCAGCAGCCTAATTTTCCCAGTGGTTCCGGCCAGCTGCCTAACTTTCCCCGCGGCTCCTGCACTGGTTCCCGTACCAGTCCTTCCCGAAGCAGCCACCCCTGCACCGGTCTCCGCACCAGTCTCCCAAGCTGCAACCGCTGCACCGGTCTCCACACCAGTCTCCCAAGCTGCAACCCCTTTACTGGTCTCCGCACCGGTCTCCCAAGCTGTGACCCCTGCAGCGGTCTCCGCACTGGTCTCCCAAGCTCCTGCACCGGGCTCCTGCGCCGGCTCCAGCTCCGGCAACGGTTTCAGCTCCAGCAACCATGCTCCACACCGCGGTCTCAACTCCAGTAACCATGGCCCCTGCTGCGGTCTCAGTTCCAGCAACGGTGGCTCCCTCTGTGGTCTCAGTTCCAGCAGCCGTGGTTCCTGATCTGGCTTTAGCTCCTCTTGATCTCCTCCTGATCTCCCCTTCAGCCTCTGTTCCTGTAAGGTCACTACCTGCACCGCCTCCTCCGCCACCGGGGTGGGGGGGGGCAGTCCTGTCACGATACCAGTCAGCGACCGCTAGAGGTCGCTGTGGGACTATGGACTGATCTCCTCTACTCACAGCCGGCTAGAGTTTAACACTGATTACAAACTTACAGCTGGCTAGAGTTTAACACTGATTCTGTTATGGGAGCATACACTCACCTTTTGTCCGGTCTATGTCATCTGTCTCTTCTTGGTTCAGTTTTTCGTGTCTGGCCCTCGAGTCTTGTTTCTGTTCAGTTCTGTTCTTTATTGTAAATAAATCATTTTCATTATGGACGTCTGCACCTGTGCCTTCTCTCATTCTCAGTCCAGATGGGGCCGTTTCGTGACAGTCATTTTAAGTTTACAAAAGTATACTTTATATACTTTCTTTATACTTATCAGTATAAGTCAAGTATACTTCACTAGACAGGTTCTAGACAAAATAAAAACCTTAGGCATCATTGGCTCCTAAACACAAAATATTTGGGCGCCAAATTATTTTTTTAGGAGCCATAATCTCAAATGTCAAATATGATATAAATAAAAAAATATTGTCACGCCACATCTTATCTCCAGTCTTACCCCATGTAAAGAGCATTAAAACAAAACAGGAAATCACAACATATTTTAGAATGCGCTCTGCCATATTGCGAGAGGCGCTGCTGTGAAGTAGTGGATAAAGATGCCTCACACATGATCTGCATGGGGCTGTATGCTCCAAACCAGATCCCGATGGATTACATTTCATAGGTAAGGCTGAACAATTGTTTTGAACATATTTGGCCATTTTAAAATCCCGTTTTATAAACCTTAAACTTAACTAAGCCAGGCTAAGCTATCAAAGCTGTGCATTCCTGTGTTCAAGTCAGCCTCCAAACAACGTTTTGGCTTAACGTAGGCACTAACTATTAAGATTGTTGTTAGCTCTTTAGTTAACTTTTCTCAAACTCTGGAGGTTTCCTAAGGAAACCCATCTCAGTATATAAATCTAACCTAAGTTAGCAAAGCTCCGCATCCCTGTGTTCAAGACAGCCTCCAAACTATGTTTTGGCTAATCGTAAGCACTATAATATGTGATTTTATAATGGCCAAATATAATCAAAACAATTGTTCAGCCTTGCTAGTTTGTTACAGATGATGAACTGGCACCAGATGGTCAAAGCTATCACCTGCTGTCATTAAAAAACAGTAGAGCTTTAGTGATTCCTTTGGAGTCAAGATAGTAGTGGAGCATGTTATCCGACACTCAACATCAGGCCAAGCAGTCAGTGTGTCTTTGATCAATCAGTTTGTCCGGGCTACAGTTTGAAATTGACAACCACCATTTTATGCTCTTGTCTTTAGTTGTGTCGGTTTTCCACAAATTAAGGCAGCACCCACACTGCAAGACTGGACACTCCTAAATTACGGAGTGGCAACACACGGAAAACGGCATGTAAGACAGTTCTTTTCCAGGGATTTTAGATCCAGTCCTGTATATATTTAATACCAAGCCACAATAGTGATAACACAGTAACCACACAGTGTGTGTGAGAGAGAAAGGGATGAGTGAAATATTTTCAGAAATTCTTTCTTAACCAATGTGTATACAATATACAGTTTTTGTATTTTTTGTCACGGGGTCTTATTGTGTTTTCATCAGAAAACCATGTGTACCTATATTACTTTACATGCCGCTTTCAACACGTGCTGCCGTATCATGTGAACTGCAAACACAGAATGCAGCATTTCTCTGTCTATGCGTTTGGGAGCCAAAGGAGCCGGATCTTCTTTGTGATCTGAGGCCATTTATCTAAATCACGCCAAATTTGGTATATATCATCGACGTTGACTGCTGCAAAAGTTACTGAAGCGGATTTTTGATTTATGCAATCATTTTGATGTTACGCATGAATATGTATGGATGGGAGTGGCCTATTTTTACTCAGAAGCCAATATCTTCAGAGGTCAACATTGTAACATAACCAAACTTGGGTCACACACCACACACAAGAAGTTTTTGACATCAGCATACTATGGCACATGTTCACCTCTAGGTGGCGCTCTTACAACGCTAATTACGTTTTTGCTCATATCTC
>JBBPCY010000130.1:4072397-4120413 GCA_037974405.1 Brachyalestes nurse
GGAGGTAATAAAGTTATATCATGCCACACCACACACACACACACACACACACACACACACACATCTGCAGCGAGGATTCTGGTGCGCTTTCTGTATCTCTGTTCATTGGCTGCTCTGTCTCAGTCTGATAACTGCTCTGTCTGTCATTCTTCTTCCACGCCGAGAGCTCTATGGGCAGATAACCCGCCCACAGGGTTTCTCAGAGAGAGAGACAGAGAGAGATATGGGCCCAAAGTGAGGAGTGTCTGTGTGTTGTACATGTCAAAGATTAATACATGCTATTAGTGAGCCTGTTGTTTTTGTCTGTGTGGGTAGCTAGGTTTGTTGGGAGGTTGGTGGGGCACCATAACAGCTGTATGCTCTCCTCTGCCATCTGGAGAGCGAATGGTGGAGCAGCGAGATGGATTATAGGGAAGCATCTTCAAACACAGAGTTACAGCCTCACCAGCTGGCTACCAAGAGAATAAGCTTCAAATACAGCTTGAGCTTATTCCTGTTAGCTTCTCTTTCCTGAGCAGTGAGAGAGAGACCTACAGTAGAAGTCCACCTATTACGGCTGTTTGTGGTAACCGTTGTTCGCATTCACTAAAATGTGCAGTTCCATTTGTGGTGATGATGGTTCCCATTCATTTCTATGGCAAGTTCTCTCGTACCGATTTGGCCTCCATGTGTTCAGTGATGTTTTCGACATTGAGCTTGTGTTTGCGTGTGTGTGTGTGTATGGGAATGAGGAGACTTGCAATGTGCTAACTGGTGACATATGTCTGTCTTACAGGAGTCCTCGGACAGCAGCAACACCACAATCGAGGACGAGGATGTTAAAGGTAGGTTGCATCAGTTTAAACTCCAACCTTAATTACCAGCAGTGTTGGTAAGAGTTCTGCCAGTCAGAACATGTTGACGGCATGCAGAGTATCACAGTTGGGCAAAATACATTGAAAAAGTAGTGATGGCTGAGTAGTGGATACACTTTTATAAATGTATTCAGTAATCTATTGAAACACATAACAATATTATTTTTTTAATGCAAATTTTTAATGAGACACACTGGGCAGGAGTGCTGCTTGAAAATAAGAAAATAATAAATAGGTTCCGTAAATAGTATATTCTATTAAAATGTTTTCAAATGTAACCATAAAGTGGGTAGGTATGTCATATGCAGTTAATTTTATATATATATATATTCATTACTAAATCACTGTGAAGTTTTCATATAATGGAAATTTGAAAATTAAGAAAAACATTTAAATGAAAGAAGGCTTTGTCCCAACAGCAAGGATATATATCGTCACCTTGTTAAAATAATGGCCTAAGTCTTTGTTTTTGTTTTTGGGGTTTTTTTTGGCAAAATTGATGCTGGCCACCTATGGTAAAATTGCCTATGCCATCAGTCGATCAGGATCACTTAAGGACAAGGGCCTGCCCATTGAAATGAATAGGAGCTGATTTTTTGTGTTTCCTGAAAATTTGGAAAAAATGAATTAGGCAATTATTTTAGCAAGGTGTCAATATCAGATAATTCCACTGAGATAAGTCTACTCAAGAAAGAAATTCAAGAAAGAAATTCAGTGTTTGTAAAGTAGCTGTTTGTGGAGTTTCTCTTAAGCATTTGTTACATGCTCTGGTTGTTGTTAATATGACTTAAAGAACAAAACATTTAGTTTATTTAGTTTAGTTTATTTTATTTATATAGCACATTTAAAAAACAACCATGGTTGACCAAAGTGCTTCATTTGATGGTAAGTGTACAGAACTATTCTGAAGACTGCCTTTAAGACACGTCATCTTTGTATTGTGAATACATACTCTCTATACCTGTTACATTCCAACCCTAACAACTAGTCGCTTTCTCAGCTACCATTAAGTGTTATTAAAAGTATTAAAACCCAAAGACTGCATTTTAACAGGCTGTGGATATTGATGATATTATTAAAAAAACAAAGCTGTTAAATGAACATTCCATTTAGTAGCAGACTTAGGCTTGACCTACAGTACTGTGCAAGTTCTGAGACACCCCTCATTTCTTCATATTTTGCTTCCAAGGAGACAGACTTTCATGTATTTTTAATGTAGTCTTAAGGAACAGTTCTTCGGGCTTCCTGAAAAATTATCATTTTCAGTCCAGTCCCTGAACCTGACCAGAGGAATGTTTTTTGTTTGTTAAGCCATACAATGACCTACAAATGAATCATTCAAGCAGAACAAAGCACATCTAACTTAAGGCCTAAACCACCGAAACAGGTGCAGATGATTCCAGATGTATCAGGCTGGTGATCAGTATACTGTTGGTGCTGAATGCTGAGTGGTGCTGTTGACTGAAAAAAAAAGGTTGGCTGAGCTTTTGTACAGTACTGTGTATCATATCTTCTTTAACATTCTCAGATGGGCCTAACTACATTGTGGTTTATAATTGATTGGCTGTAACTGGATCAAACTGACAGCTTCATGGACACTTCAAACCACTTAACCATTTCAAACACATCAGTGGATTCACTTTCATAGTGCATTGCAAATGTAGGTTTTTGAACTAGGAAGCTGCATGATGGAATAAAAGGATGTTGGATGCCTTTTCCAGGTTTAATACAGGCGGTTCGGTGAATCTTGTTCTCCCGGGAAAGACAGTCAGGAACACTGCAAGGGCACCTTGAATGTAGTATTTTTAACTTTGAAAATAAGACTAAGAAACAGGCAGACGTGAGACATGGGTCATGTGTGAAGTGTGTGGTGTGTCTGTATATGTATATCTGCTTATTCACATATATAAATGTGTTTTATTTTCTATTAAAACACTGTGTCCCTCTTCAGAACTGTCAAGGGATCTAGAATGGGGTTGTGATGTAGACCAGTCACCAGCGTTTCTGTGGCATTGGTGACATGACCTCAATACCAGACTGCTGTGGTTTTGTTACATGGTGTGCCCAGATCACTCGTCCCATCTCGATTCTCTCCGGACCCCCCCACTCACCCCTCCCTTCTGATGTCTTCATCCCACTGTCCTCCTTTTTCAATGCTGTCTTTCTATGTCTCTTCCCACCTTCACTCTTCCCTGCCACTCATTAGGAAAAAGCCTAGATAGCTGTTCGTTTAAGGCTACCTCAGAGCCCGGCCAGTCACCTCCAGGCCCTGCCCCAGCCGTCTTCTGTAAGTCATCTGTGCACTTCTCCTCCGCGTAAGCTCCATTTGGCTTGGCTGGTCTCACTTTGCACAGCATTTCTGCTCTTATACTAACCTGTTTTGCCTTGAGGAATATAGTGTCTTTAGTTTTAGCATATTATGGGGCCTCTTAAGCATTAGGAGAGGTCACATATGAACCAAAGTATCACCCTTGATTCAAGAACCACTGGCAAAGTGTACTTCACGACCACCATTGAGAGTCACTGTGGCAGCTTTAAGTCTTATGATACTCCACCTCAAGCGTGATCAGGTCCTCGCCTGCTTTAACAAGAACTAGAGTTTTCCACCAGCAGAAGAATATGTGCTTTGTTCTAAGCCTACCAGTATGTAAGCTTGTTAACCATACAATCTCAAAGGGCAGTTGGCTTATAGGACCTGAGCTGTATCGCTGCTCATCTTCTGCGCAATGCAACTATGCCTGAACGGGCCTCTCCTCCACGCTCGGAGCTTTGGTCCAACTCTGCTTGCGTGTCGCCACCATGTGGCAGCATATGGAATGGCATGTACTCTGACCCTTTCCTTTTTAACTACTGCCTGTCCAACTCTGGTCCTGGGGGACCATGGTTTAGCACTTTGTGGTGACTTTCATGTTCAAATACACCAGCTCCTGCAACTCAGCAGTTCTCAAAGTTTAACAGGTGTGTTTGAACAACAAAATCCCCAAACTGCGCTAAACTCATAGCCCTCCAGAACCAGAATTGGGCACCTCTGTTTTAACTGCATGGGGAAATCCCTTGATTATCCCCCCATCAAGCATGTGACGATGAACTGATCCCAACTGAAGTATCTCTGCTGTCCTCCTCCCTTTGGCCTGGTCCTGGTCCTTCTTTCGATGTCATTCCGTACTCACCCATGCCCACAGCCTCCAAGCTGACAGACATCCTGGGCTGTGTGCGCAGGAGCTCAGGACCCACCGCCCCACACGACACTGAAGGAGGAGCCCCATCAGTTCTCTCCCCTCCACACACGCCCAACATGCAGAGTGAGTAGAGCCCCCTCTGGCCCAGTGCTACTCACTGTCAAGGGATAAACTTTCTGGACCCGTGATTAGATGGCTATTTAAATACAGGGATGTCTGAACCAGTTGAGTATTCGCTAACTAGTTAGATGCGATTCACTTTATATTAACAAAATCACTCCAGTAAGGTATCTGTAGTTTGAGATGAAAAATAATACTGTACTTACATGTGTTTTCAACTGAGAACAGCTGAAATAGCATCTCATGGTTAGCAAAACAGCTTTACAAAAACATATACTACATACATTACATGGCCTGAAGTATGTGGACATGTTTAACCCATAACTGTGAGTTTGTTGGACATCCCATTCATAAACAATGGGCATTTTTACTGAGTTGGCCCCCCTTCCCAGGTGTGAGAGCTTCCACTCTTCTAGAAGGGCTTTCCACAAGATTTTGAAGTGTGGATTTGTGCCAATTTAGTCGAAACAGCATTTGTGAGGTCAGGAAATGACACTGGTCACAAAATGACACTTGGCTTCATTCCTGTTAATAACATTTCTGTTCTTAACAAAAGGTGTGGAGTTCTTCCACAATAGATTTGTCAAACCATGTCTTTATGGACCATATTTAGTGCACAGGGGCTGGAACCCAAACCATGTTATTTTCTAAATTGTCTTCATATGCTGTAGCATTAATATTCACCCTCAGTGGATCTCAGGGGCCAAAACAGCCCAAACACTGAAAGGTGGCATCACAAGCAGGAGGGGTATCCACATACATCATCCCTATCGGCAATCCAACCCCACAAATATGGTTTTCCCCCAAGAGTCCTACTGAGATAGCATTTATTTAGAAAATAAATTAATAAAATATTCTCACATCTGTCCTGTCTGATCTGTTTGTTTTGCTTTTTTTCTTTTTTCTTAACTGTTCTGATGTTTGTGTTGCCCTGTGTCCATTTTCATCGGTGTCCCTCATGGCTTGGCACCCCGCCACTTTGTTGCCCCAAAAGCCCGCTTGAACAATCTGGCAAGCAGTGCGGGCTGCACCACCAAGCAGCCTGAACCAGCGATAGCTCCCGCTTTCCCTTCCCAGCCCTCCTCCCCTCCAATCACACCCCACTCCAGCATCTCCCTGTCTGTTCAGAGTGAGTACTGCATGGTGGTGAAAGATCATGGCATTCCTCTCCTCCTCTTTATATTCAGCGTTGCCCTTAGCAAAAAGTAATTTATTAAATATGCTTGAGTATAAGGATAGCAAGTATACAGACCATGTACTTGTAGTGTACTAGAAAGAATACTAATTTAATACTTCTACGGACTCAATTGGAACATTTTTAGTTTACAAAAGTATACTTTAAGTATACTTTATAAGGTCATTTTAAGTTTATAAAAGTATACTTTGTATACTTTCTTTATACTTATCAGTATAAGTCAAGTATACTTCACTATACTATTCTTAAGTATAGAAAATATCGTATATAAAAAGTTAACTTCAAGTATACTGCCTCAGTTTTAGTATAAAATAAGTATACTCATAGTACACTTGAATAAACTACTTTTTGCTAAGGGTATTGTTTGTATTGGTGCTTGAGAGAGAGAGAGAGTGAGAGAGAGAAGGGGAGAGGGAGAGAGAGAGAAAGAAAGGAAGAGAGAGAAAATGTTCTGCCTTCAGGTTTTACTGTGGGATATTTTTGGCCATTTTGTGTGTGTGTGTGTGTGTAATCTGTAGGGGTCATCAGCAGGTTTCCTTTCAGAGACACAACAGGATCTGTGACTAGGCCCTCAGGCTGTGACTAAATGAAAAGTGAAATTGAGAATTGTGCGTTAAATGTTTAAGTAGATTCCTCAGTAACAGAAGAGACAGAAAAATACAGTCTAAACAGATGACAGACATTTCAGCAATACTTTAAAAATATTAATAAAGAGAAATAAAATAATAATAATAAAGAATCCTGATCCAGTTAAAAAATGTCACAAAGTTTCCGCAGAGAGAGTAAGAGAGAGAGAGAGAGAGGGAGGGAGAGAGACAGAGACAGAGAGAGACAGAGAGAGAGAGAGAGAGAGAGAGAGACTCTGCACAATTGAACCTGTCAGTTTGACTCAAATGTTAGATTCTAAACACACCAGCAGGAACATCAAAAACCTTCAGTCTCCAGCCAGCTAGAATCTCTTTTAATTCAGTTTAATGTGGATTAAAAATGCATTTGAGAATGGAATTAAAGAATAGGCATGCCTTGTTAAAAATAAAATGACCAAAAATGGTTCTTTGGAGCAATGCCATAGAACAACCACTTTTAGACGCTCATTGTGGTGGTCTTGTAAATCCCAGGCCCTAGAAAGATCAAAAGCATAGTTACCACTGTTTTTAGCAGCTTAACATTTATTCTTAAATTGTTTTCTCATTTTTGAGGACTGCTACTAAACATAATTTTGAATTGGTGAAAGAAAATTATTAAGGATGCACCGAATATTCAGGCACCGGTACTTTTTGGCCGAAATGTTTTTTTAAACGCGACCGAAACAGTGATGACGCAATGATGACGCTACCGCAGCCTGCATGCGCCAGACTGAATTAGAGTCAGCATGCAGGGGCGGACTGGCAATCTGTCCGTTCTGCGGCGCTGAATTTAAATATCTCTCTCTCTTACTCTCTCTGTCTCTCTTTCTGCCTCTCTCTCTCTCTCTTACTCTCACCCTCTCTGTCTGTCTCTGGAAAAGTCCAGAACCAAAAAAAGGTTACATTTCTCGGTCACAACGGCCGTTATGAACTTTTCCAGAATGCACAGATTGCCAGTCAGCATGTCTGCTAGTCAGCATCTTTCTTTGATATATCTAAGAAAGACACACGGAAAGCTTTTTGTAAAGCACGCAATGCCGAAGTTTCTAGAGGGGGTGCATCCACAAAGACTCTCAGCGTCAGAATTAATTTATCATATAAAATCAAAACATCCCAATCGCCATGCAGAATATGAAGCACAAAAGAGGCAAGACCCTTTGAGCACAAGCACTCGGTCTGTGTTTTTGAAAAGGCAAGAAAGTTTTCCAGTGATTACAGGTAATGTATGGGCTATGTCAGTCTTTGTTTTGATACACTATTTTGTTAGAGGCCTACAGAGAATGTTGTTATATCTTTCAACAGTTTTTAAAGCACTTGTTCTGAATGCACTTTGTTCATGCACTTCATTCAGAATAATGTTAATGGATTTAAAATTCACTAGTTTTATGAGAGAAGATATTTAATTTTATTTCAATTTTTTTTTATTTCAATTTGTATTTTATATTGTGTATTGTTTGAATGCTAAATAAATATTTAGTTTTGTTACAGATTTATTATTTTAATAATTTAACCATAATAATTTATTTCAGTTTTCGGCCAATCATTTCAGTGCATCCCTAAAAATTATACATCTGTTTGAGACTGTAATTGAAGACAGATGAGAAAGTTGTCTCCAAGATCATTTTTCTGCTCATGGAGCTTTATATTTGTTTATGAGTTATATTTATTTATTGGGTTCTGTACCAATATTATTGATGTTTTTAGTAGAACTATCTGTCCTACTTAGCAACCTTTTAGAAACCTTTTCTTTTCTTTTTAATAAGAGAGTCTACATACTATATTGTCACAGTCAGGGGAAAAAGTATATCTTGATTTTGGTCATTTTCTAGCTTCCATTTAACCTGTGTCTTGACTTACATTGATGATTTTCCTAGTGTTTTTTTTTTTTAAATACAAGGTTTTGTACTGCAATGTATAAAGATGATATGTTCTTGTCTGCCTGTCTCACCAGAAGTACAGAGAGAGAGAGAGAGAGAGAGAGAGAGAGAGAGGGGTATATTCAAAACAGACCCGATGAAGTGCTTGATAGTGATGAGAAAAAGGTGGAAGTAATAGGTAATGAAAATGAAAAGAATAACTACAGACAGACGGAAGACCAAAGGAGTGATAAAGAAAAGTGAAAGAATGACGAGACGGACTGATGAGGGACATAAAGAGAGAGAGATGGAGAGTGTCTGAGATTGAGGAGCTGAGTGGTGGTGGAGAAAGAACAGTAAAGAACAGCTTCTCATAAGTTCTCCGTTTTCCACTACATGGCAAACTGGAGACATGAGGCATAACCTAATCCTCTCTTGTGAGTTTGTGCTCTTTAAAATAAAGATGCTTCTGTAGCGTGATGCCACTGAAGAACTAATTTTAGTTCCTTAAAGAAGTTTTCAAATAGGTCCCTGGGGGTCCACAACTCTATCACAACTTACAAAAGATAACGAAACTTATTAAATGTTATCCTGGTGCTGTACATTTAAGTCAAGAACCATATTAAAATTAACCTTTTTTAAGTGCTTGTCCTTCTTTATCAATCCATCCATCTATCGATATAGTGCTCCATATCCCATACCCTCCAGCTCTCTCTCTCTCTCTCTGTCTTGTCTTACTTTAATCTCTGGCCAGACATGCCCAACTGGAGCCCATTAGCATTTTTCTCCTTCTCTCCCTCACTGCTGTCCTCCGTTTTCCTTTCTCTCCTTTCTCCTTTGTTTGTTGTGTAAATTAAATTTGGGAGCTTTGGAGAGCACACAGATTTCTGACTGTTTATCTCTCTGTCTCTCACCCCCCCCCTCTCTCTCTCTCTCACTCTCTCTCTCTCTCTGGGTGTAATGGGGGAGTGATTAGTGAACACATTCAGATTTTCCTTCCATGTGTTGTGCCAGTGAAACGCCCGTATGCCCACGACACAGAGGACAGCAATGCCATGGGAGCGGGAGTGTTCTCTGTGTGTGCGGCTGGTGAAATTGTGGTATGTTGTTGACTGATGATGCTGTAAAATCCTGTATTGGCTTTGTGTTTGTGTGGTGTAAGATACTTGTTTGCTTTAACTTGAACAGTGTGCATGGGCTTGTGTGTGTCTGTGTTTTGATGCGTTTCCATGTGCAGAATGTGTGAGGTGTGTGTATGAAATGTACGTTGGTAGTCGTGGGAACTTTAACTTTGCATTTTGAGGCCCAGATGTGCTGCTTGGTGCAATGAAACCTGACCCCCCAACACACACACACACACACACATGCTCCCCCAACCCTACCCACCCAGAACTCTGCATTAAGACACATGTGGAAACAATTCAGTCGATGCCCTGAGCAGGCAAGCCCTCACACTCTTTGACACACACTCACACTCATGCACATAACATATCCATAGCACAGTCGGTGCGTATACATCGCAAACCTGCCTGCACACATGCGGTGCATGGGAGCCACACACAGGCATGTATGTAAACATACATTGTGCACACAGATGTACCCAGCCCACCATGCTTCACTTCATACTGATACATAAACACACAGCCGCAAGGACAAGAAACACACGCTCATGTTCAACGCACCGTCATACTCTGCTGAGGACTTACCACAACTCTACAATAAGATCAAAAGAGAAAAGTACGTTAAAAAACAATGGTTGGGTATTTATCTCTATTTTCAGATTTTGTGTGCGTGTGTGTGTGTGTGTGTATGCGTGCATGAATGTTCAGAGGTTTGAGTCATCTCCCAATAGACTTGGGTAAGTGAGCACCTCAGGGTCCTGCAGGGCTGCGTTTTTAAGCCTGTTGTTTTTGTTTTTGCACCTGGTTACAGGGAACTCAAAGTGAATTAACAATCCGGTGATGTGGCCAGTACCTAATTTATGGATAAGCTAACGTCTTTTGTAATGCTTCAGAGTAGCTCGCCAAAAAATGTCTGGAGCCTCGAGGAGACAGAGTTCTCACCTATCACAGTGAATTAAGCTATGACTGAAGTGAGAGAGAGACTGCACAGAGAGAGAGAGAGAACTAGACACAGTCTGAATTCAATCCATTAAAACAGAGCATAGCAAAGAAAGGTAGAAAAGTACCATGTACATTTATATGAGACAGAGTGCCAACTAGTACTATGGCCACCTATGAGAGAGAGAGAATAGAGGTGAATTCTTAAAAAAGAAGGCTCTTTAAGCAAAACCATAAAATAACCTTTTTAGTTTTCTAAAGAACTGTGTTTATAAAAACGAGAGTGTGAAGAAGCATTTAATAATTCAAACATTAAAAAATCTTTAAAAAGGTTTTCTTGCACAAATGTATGGGTTCTTCCAAGAACATTTTTATTTACATTTCTAGGATGGTTGTATTAAGAACCAGCCATTGAAAGGTTCTTCAAAGAACCAAAAATGGTTGTTCTATAGCACTAACTAAAGAACCCTTTCTGAGGCCCATATTTTGAAAGTGTAGACACAGACTGAGTGTGATCTATTAAAATAGTGTGATTGAACAGAGAGAGAGAGAAAGAGAGAGAGAGAGAATGTGCAAGTGCACATATGTAAGAAAGAGGGAGGGCAGGGTTGTTTTTGATATAGCCAAAGTGTAGAAACAAGCCAATTTCTGTAATTTAATATTTCACTGCTTCAACATCTGGAGCTGCATATAAAAATGGAAAATGGAGGGGAGGAATGAGAGAATGACACAGAGGGAGAGAAAGAGTTTGAGAGAGGGAGAGAGAGTGAAAGAAAAGCAAGGATGAAAATACACCTCCTCCCTCCTATAGAACGGCCCCTCTAATCCTCTTTTTTGCCTCTTTCCTGCCCCCTCTCACACACACATTAGACAATTATTTTACTCAAAACAGAAAGGATGGTAGTAAGGATATTTACAAAACATAAACAAACACTCCAGGTTTACTTTGTAGGCCTTTCTTACCATAAGTGGGTAGGTATGGAGACAACTACACACACACATGTTGTGTGTGTAGTCGTCTCTTGGCATTAGTGTGTAGGTGATCTGGGTGTGATTATTGCTTGGCTCTGTCAGTGCTGATGACATTCAGTACTGCATGTGTGTGTGTGTCTGTGTGTGTGTTTTCCACTGTGTACAAATTCAAATCAGACTACACTTTATAACTACAATTATCACCACTCTGCCATGCTAACTAATAAAACAATTACGACTATTGTTCATTACTGTGCCTGAGGTTTCTACTTACAAACCGGAATACTCAATATTTACCACTTGTGCAATTATGCTGACCCATGGTGCATCTCACGCTAAACAATTATGATTCCTGCAGCCATCTTCCTCTTAAACAGCAGTTTTTAAACACCCCTCCAAATAGTGATCTCTTTGTGTGCAAGAGTTTGCTGAGTGATTTTATGTGTGTAATTTATGAATCTATCGACTGTTTATGCTTTGATTGCCTCTGATTGTATTTGCTACCAAATGAGAACAGCTGTGTTTGAACTAGTAGATATGAAGTCAAGGAGCAGACCCCCACACATGTTGTGCTAATCCTCTCTCTTCACTCTCATCAGTATGTGAGTGTTTGTGTGCGTTTGATTTCCTCACGTGTCTCCATTATCATCCGTCCTGCTGGAGAGAAGTCAGGCTTTTGTTTGTAATTACAGTGACGCTGAGCAGAAAGATTACAGGGAAAAAAACGAGAAATAAAAGAAAGAGAGTGATCGAAGGGGAAAAAAAACTTCAGCATGTCTGTGACATATTAGTCATTTCTTACCGTAATTGTTTTTCGACCCCTCACCCCCCCCACGCCCCACCCCCAACACATACGCACAGAGGCACACAGACACACAGGAATGGGAAATGTGCACAGCGATTGTTCTCATGTGGAAGTGCTCCAGAGCTGTTGGTCTCTGACTGTCAGTTTGAGTCCAGAGTGTGGAGTGACTGCGTATTGATGTATGTTTAAGTTGGACCTGTGTCCAGGCCTCGCTTCTGGGAAAGCCTGGGACTTGACTAAGGGAGCACCCTGGGGGAGAAAGCTGGTCACTGGGTACATTGATTTGGTGTTGATCCTGCTAGTGCTTTGGCCTCTTTGATATTTGTAAAGAAGGCCTCCAAAATGAATTAAAACTAAAAGAATATTTCATTCAAAATTGTTCACATTTCTAACAGTGATCACAAACCAGATCTTTCTATCACATCTCATGAGCTTTGTATTAATTGTAGTGTATTCATGTTTTTGCAGAATTCATGTTGTCCTATGAAGAGTTTCTGCTGAATACACATATCTGATTAGTCTCATTCTGGTTGATTGGCAGGAAGACATCCATGGCCAACCATCCATCTCATAATCATATCAACACTTTCATAGCAAAACCTAATGGTAACTTTACAAGACAAGCAAGCTCTGAGGTCTAGCATATGCATCCTCTGAGACACTACATATTTTCAAACAGCTGCTAATGTAACACCATTAAACAGCTCAACATGCTTGAAGGAGAATGCTAACTGCCAGTTCTGTTACACTGGCACTGAGCCACAATGTTGTCTTTAATTCCCAGCTGAGGCATCGCCAGGGATCATACTGTCAATCTCTTAGTGACAGGTCCAACATGTAGGTAGTGTTGGTGCATTCATCAATATTCAACCATCTAGAAAACATTTTGTCTTAGAAATGTCCTCTCTGTTAATCCTGTTTGGTAGTGTGAATTGTCTGTAGTTTGTAGAACTTGTTGAGTGTTCAATAAAGGTGGATAGTAAAACCATATGATTATCAATCCTTGGAGGGTGTTGTTCACTATTTCAGTATTTATGAAAAACACGACTTGGTTCAGTGACACCAACTCCAGAGAAAGTAACTTCATCTCGTATGTCTGCTGTTTTTGAGCCCACAGTCAGTCCCTCCTACTCTCATTGTTCTCTTTTTCATGTCTCACGTGTGCTCTTTCTCATGGAAAAGATGGTAAACATGTTCTTCTCCCCCCACCCCTTCATCTGATAACAGACATTAAATTATTCTTTTCTGTGGTTTTTGTGCACAAATCAAACTTGCAGTGAACGGTAGACAGAAAGGAAATAAATCTCCCTCATTCTCTCTCGAAAACACACAGTTACACATGGTCCGGCAAATTCTCTCAGACACTGATGTCTGCTGTTCTGTGTGAGGGCGTGTGACCAGTCTGCTGTCTGTGAGAGGTAGTATTAGATCAGGCAGACTTAAGTTGCCCTGAGCTAGTTTGCACTAAGGTGGGCTCGGATATGTTGTGGTTGGACAAATAGGGTTAGATTAGGATGAGATGCCATGAGTATAGCTAGATTAGTATGAGGTGGAATATGTAGGATTAGAATAAGGAGGGGTCAGGATTAATTTTATTGTCCCACTGTGGTAAATTTGGCTTTGGCATTTCCCATGCTACTTTCAAGGATGGGGTGGAATTAATAGGGATAGGTTCAGATGGAATTTACTGGGTAGAGTTTGATTACCAATGAGTGGAATAGGTAGGGTTATGATAGACGGGAGTGAGATGAGTAAGGATAGGTTTCAAAAGAGTGTGAAAGGTAGATTTAGTTTTGGATGCAGTGGGATGGGAAGGGTTAGACTTGGGCTAGGATTGATAGATTTCTTTTAGGGTGAGTGGGATTATTAGGTTAGGATGTGGAGGGATGGGTATGGGGTCCTCAAATTTCTTGAGGAAGAGGTGATCTATGAGACTGACTGGAGTTGTTCTCTGGATTTACCCGTCCGAAACTTCACTATGTTCCTTTGCTAGTCTCCAACCCACATGCACACACATACACACAAACACAGAAAAGAAAGCAAACACTATGAGTAGAAAGAACACACACAAGCACACACACACACACACACACACACACTATCCCCTTTAGATTGCCAGAGTGTGACATCACCAATTTCTTGGGGCCAACCATGCTCTACTTATAGATTCATGAGAGTTTATAGCAACCCAGAACAAGGAAGCACATCATCATGCATGAGCATACAGATCACCTACTTTCATTTTGAGTGTTCAAATTTATGCCTATACTGTCAAGAATGCTTACTCTCACTCACAGGGAAAATGACGAGAAGGAGTGAGTGAAATTGAATGTGTGTGAGTGTGTGTGTGAGAGAGAGAGACAGAGAGAGCGAGCAAGAGAGGAGAGTATGACCTGCGTCCTCCTCTGACTCCTCTGACATTGCCCAATAGGGATTGTTTTTGTAGAATCCAGTGGCAACTGGCGGGGAGGGTCATGCAGCAATACAGAAGTGTAATGCTTTTCGACTGTGTGCATGCATGTGCATGTATTGTTGTAATGAAAACCTGTTAGTGACATGTATGTACATACAACTACTAGACTCCAAAAGATGAGAGTATGCTCTGTTGTTTTTCCCCAAAATCTCTATTTTTTTTGCCCCCATTCTCTCTCTCTCTCTCTTTCTCCCCCTCTCTCTGATGGCTTTACCAGAGTTGTGACTCATAGAGCATGAAGCCATAACTTCAGGTAGTGTAAGTGTGGGAAAGGGGGGAAAGAAAGTGGATAGAGGTGGAGTAAAGGTAGGGGCGGTAAAAAAGGACAAAGAGAGTCTGCCAGAAATTAAGCGTGTTGGGGTATGAGAGAGAGGGGTGGCAGTAGCATAGAAGAGTATAAAACAGGATGAGAATAATACAGCTAATACATCTCTCGTTCTCTCACGCTCTCTCTCTCTCTCTCTCTCAAACATATACACACCACACACACATTATATTAAAAAAAGAGCTACACTCAGCATATTATCTGAGTTTGTCCCCCATTTTCTGCAGTAACAACGTCTACTAAGAAGAGTCCCATGCATGTGGAACATTACTGTGAGGATTTGATTGCTTCAGCCAGAAGAGCATTAGTGGGGTCAGGCACTGATATTGTATGATTAGTTCTGGCTCAATCCAACATGAATGGAGCTCCATCCCTCCAGAGAACAGAGTTCCACTGACCCACAGATCAATGCTAGGGGGTGTCACGTCTGGGTCAGAACAGCACACACCGGCAAGGTTAGTTCTGGTTGATACGTTTTCTTTAATGGCAAAACTTGCAAACACAAAAGTCAGAGGAGCTTCTCTCTAGACAAAACTCAATATAATCACAAGGTCGTGCTACTGGTCCCTCTCTTCTACGTTTTCTCTGTCTCTGGAAGGAGGACGTATCACTCCCCACACTTCGTGGCTCCTCCAGGTCCTTGCCAGGCGCACACTGTTACACCTGTAAGTATAGGAGGAGAGAGGAACACAGAAACAGCGTCACAGGTAATTCCCGCTTGAAACCCAGACCTATTGGCGTCCTTGACTCGCGTAAGCCAAGGTGTTCTGCAGCACTCCCAGACGTGCGTTTGGGGTGAATTCGCACTGCCTCTGGGGTGCGACCGGCCTATAAACCCCTTCCCACACACACACAACCAATCACATGACGCAGACAGTTCACACACTAATACAATACTCTTCAACTAAACATAGGACAGGTGGACTTGTGATTTGTCACTAAACAGTCCCAGTGATGAAGCCTCATCAGCTCCACCTGTGCTGTCACATGCCAAACCACCACACATACTGCCTCTACCTACCTAGTCCAGAGCGGTCCCGTAATTCCCCTAATATTCTGGCGAGCCCTTTCTCTGTGAGCGCGACCCTGCGGGCGCGGACCTAACAGAGTGCTTTATAACAGTTGGCATTGGACATGGTGACTTTATGCTCATTAGAGACTGTACCAAAGCATCCAAATTTTCTGGGAATGTTTTCTGTGGATATTAAACAAGCTGTATGTGCACAGTTAAACATAAGTGTCAGCAATGGGTGCTTTATAGTACAACAGAATTCACACCTTAGATAAGGACTCTGGATACGTTTGGACATATAAGGTAAACACACACACACCATGACCTATACGCATGTAAAAAAAAAACAACAACAAAAACAACCTGAAAATATGCATGCTTACACACATACACACTTAAAACTACTCTTATAAACAATTAATTACCACCCCTGCCAGCATACACATACATGCCACTGGAGAGGAGATAAAACACTGTCAGTCACAATGTCCCTTCAGGTAGGGAATTTCCATTACCCTACTCTCAACTTGTGGTATTATTGGCTGCCGCTACTGCAGGAACCAGCTTTAGCTATAGCAGCCACCAAAGTTAAACAGTTTAGGTTGAATGAAGGTAATGTAAATTTGTAAATGCCCAGCAATGCTCAACAATTTGACCATTTGCTAAACCCCCTTGGCTGCTGTTGCCATACCTGACAAGCTATAGAGCATGCCATGTCAGCTATGAAGTTTACAGGTAAATAATTTACTTTATGAACAAGCTGATAAGATCTCCAGTGAGTAGTATATAATTAAACTGTGATTTATCAGCAGCCTAATCAAACTAAAAGACTAAAGCCTTCATAAACATAAGAAAACCATGAAAATAAAAAACAGCATTGTTGGTGTGCTGCATGGTAGGTAAATGTAGCATTGCGCCCATTGTAAGGATAATATTGAGTGAGGTTTGTTGAATCCTTTCATTTGTCTGAGCTAGCAAGCAAACATTTCATCTACAAGTGAGCTATCCTGCACACAACATGGCAGGATCTGTCCATAGATATAACTGAACAGTAAGCATTTAGGAATGAGCTTTAGTGAAGAATCACTGAAAAACATTACAGTGCATGAGTGTGTAAGTATAAATGACAATGACGAATGTGATAAGCTAATGCACCTTTTGACAAATCAGGGCCTAAAAACCATTTTAAGTTTTATCTTTTTATCATTAATATTATATGTAGTTAAACATAAGTATCAAAACACTAAATGTTTGGAATGCCATATTTGTGTGTGATTATTTAGACTTTACGATGCTCTTCTAGCAGCTTATAATTGCCTTATTCATTCGATGATTTTGAATCAACCTTGCAGAGGCAGAATCCTAAACTTTGCAGTACTGTCCTCTAGTTCTGTATGCCTCTCATCTTATCCTCAGCTGACCCCACCAGAAGTGATTCTGATTTGCATGGGTCTTTCTATTCTTTATCTGCATATAAAAGTACTCAATAGGTCTCATCTTCTTCCTCTGTCTTTTGTGTTGGTATAGAGCAGCAGGCCTGCTCTGTGTGTGTTATCACCACAATTCATGAAGGATTTCTAACTCAGTGGTAGGTCACATACCTCTTTTCATTCTTCCCGAAAAACACACTCTCTTCTTTCATCGCCCCTCCCTCTTGCTCGCCTCTTGTTCTCTCAACTGCAATCAAGATTATGATGTTGATCCTGATGGTGATGGTGTTGCAAATTTACCTCAAAGGCAAAGCGAAGTTGAACAGAGCCAGTCTCGGTGCTGCCACCTAAAGTACAGAATTTGTAAGAACAACATGTGAAAAGAGACCTACCAAGAAACTTCAGTCAGAATTCAAGGCCCAGATTCAAGGCCACAGTTCGGCTTTACCTTTTTTGACAGTATTATTAGGCTTTGTCTGGGGTGCATTTGACTTGTTCTTTAAATTGTGAAGATGCAAGAATCAGTCAATTGCATTGTTCAGTGGTGACATGTTGACACGGCAATAAAATACATTTTGTTATGTGATGATAAAAGCTTGTGTTATGTATCTCTAGTTGTGTGATTGGTCAAGTGTACCACAATCAAATAAGTTTGACTGATGTAATTGCCCTACCCACCTGTTACTGGTGGAATTTCCTTTCCTTCTGTGTGTATGTGTGTGAGTGTGTGTGAGTGGTTATGACACGTCTGCTCCATACTTGCGGGAATCTTATAATCTTGTGCTGGAATACGTGCTTATGTCTAAGTCGACTTGACACCCTCCACCCCACTCTCCTCTCTTTCTCTCTCTCTCTCTCTCTCTCTACCTCTTTTTCTCTCTCTGTCTTTCTCTCCTCACATTGCTTGACAGCACTAATAAGTTCAGTAGATTATGTTACACCCCTGCTACCCATGCCAGTATTCTCCTTCTTTTTTGGACCTTCTCTTTCTCGCTTGCTGTCTATCCCCTTTTTTCCACTCTGACTGTCGTTTCTCTCCCTATTGCCTTCTTTCTGTCTCGTATGTATACATACTCTAACAGACATGCTTGCATTTTCTCATGAACACAGACAGACACAGACGCTCTCTCTCTCTCTCTCTCTCACACACACACACACACACACACACACACCTCTCCAGGCCTCTCAGGTTGCTGCCATTTTCCATTTTTGAGTGTTCAGGAATAATAATAATATTAGCGTGTGTGTGCAAGAGGCATATGGGCTGCCAGTCTCCTATAAATATCAAGCCTTTTTTCCCAGGGAATCCGAGACCCTGCCTTTCTGCAGTTTACACAGCTGAGCAGCATGTGCAAGAACTTCTCTCTTCTCTTTTCTTCTCTTCTCTATTTTTTATTTTTCTTTTCCTCAGCTTCACACTTTGTTCTTCTCTTCTCTTGCCACCTTTGTCTGTCCAGGTCACAGCACAGACATGTCAACCTTGTTTCTAAACAGGAACAAGTCGCTGTTTGCTTTAATGTTCTTCACTTTGTGTCCCATAAACATTTTTTTTTCCTTGTTCTGTGCTCCCTTGTTCACTTCTGTTCATTTTTATCTGCCTATCTCTGTCACACACAACTTAGTTTTAGTAATACTCTCGTTCTCTTTCTCTCCTCACATCTGCTACAGCAATCAGATGTTATCCCCCCACAGGGGGTGTTCATGCACGCGCCACACACAGACACTTGCACAGTCCATTCTCAGAGGCCTCTTCAATGGTTACTCCCTGATATACATGTCAGGACCACATGCTTGTCCGAGCCCACACTCATGACATCACTCTACAAGACCTGTGGGAGAAAATCATATAAAAAGATTCAAGCCGATGTTTCACAGAATCTGAAGATTGCAATATAAATCAGTGTAACAGTGCATATAATTCATATTCAAGGCAGCTGTTTCTTCGAGGTCACAGCTATCCATCCATATAGAATGTGAAGCTCACAAATTCTAGCAATGTTAATTTACAGTGGCCTCTTTCAGACTGTTTATAGTAACCTTTAAGTCACTTTAGCGTTCACTTTTGAAAGATTTTGGATTTTATCAGGCTTTGATTCCCTGTCCTCTGCTGATCCCTGCTGGACATTAGTTGATAGTGAAATAAAACCTTCACTATCAGAACTGCAACCATTGCTAATTTCCTTTTTTTCTTATTTAAAAGTGAGTTGATAAAAGGTAAGTACATAAATAAATAAACAAATGACTACGAAACCAAACGCTTAAATTTTATCCCTTAAAATGACCATAATTACTGTATGGCAAAGTAAGGTATATTAAGGGAAAAAGTGCAAAGAGGCTGATTAAGGGGTAAAACTACTGAATTTTCCCCTTACCTTTTCAAATTTGCCCCTTAAATAGCAGAACCTCGGTATTAATGCTTTAAATTTAAAATAAGAGGTTTCACAATCATGCCTTGAATCTAATTTTAAAGTAATATTAAGGGGTTGGTTTCACAAATTAATGGCCACTTCATTCAGATTAAGGGGTTTGGTGTATTTTCGGGGGTAAATTAAGGTAGGGCTAGCTAAGCACATTTTAAGTACATTGTGTTTTGTAGTGAATAAATAAATAAATAAACTGATTAACAACTCTTCACATCTGTTCAAGAATCACAAGATGTAAAGTAAATGAAATTCAAAATAAAACACAAAAATGTCACAAATGTTAATTTAAAAAAACCTACTCATGTGGATAAAATTGTTTTTAAAATAAAATATATTTAATAAAAATGTGAATGCATTGCACAAGGCCTTGAAGGGATGGCCAGTGTTTCAGTAGAAATAAGACTAAAGGGACATGTATTTAGATCTGTGGTAAATACAGTAAACAGGGTTTGGAAATATGATTGAAATCCTCCATTCAAAGCCACAGATGCTGGTCAACTCAACAGCAAATCATAATACCCAAAACATAATGCATATGCACCAACTTTTTGTTTTATTAAATTTGACTTAACAAACTGACCAAGAAACCAGGCTCATTGGTGGGTGAGAAACTTAACAGCATTAAGACTTCAGTCCATCATGGACAATGCTATCACCCACTCCACAGTTTGGTGACTGAATTGAGAAGTACCTTTAGTCACAGACTCACCAGCATAAAGAGCTCCTCCAACCACCACAGGAAATCCTTCCTTCCCACTGCCATCAGACTCTACAACTCCTTTCTCCTCTCTTTAGGAATTCACTTAACTGTAAGTTGTATTTATACCCAGCATTTGTGTATATAGCATAGTATTTCATATTGAGGTTTTTCTACACATTATTAGATTTATTTGGACTTAATATTTCCCTGTGTCTCGGTGTGTCTGTGCAGTCATAACCTAAACAATTTCTTCTGGGATCAATAAAGTTTTATGGTCCTGATACTGAAAAGCACATAACAATTCAACAGCAATTTTCACATATTCTGTTTTTTCAACACTAAATATTCAGATACTTTTAGTCCATAGTTTGCATATACTGTTATATTTTTACTGTTTACGTTTGTGTTTATTTTTCAAATTAGTCTATTATCCTTTTCTTTATTCTTCTTTTCTATTTTCTTGTTTTTGCACTCAGGAGCAACGCGGAGTTACATTTCACTGCACGTTGTACATGTATGTCTGTATATGTGACAAATAAACATCTTGAATCTTGGGTGAAAAAGTGAAATGGTCAGATAAGTTTTCCTTCACTATATTTTCCACAAGTGGGAAGAAGGTACCAAGAGAATGGCGTTTTTAACCTTTAAGTGGAGCGTGTCTCTGCTCTGTTTTGCTGTGATGGACATTTTGATAACGTGGTTTGGATCCACCTGCCCCCTTAGAGAGAAGCAGCAATGCAATACAAATTTATCCTGACTGATCAGCTTTTACCCTGTGATGAAGCAGAAGAGAAAAATTAGTTTTTTTGTTGTTGTTTTTTCTTTAATTTGTCACCCATCTGTCCATGTCTGTTTAGTGAGTGACACAAAATGATGTCATTGCTGTCATTACTGTTTTTCAGTCTGTCGGTTGACGTGTTGGACCCACTGGCGATGTCTGGATTTTTTTTCTGTTCTTAAATTACGAGTCTGTAATGAAAACAGCGTGTTTAATTTAACAAAATAAAAAGAGGTTAGAAAATTATCTTGTTCAAATAATTTATGAATGTAGTACACAAACACATGAACGTTTTGGGAGTGGACTTCCGATAACTAACTAACTAACTAACTAACAAACAACAAACAAACAAAAAGATTAATAAAAAAATACATGAATAAAATGCCTAGAAATTAATAAGTAACGATATGTATTTATTTATTTAGTATTTTTCTTGTTCGGTGGACGCATTAGTTAGAACAAAAATAGTCTTAAAATCAGGAATTAATTCGTGTTTAATTCGTGATTTCAACTCACATTTCCTGTGATCTGAACTTTATGCAACAGTACTGTGTAAGAACACTAGAGGTCACTCGAAGACCGTTGAAAGAAAAGACCCTCCTCTTTTTCAGAATTTATAAACGGGTTTACATTAATTATACGTTATTATTTTCTTTGTTTTGCTTCTAGTTTATCAATTTAGAGCAGTACATTTTTCGTAGTTGTACACACTAATAGACAGGGATCTTGCTGGAAAAGATTTATAATCATGTACAGTCCATGTACTATCTAGTTTTGGTCTACAAAACATTATTTGCTTGCGAACCACTTTTACACACGTAGGTAAGACTATATCAGCTTTACTTTGTTTTGCTGTCATATGAACGTTGTGTAGTAAGTCACTGAATCATTCAGCGGTCTTTACGTTTGGTATATTGTTTTGTTGTTAAATATATCGTAATGGAGAACATAGCACTACATTTTAACCAACAATGGCGCATACTGAGTTGCAGAAAATACAATCTGTTGAACACTTAAACACATGAGAAGTTGCGTCATTCTGTATTACAGTCAAGACTATATAAGTCAGCTGTTGCTTCTGCGCCAGTTTAGCCCAGTGGTTACTTCGTGCATTCGAGTTTCCATCCGGCAGTCCGCGGGCTGACGGGTTCGAACCACAGGCGATGTCTGGTGTTTTGTTTTTTCTTTTGGTATTAGATTTCAGACACCTTGGTCAGCTTGACTACTGACCCAGAATGCAGATTTTATCGCCGCATTTAGTCATATTTAAGTGTTTTACTCTTAACTTTTTCTTACACTACTATATCTCACCAATAGATGGCGCTGTAAATGTCAAACAGAAACGGTTTTTTTCTTTACTTTTCCTTTCCTCTTTTGATCTTTCTTTTCCTTTCTTTCTATCATTCTTTCTTTCCTTCTTTCAGTCAGTAGAGCAAGGATATAGCCTACTTCAGCAGTCCCGTGGATAATAAAAGTACAAATATTAGGTGTTAGGGATCCTGCTGTAGAGGATGATCGTTCAAAGTCATCATGAAATATTACTTTTCTCGGGTTTGTGGGTTTTTTTTATTTAATCTTGTGGTGTTGTATCGCTTTTAATCGATTGTTTTGCCACTTTCTGCTGCTCTTACCTACTCATACTGTCCACTTTCTGCCGTAGCAATGCAAATTTTCCACTTGTGAGACTAATAAAGGTTTATCTTATCTTATCTTATCTTTAGCTCCTCCTGCAAACCAAATCCTGAAGATTTGTGAAGTCAGTTTTAAATGAAATCACTGCTTCTCAGACCAGGCCTGGTGACCACTGCACTTTAACGCACCAATATTTTACTAGCACATTTGTTGCTCATGCTGAATCAGGAAATATATCAAACTCTACCAGATGATGCTGCAGAATTGTCTACCGGATGGGAAGTGGGTAAACAGTTCGTGGCAGGGATGGTGGAGGTCCTCCACAATGCTGATGGCCTTATGGATGCAACGAGAAGTGTAAATGTCCTGCAGGCTAGGTGGAGAGCTGCAGATAATGCGCTTAGTGGTCCGCACAATCCTCTGAAGGACTCATGTCATTGTGGTCCGTGATGAGTCCCACAACTGTGCTGTCATTTGCAAACTTTATGATGTGGATTGTGTTGGAGCTGGAGGTGCAGTTGTAGGTAAACAGCATGAAGAGTAGCGAACACAATGCACATGCCTGGGGGCACATGTGCTTAGCATTATGGTGTTGGAGCTGGTATTGCCAGTCTTCCAGTAAGGAAGTCCAGTTTCAGGTCGAGGTGTTCCATCCTAGCAAATCCAGCTTACTGATCAGCTGCTGGGGGATGATCGTGTTGAATGCTGAGCTGAAGTCGATGAACAGCATTCTCATGAGGGAGTTGCGATATTCCAGGTGTGACAGGGCCAGGTGGAGTGCGAGTGAAATTGCGTCATCTGTTGACCAATTTGCATGGTACGCAAACTGTAGTGGTTCCAGTGTTGGTGCAGGGAGGGCTGATTCTTGATGTGGCTCAAGACTAGCTGCTCAAAGCACTTCATGACTATTAGAGTAAGGACTACTGGGCGTCAGTCATTGAGTTGTGGCCTTCTTTGGGAAAGGTTTGATGGTGGTGGCCTTGAAGCACTGAGGGACGATAGCTTGGCTGAGAGAGGTGTTGAAAATGTCCACTAGGTCGTCAGTCAGCTGGTCAGCACAGGCTCTGAGTACACGTCTGGGTACTTTGTGTGGGCCTCAAACCTGGGAGAGAGGCGTCGGTGTCACACATATGTGGCGAGGTCACTTTCACTTCATTTTCACTTGATCACAGGGTTGCCACTGTTGCCTGGTTAGATGTCTGTTGACCTTAGAAATACATCTTCTGTTCCTCAGATTTGTCCATGTGACAGTTTGTAGGCACATGACACACTTTTCATGGTTTTCAAGACTGGTTCCTTGACACATTTTATGTTTTGTAGTTTACCTGTGTTTTTGCAGTGCATCTCAGATTCATGCATTATTTGGAACACACAAAGCAAAGTATGTGAACACATCAATTTGCTGCTCACTGGCCTTTAAACCAATTTGACTCTTGTGTGCAGCTGCCTTTGTAACTATGATGTAGATACTACTTGAATTTTTGAATTCTTAATCTGGTGTTTCTCTATTATTTTGTCCTTCTTGCATAAGACTTTAGTCTCAGCCCTTATCCAGCAGGAGCAAACTGCAGCATACAGACACACAAACACACACACCACACTCTGCTAAAAAGGGATTCAGTACAGCCACTCCAAAACATTTTAGGCACTAGATAGATGAGTGAAAACATTTTTTTGCGTATCACCAGTGTTAACTTAATGAAGTGTCTACTTCTTGCTAACACTTGTTGTGAATTAAAAGTTTGTTTTCTTTCTTTCTCTTTCCAGGGATTGTTTAGTGTACCGCTGCCTATGTGGACTAGGGGTGCTTGTATATTTTGGTATTCACAGAGCAGTAGAGCTGAGGGGAGATCATTAAAAATGTCTCTTGTGGTCAATTCAATGTAACATCAGTGGAAGTAGTATATATTTTTAATAGTCAACCTTTGCCGCCTGTTTCGTGGACTAGCGTATTGTAACTGCTTAGCAAATCCACTAGATGGCGCTCAAAGATCATACCTGGAATGACCGAGGACACCAAAACGACTGAATCCTCACAGAGAATACGTGAATAAACAGCGGAGTGTCTATCATTTACATTTACATTTACGGCTGTTTGTGTACACCAAGAGTCTTAAAGTCATGTCGTGCAGATTTGTAAAGTCTTATCTTTAATTAAAATTGGAAAGAGGCTTGGAGAGTGGAGGAGGTGAAATGGGAAGTGGGGAAATGGACATATTCTGAGAAGGTATCACAGGTATCTTCTCATCACGTATGAGAAGAGAGCAAGGTAATGAACTTGCTTGACCTCACACCGCGCAAACAGCGGTATGTTATGTCACTGGGCATTGGGCTACTGCACGTGTTCGGCGGCAAGTGGGTGAAAGTAATGGCACCCAAACTCGGCAGACGTCGAGATGGCTTGAAAGAGTCGTGTAATGCATGCTAATGTACACAGCACTGTGACCCCTCCGGTGCAGGCCGCAGATTATTGCTCAGGGAACATTTGTATTCCGCTGTTGGAGAACGGCTGATCCCAGATAGTCGCGCCACTAATCCGCTACTCCGTTAATTAAAAAAGAGCGGGAGAAGAAGAAGAAGCGGAGAGCGGTGGAACTCCTGTTTTTCAGAAATGTAATCATTTCTGCTGCGGCTTAGCCATCTGCTTGAGGTTAACAGATTGCGCTCATCCGTTATTTAAACCCGCGCGATAGGTGGAGGCGCGCGAAGGGCATCGTCTTTCAGTCCTCATGGCCTTATAATGAACTGGAATGGGGGACTGTGTGTGTGCTTGTGTGTTTGCGTGTGTGTGTGTGTGTGTGTGTGTGTGTGAGAGAGAGAGAGAGAGAGAGAGAGAGAGAAAAAGAGAGAGAGACTGGCGCGTGCAAGTGGTTTTGTGTCCCGCCTCGCTGGGATTATCCCTGAAAAGAAAAGATTAGATCCTGGCGAACATGTGTCACATTTACAAGAGACATGGCTTCGTTTGTTCCATCAAAACAATAACCTTCCCTAATGTTTAATCGCTTATAACACCATCCTGAAAATCTCTTCAGGCGGATTACTGGCAAAAAATGTCAGCAACAACGTCTTACAGTGGTTATGAGTAGTGACATTCCTAATATGTTTCATAAAACATGGGTCTCTCTCTCTCACTGTATATATAAGATTTTGCTCTTGCCCTCTCCACCGCGGCACTGAGACGGTTAACCGTTTCTGTAGTGTAATTGTGTCGCCATCCTCCAATAAGAAACTCGACGAAGTTCGACCCCTCCCTCTCCCCCTGTTCTGTTCCTCAAAATCCCCTATACGCCGGAAAATCAAAGCGCACCTCCTCTCACACACGCGGCTTTCACACACATACACATACTCAGGGAGCTGCGCGTGAGGAACATCTCCTAGTTCATTCAGTACATGTATTCACTTTTTGAAGGATATTGTGTCACTTTTCTTTTAGGATTTAGAGGCAAGAAATGCCCCTCTAGCGGCAGTTTGTGAAACTTTGTTTTACACAACATTAACAATTATTATTATTGTTATATCTCTCGGAGCTCATCATGCATCTGGTCCTCTCAAGTCACTGAGGTTTTTGCCTTACGGAGATGGCTCAGAGGCTCGAGAGGAGTCTATGGACGTTAGAGGGGTCACTGTTCTGCCTACTTGTGTGCGTGTGCACGCTAGACCGCGCGCTCGCGCAGATACGCTACGCGATACCCGAGGAGCTTGAGCATGGCGCGTTCGTGGGTAATATTGCCGAGGACTTGGGTCTGGATGTGGCCAAACTGTCGTCCAGGCGGTTCCGGATTGTCTCCGGCGCCAGGAAGCAACATCTGGAGGTGAATCTGGAGAACGGGGTTCTGTTCGTCAACGAGAAGATCGATCGTGAGGAGCTGTGCGAGCAGAGCCCGCTGTGTTTCTTGCACTTGCAGGTGGTGATTGAAAGCCCGCTGGAGCTGTACCGGGTAGAGGTGGAGGTTCTAGACGTGAACGACAACGCGCCAAGCTTCCCGTGGAGCGAGTTCAACCTGGAGATCACGGAGTCGGCGGCGCCGGGCTCGCGCTTCCCGCTGGAGAGCGCGCAGGACCTGGATGTGGGCGCGAACTCGCTGCGCTCGTACCTGCTGAGCGCGAACCGGCACTTCGCGCTGGACATACAAACGCGCAACGACGGCAGCAAGTTCGCTGAGCTCGTCCTGGAGTCCGCGCTGGACCGAGAGCAGCAGAAGACGCACGAGATGGTTCTGACGGCTGTGGACGGGGGATCGCCGCTGCGTTCGGGCACGGCCCAGATCACTGTCACCGTGCTGGACGCCAACGACAACGTGCCCGTTTTTGAGCGACCAGTGTACCGCGTGAGTCTCGTGGAGAACGCTCCGCGCGGAGCGCTCGTACTCAAGCTCAACGCCACGGATGTGGACGAGGGCGCTAACGGCGAGATCATGTACTCGTTCAGCGGCCACGCGCCACTTAAGGTGCGCGAGCTCTTCAGCGTGGACGCGCACTCCGGGGAAATCCGCGTGAAGGGTGTCGTGGACTACGAGAAGTCCGCCGTGCACGAGCTCTACGTTCAGGCCAAGGACAAGGGCCCATCCGCCGTGGCTGTGCACTGCAAGGTGCTCGTGGACGTGCTGGACGTGAACGACAACGCGCCCGAGGTCATCCTCACCTCTGTCTCAACGCCCGTGCAGGAGGACGCGCCTCCGGGAACGGTGATCGCTGTGGTGAGCGTGACGGACCGAGACTCGGGCGAAAACGGAGCCGTGGACTGTCAGATACCGGGGAACATGCCGTTTCAGCTGCACTCTTCCTTCAAGAACTACTACACTCTCGTGACCAATGACCTTTTGGACAGGGAGTCCGTGGCCGAGTACAACATCACGCTCACGGCGCGCGACTCGGGGTCGCCGCCTCTGTCTACCAGCAAAACCCTGCTCGTGCAGGTGGCCGACATCAATGACAACGCACCGCGCTTCCTGCAGCCATCCTATACGGTGTACGTGACCGAGAACAACGCGCCAGGTGCGTCCATTTGCGCGGTCACCGCCTTCGACCCCGACTCGAACCAGAATTCGTACCTGTCCTACTCCATCCTGGAGGGGCAGATCCAGGGGATGCCCGTGTCCACGTACGTCTCCATCAACTCGGACAATGGTAACGTGTACGCGCTGCGCTCCTTCGACTACGAGCGGCTGCGCAACTTCCAGATCCGCGTGCGCACGCAGGACGCCGGCTTCCCGCCGCTCAGCACCAACGTGACCGTCAACGTGTTCGTACTGGACCAGAACGACAACGCTCCGGTAATCGTTTCGCCGCTCCCCTCCAATGGCACGGCGGCTACGGAGGTGGTGCCGCGCTCGGTGGACGCGGGCTACCTGGCGGCGAAGATCACGGCACTGGACGCAGACGCCGGGCAGAACTCTCGCCTCTCTTATCAGGTGCTACATGCCACGGACCCGGGGCTTTTCAGCGTGGCGCTCTACACCGGTGAGATCAGGACCATCCGCCGTTTCGTGGACAAGGATGCCGCGCGCCAGCGGCTCGTCGTGCTGGTCAAGGACAACGGGCAGCCGCCGCTCTCAGCTACTGCCTCAATTGTGCTGTCTGTGGTGGACAGTGTGCCCGAGTCTCCCTCCGAGCTCGGCGATCCGTCGCGCGGCCCGCGACCCCCATCAAGCCTCGCACTCTATCTCATCGTGTCACTTAGCACTGTCTCGCTCATCTTCCTCGTGGCCATCGTAGTGCTCGCCGGCTTCAAGTGCTACAAAGACGGAGGGGACACGCTCGCCTCTCTCGGCGGCGCCGCCGCGTGCTGCACCTTCGAGGACGAGCCTCCTCTCGCTGACGTGCTCAAGAAGTCCAACCTAAACGTGCAGCTGTCCACCGGGGCGAAAGTGCCGACGGGCTGCATGGAGGCGAACAGCGGCGCCGGGGGAGCTGGAGTCGGAGCCGCGCAGCAACCGTACTGCTACAAAGTGTGTCTGAACCCAGAATCCGCCAAAGGCGACTTCATGTACCTGAAGCCGTGCAGCCCCGGAGACGCGAGAAACAACGCAGCGAAGAGTCACGGAGGAACAGCGAACAACGGAGCCACGACACCTAACGAGGTAAAGCAGTAACATATTTCACGCGTGGGTCATATCAGGATAGCGGTAAACGATACCGTGGGTCATGTGGGGCGTAGAGTTAGATGTTATAAAACAGTGTATCGATTATGGAGCATGAGGTGTGTTTGGGCCAAATGGGGCACTGCTTTATAGGTGTGTTGAGACAGTATGTTGGTTTTATAGCACGGTGTGTTAAGTATTGAAGTGTGCTGAGGGTGTTAGGTCGTATGAGATAGTGTGTTGGATGGTCAGAAACAGTGTGTTACATAGGAGAGCGTGTTAAATTTGACTGGACAGTATCTTAGATGTCATTGGATAGTATGTTAAGTCACGGGGGACGGTGTGTATAGTCACATTGGAAAGCTATAAGTTATAAAGAACAGTATTTTAATGCCCATTTTCCACTGAAACGGGAACAAACCAGCGTTTGAAAGACCCACCTCTCCCCGGGGTGTAGAAGAGCGCTGATCTGTTAGTTTAGTGACTTTGTTCGTGTTTTTTTTGTAAGGACAAACGACACTTTCATTTACGCAGTATTGTTTTCTGGACTGAATCAGTAATCTGGTGAGATTACACCTTTAGATAAATTTGGAGGATCCGCTGCATTAATTCGCTCCCAACCGCCTTAATAGCTATGTCAGAGGATCGATAAAAAATCGGTGAATGTGCTGTCAAAAGTGAGACGAGATGACATCGATGCACTTCACACGCGTTGGGTGGGGGTGTGTGGGGGGTCGGGGTGGGAATGATAGAGGTTCTTCTGTTTCCATGCACGAACCCTTCCTCGGACGCGCAGTTTTTCATGGTCGTGGGCAGGTTAATGCCTCAAGGTGACATTTTTCAAAATGACTTTGAGTCGGAAATAAGACAAAAAGCTGCCGTTATGGCTTTTACCAATAACTCTGTCAAATGATCAATGAATATGTACTGACTGCTGGCAGGAACGAGGAGGCGTCGGTGAAGTTAACTGAAAGCGAGCAAGCATTTCTTCAAACTGCAGCTCAAGGTGATATTTATACTGTGTTCAGAATATGACAGAGGAAAAATGTTCATCTCAGCTGGAAGTGCCTTTCAGTTATTTCCCTCACCGAGATTGCTTCCTTTATTGCAGTCTGAAACCAAAAGAATGGAGTGTATAAGAGAAAGTAAAGTCTGATGAAAAAACCTGTGGCTGTATATTTACTGTTTTGTTGATTCAGTTTTGGGCACAAAGCTACCCTCGTCAACATTGTCTCAAGGGCATGCAGGCGCACGCTCATGCACTCGATGTGCCCATTATTCGGTGCACAATGGTGCGCGGACTGGTACTGAGAATCGGGAGCGCGTGAGGAAGAGAGCAGGAGAGAAGAGGGACGTGTCAGGCCTGTAGATTCACTCTCTTTATCCCCAAGGAATGTGAACTGATGAATGAGAGAGAAAGGAGAGAGGGAGAGCAGAGAGGGGGAGAGAGAGAGCGAGTAATTGAGAGAGGGAGAGAGAGCGAGTAATTGAGAGATTCAGAGAGAGAATAATAGAAGTATGTAAAATGTGTGGTTTAGTTGTGTCTATGTGTGAGAAAGAAACAGAGAGAGAGCATGTTACACAGAGAAAGAGTGAGAAAGGAGAGCTTAAATGGGAGAGAGAGAGAGTAAAAGAGAGGTGGAGTGAGATGATAACAGAGGTATGTGAGTGGTGTGGTTTAGTTGTTTGTGTGTGCATGGGAGAGAGAGAGAGAGAGAGAGAGAGAGAGAGAGATTATCGATCTGTTTGAGCTAAATTCCACTGGATGGATCTATTAGACTGTATAGTTTTTATCATTAATAAGCAAGATGAAGTCATTTATTTGAAATCGGGGTGTTTACCCAACGGTAAATATTTCGCCGGTCATTGTAAAATAAGCCATTGTAAAAATGACTCTTCAATAAAGACTTAGACAAGCCATAAAACGGCATTATGACTAAACGCAGCCAGCGATTTAGGTCCCCACGAGATTTCACTCTTACTCTTGCATTAAGCGCTTTTCGTGATTTAAGAGCTCTTCGAGTGAAGAAGTTTTACAATCAGTTCTACTAGAACTGTTATTAAAACACATAAGGTCGGTAAAATCCAAAAATAAAGCAAGGAATTCTAATCCGCTCACCAATTAAATGTATTATTATATTTTAATTGGATTCCCTTTGAAGATTAAAATCGTGTCTCGTTTCATCCCGGTGGTGGTTTAATTGCTTTTTGAAGGTATTTGAAATAACTCCTCTAATAACACGCTTACATTGCCTTTTCTGCGTTAAGGGGCCTCAGTGAATTAATAGAGCGTGGAAATCGCGCGCCCCTCCTTTAACTCGGGACCAATATGAGCCGGCTTTGTTCGTGCTCGCCTCCTCCCACTTCTCCATCCACATGCCACCCCACAGCGTCTGGGTGCATGAAACGGGAACAAAAATTATAGTGGCCTTTGCTTCAGCAGCTTAAGGCATTAAGTTCCACCTCCAAACGAAAATGGATCTTTCACAGTTTTGGCCACAAGGGGGCAGTCCATTCTCTTAAAAAGAAGAATCAAACCGTTCATAGCAGTTTGCTCTTTAAAGAAAAAATATTATGTTTATTCAGTTTTTTTCATATGTTAATAATAAGTTCTCTTAAAGGTCTCCAGAATGACAAACAGTATTCTGTTTTGCAGCTGAAACAGGACAATACGGACTGGGCTCTCACTAAGAACCAGACTTCATCTTTGAAAAGGTAGGAAGCGCGCGCGCACACACACGCACACGTGCATATCTCATTTCTTTGTAGTTACTTACACATGCTGTGTACCTTTTTATTGCTTCTCCTCACCTCTCCCTATAACGCTTGTCATTTTTTTTCTACCACGAATTGTCAATAATCAAGTTTCACATGATCATTTTCTTTTTACCTCTTAAACCAGAACAGGCTGATTTCTGTATAAGTCACTTTAAAATGGTTCTTTACTTGCTCATCTGACTGACAAAAAATGTTGAAAGACCTATCTAGGGGAATTAAAAAAGTCTTTCAATAGTCTCTGTTCTAAAATTGCAAATGTTAAATCTTTTCATTCCAAGTAATTTTAACTCATTTTTATTGTCCTAGTAGTTCATATTTCTGTTTATATTACTAAGGCCAAAGAAGACCATATTTTACTTGGACTTTATACTACAGACTGCAAAAATCCTACATTTCAAGGAAGAATTTGTGTCACTGTAGCTTCCGCTGTGATCATTCTATCCCAATATCTGTAAATGTTTAGTCACAGCAGAGCATTTAATGTTATTCTTGATTCAATTGTGATATCTCTGTGATGCCTTTTCAGCTATAATTCAATAAATATGGATGACACTCTGATGAGGAAGGCCATGCAGAATGATCCTGAAAACTATGTTGGTCCAATGGCTGCAGGGCAGTACTGGACCTGGGGAACGAGAATGAGAGGTAAATCCTAAAACATACAGACGCTTGAAAGGGGTGTTCTAACAAATTACCATACTGCAGCTCTTTCTGACAGAAGGATTTTTTTCATGTGACAAGTTGTTTCATCCTAATTATGTTCCAAGCAGTCATTTACATAAGAGTAAGCACATGCACATAGGCATTTATGTTTCTTATGCTGTGTCAACTCCTCATTAAACATACTTAATGTCATTTGGTTCATCTGTAGGTTGACTCCTCTGTCAAGTCTAATTGTGTACATAAGGAGATAAGCAGATTTAGATTTATAGGAGATGCGCTGAGAGTCAAGTGTTTACTTCTTTACTTTGCATTTTGAAAGTGTTATATCTTAGAGCTAATCCACCACATCCTCTTCATTTACTATGTTTTCGTGTGCTCAAGATGCCAGCAAAGCCCAGGATGTTTACATGAGGTGTATAACAGACTTGTGGTCCTGTCTGTTTACATGCATACCATCACTTAACTGCAATCAGAAAAGCCCAAACGTTAATCTGGGATGAATTTCAAGACATCAGCATTCCCTTTTGTCCTACCATCTAATTATCATAAAATCTATTACTGGTAAAACATATAGCTTAAGTAACATTCCTCCACCAAATCTTTTGTCATTTATCTGTTTGTGATATATAGCTTTAATCCCATGTGTGGTACATTCTTAAAAGGATAGGTTCCCAAATGATTATTTAGGAATTGGTATATAACCTTTAATTCTCTTTGATCTAGTGTCGTAAATCTGTGGTACATTCTTAAAAATAAAGGTTCCTAAATAGCTTTCACCTTGGATGTGTGATTATAGAACCCATTATGTTTAGTTCTTTTTTCTTTTTTACTTTAATAAAGTTCTTTTTTACTTTAATAATTTGTTTTTCATGGGTAGAGAAGTGATGTCAAATGTAACTTCTCTCTCTTGTTTCTCCTTTCTCTCCTGCTCTCTCTTTGACTCAGAGTACAGGATGTCCTCCCCAGCAACAGGCCTTCCCCAGCGGGCATGGACGCCTCGCTACACCCCCACAAACAACCCCCAACAACAGCAACCTGCAGCTCACTTGCACACCCACCCTCCACCCGACTACCAGCACAATGTCTACATTCCTGGCACACCGTCTGCTCTCTGCACGCTGCGGCCCAGCCACCGCAGCGAGCTTGATGTCCATAACTCTTTCTCCACTTTTGGCAAGAAGCGCAAATTCATCTCTCCAAACAGTTATGACCCTCGAGATGACATGGGAACAGAAGTCATCAATAATGACCTGTATAATGAATAGAGAGAAGGAATGAAAACAATGTAGGACAATGCTGAGATGTGATGGTGGACAGAGCAAATGTGGCAGAAGGAAAGAATAGAATATGAGGAGCAAAAGAAAAGGAAGGAGCAGAGAGTTCCATTACAACCAAAGCAGAGCCTATATTTCCAAATCAAACTATCCTTGTGTTACAGTAATATAATGTTCCTGCTCTGTGTAGTCTGCTTCCCATGACTCCATTTGCTCTGAGACACACCTTTCAGTTTTTTGCCATGCTTGTTTGTTTGTGGCATATGGGTCTGTATGAGGAGGCCTTAAAATCCAGCACTAGCTTAAAGAACTGGCTCACTGTCAGAGATTCACATTCCACCCATTCGTTAGTATTTGTTGTGTAAATGGGCAGAGAGACTAAGGCATAAAATATGGGACGAATGATAAACCCATACGTGAAAATGAACAAGAAAAACCATAGTGAAAGAAAGATTTTTTATCTGAGTTTTAAAGAGCCCCTGACACAGTTAAAATGGATTGGTTAACTTTTATATGTGTATCATGATAAAAGGTTTTGAAAGATTTGCTTCTACACATGAGGTCTAAAGGTTACCAGTGACACAACAGAGGTTTGAGAAGTGAATGAATGAATTATGAATGAATGAGCACCGTTGTTATGAATGAATGAGTGAACTGCCGTTGTTAATTTGACAATCATGTCAGCCCAAATGTAAGCATCACATGGCCTTTGCGCATAGTGTGATTTTCTGTCCTAGCAGAATCTTTGTGCCATGGTGCACAGCCTTGGATTGATCAGTTGCTCACTGAAACAGACGAGCAAGTCTAACAAGGTTATTGTTCAGTGAACAATGTTGATATGTATGCAAAGTGGGTAATTTAACTCACAGGTAATTTACTTCAGACTATGGCGTACATTACCGTATATCTAAGAATAAAAATATTCTTTTCTGAAATAACAAAATCATCTGTGTCTTTCATTGTCCCAAAGAAGCAAAAAAGGCCTCTTTCACTTCAATTGACTGGGTTGCAGTGTGTCAAGGGTGTCCTTGTTTTCTACTTCCTGACACAATATGTCACAATATGACACAATATCACAATATGTGACAGGGTACCATAGAAATATAGTCATTGTTTCATAGAGACAACATTGGAATGGTGTTTATTAATATATTTTTTAGTTCTAGAACATTTTTGATGTTTTTGGATGTGGTTTCACAACTTATGCTTGAAAGTATTTTTAATTACTGATTTTCCTCACCAGCTTTGGGTGCTGGCTTCAAGTCTTTTGCTATGTTGCTGTAAAATGTTTATATAATTACAAAGTTAATGTATTTTTTCTTAGATGTTTATGTAATTTTTTTACTTGTTTAAACAATACTAAACAATGATATAAGAATTCTTCACCTAAAATCTTTTGTTATTATACTTCTTCAGATGACTTTGACCAAGAGTTTCTCAGGAAAAAAAACAATGACCTAGGCCCCACTCCCTACTGGATAGTAAACATTTTAACATGCTCATTAAAATCTACATTGCTCTTCAGGACAGTGGAGAACAGACTTGGTTCATTAACTAAAGAAACACACAACTTGGAAATATCATTTTAATTAAACACAGCGAAGGAGAGGGGAACACAGGAGAATTGAACTCAGCCTCAGAATGCCACACCTGGATTCACACCTGCAATCTTGAAAGAACCCGTCTCTACGGTGCCCTTTCCATTTTAATTTCCATGGGAAATGATTTTAGAATGTCAATAGATGTGTATCTATACGTTTGCCACGTGTCCTTTCACTCGACAAACGATAGTAATGAAATGCTCTTTGTGGTGCTCACACACTTTCCTAAATCGAAGTTCATCTATCTGTAGGCCGGTCAACTGGAGGTGAGATTTAGAGTCTTTTAATGGAGTAGGCCATAGCAGAATCACCTGATTAAAATGACTACACCACTGTACTCACAACCTATTTGCTTCATATACAGGTGAGACAGTTCATCAGACACCACATAGGTTTTAACCACTTTCTATCATGATCTAAGTACTTGCCAGCAGAGAAACTGTAGAGATTTTAATTTATACTGTAGTCACTAGGTGACACTAGTAATAAACATGACAATGCAACTCTTTATTTAAGAACCTTTCAATTGTCAAAATTATTAGCTTCTTTTTGTCATGACTGTGTTGCACTAGTTCAGGGAGGAAAAAAGATATACAGTGACCAGTGGCCTACTTTAAAATATTCATCACTTTGCTTACAGAAAAATATAAGAGTAATGAAATTTGTTGGCTCATGTTGTGGCTTTTATTAGCTCCAAGCCACAGGAAAGTAAGTAGTTACTGCAAAATAGACAGGCAGCATGTATGAAAGTCCACATTTGCACTTGCATGTGTGCTGGTGCGATTTTTCAATAAGGGAGTTCCATAACTCCCTTATCTCTCTAAATGTACACCAAATCAGCATTAGGCTGAATAAATATCCAATTGATCAATGGACTGATGACTTTCTGAAGCATTATTCAGATTATTAATAAAGTAGCGCTTTCGTGGCAAGTTGTCCAACAAAGACAAGATGTACAGTTAAACACCTGTAGTTTTAACAGTGATTTCATACTTTGGGTCAGTTTGGAAAAATATCACACATATGTACATAAAGTAAGGCCACACACTGCAAGTGTGAACTTTGAGACACTCCAGGATATATCTTCACGGTTGGCAACACTTATGGGACTACATGACCACCTGCTTTTTCTGTTTCAGGACGGTGTCAGGTCTGGGGTTGGACTGTGGGTGGCCGCTAGAGGTCACCCTTACTTCAGTTTATTCACGGTGTTGGGTTTGTACTTTTATTTTGAAGGCAGGAGTGTTTATGTTAACTAAGTACCAGCTGTGTTGTGTTACTTACTTTTGGGTCATTGGTTTGTGGGTTTTGAGTTCAGTACTATTTTGAGGGTATCAGTATTTCCGGAAAATAAATAAAATGATGTCAGTTAGCTGATGACAGCTATTTTTCTCAAAAATGAAGCGCAGGTCAAAAAGGTGATTGAATGTATCAAGGAATTTTCAAAAATCTCTGGCTTACACTTAAATCTTAAAAAATGTGTTCTTTTCCCCTTAAAAGATGATCTGTTCTTAACTGAACTTAAAGGTATTCCAGTGTCAGACAAAGTGACCTACTTGGGTATTGACATTTGCAAAGATCAGTCAGAAAGAGTAAAATGTAACCTACACCCCCTTATCCCAAAAATCAAAAGAAGATTTAACCTATGGCTAATGTGTGACCTCTCTATCAAAGGCTGCATACTACTTTCTAAAACGGAAGGATTATCTCGGTTAGTTTACCCTGTTAGAGTTCTTGATCTCCCTAAATCCTTTATTAAAGAAATAGATACTACTTTGTTAAATTTTATTTGGAGGTATAAACCTCACTACTTAAACAAACAAGTTATAAGTAGCCCATGTGATCAAGGAGGGTTAAATGCTCTGGATTTTCATTCGTCCCATATAATCCTTAAAGTGAACTGGATTAAAGAGTACATAAAAACAAAAACAAAATACGGTACCTTATAACAAATCTTATCTTCCAGAAAGTTGGCGGCATTGAATTTCTACTTTGTTGCAACTTTCAGGTTGACAAACTACCTATTAAATTATCCAACTTTCATAAACAAGCCCTCCTATGTTGGCTTCTGACCTACAAACAACTTCTCCCCACACAAACAATTAATCTGGAATAATAAACTTATCACACTTAAAAACAAATCTTTATTCTTTGAAAAATGGGTCTACAAAAACATTTTATTCATTTCTCAGTTAATTAATAATGAAGGTCACTTTCTTACATATTTTGAATTCTTAGGCAAATTTGCCATCCCAATACAACCTAGAGAATACAGTATTGTGTTCGCTACGCTTCCTGATGGTTTTCTTAGAATACTAGGTTCTGAAGCTCCTTGTGAGCAGTCTACTTTGCAGAGTGATATTTTTCTAAATGGAGTTAACATAAAAGACAAACAATGTAATAATAAATGGCTAAGACAGATAGTGCAGCCTCCTGTTACTCCAAGATGTAAAAGTTATTGGAATGGCATTTTTGACTGCATTCAGTGGGAAAGGGGTTTGGTCATACTCCCAGGAATTTGTATTAAGTAACAAAATCAAAGAAATCAGCTACAAAATAATACACTTATGTTATCCTACTGGCTCATTGTTAAAGAGATATCGAGGTGAGACCTCTGACACCTGTGTTTTTTGTGGTATTATGTCTGAAACTATCGACCACCTATTCTATAAATGTATGTATTCAAGATACTTTTGGATAGAGGTAGAGAACATGTATGGTGCTTGCTACTTTTGCAATGTCAATCTTGGAGAAAAAAAAAGTTTTATTTTTTCTGGAAAAAGAAGCCCTCTGTCAAGAAAGTACCTTTAGGATAAATCTTCTTATTGTGTTAAGGAAGTTCCATATCCACAAATGTAAGGGGGAGGGAGGAGGGAAACCCTCAATTGCTGACAGGACTCTGCTTAATTGAAAAACTGCACTCCTCTCTATAATTTTGCTCTGTATTATTGTGCCCCATCTATGTTAATGATTGTAATGTACAATTTAAATTAATCTAATAAAAAAATAAATAAATAAAAGTTTTGAGGTCAGTATTCTATAGGGGTTTCTGTTCTTCCTTAGTTGCTGGTCAACCGTTACATTTGTGTATGTTCCTTTGTTTCACAGTTGAAATCACAGTTACGAGTTCAAGGGTTTTTGGCCATCACGCCAGTTTTGGTTTTGTGTTTGTTGTGAGTAGAAAAAATAAAAGAATCATGCACATTGACGTCCCATGGTGTGAGTGTCCTTTCCAGCCATGCAAGGGAAAGGGGACAGGACGTGACAGACAGGCCTGTATATTTATTATCTATTTCACACTCATTATAGTCTATTATGTGTCATTTCAAGGTCTCATTGTCTTTTTGCTTTTTTGTCTGCTTAAAACTGAAACAAAAACAACAACAAAAACCCATGACACCATATTGTCCAGTTGGTGTTGTTGACCACTTAAATACAGTATAAACTACGTGAAATCTAAAGGCGTAGAGAGGCATATAGACTTACATTTCAGTTTCCTACTTTCTTTCTACACAACTTACTGTAATACTACACAACTTACTTACTGTAATTACTAAATAACTTATAGACAGGGGTTGACAATTTTTTTTTTGCTATAGTCCTATAACGAGTACCTACATTAATGAATTGGTACGCACCCAAATTCAAAATTTTTCACCTTACTTTGGGCGCAAACGCCCCCACCCCACCACCTAGTCGCGCATGCGCATAGATAGATACATTTTCTTTTACCTACTTTTGAACACTGCCAAATGGTGCTCAACGAGCAAAAGGACTTTTAACTAAAATTAAATTACAGGTCTATTATCTGACATCAAACATTTTAAATCAACATTCTAATATGATGGGTGTGTCTGCTTTCTCGCTATTAACTGGTCGAAATGAGGAAGGCACGCTGGCAGTCACTCGAGTTTTTTCCTCACAGCATGACAGACAGAACTCGGATCTCGACTGTAACCCAGCATCGCTAGGGATCTCCAAAAGTTTATCCTGGACCACAGGGGCAGCTTTCTCCTCTCTGGACTGGAGAACGGGTCTCGTGTTGGGGCGGGCTGTGAAGTCGAGGGGGCGGGGCGGGGCGGGGCACGCAGAGACAGAAGCACTGAGATCAGACCTTCTCTGCTCTGACTGAATTTTGATTGGGGAAAAATTCAGTCAGAGGCTCTGCGGACCGGCTGGAACCATATTTTAAAACGCCATTATGATTTTTCTTTTTAAGGTTTTCCTTTCCTGAGTGGTGGTACCTAGAGATCCAAAATTAAGTTAGGTACACATTTGCGCATTGAAGACTGAAAACGCATTTGTCATAGCACAGATGCCAATTCTTGCTTGCGTACCACTTATGTCAATCCCTGGCTATACCCGTTCGGGAAGGATGAGGTGCAGGCGCAGCTTTCCATGACTTTTGTGTTTCTTTATTAAATGTAAAACAAGAAGGCACGAGGGCCAAAATTAAAACAAAGCCAAGAACCCGAACAGGACACAACCTAGGATAACCGTGAGAGTGGACAGGCAATCAGAACTCAGACAGACTATTTATACAAGAAATGGATGAACCTAAAACCAATGGAAACTCAAACATAATCATTACTTAATCCCTGGCCGGCTGAGAACCCTTACTCCTAAAGCCGACCAGGGAAACCATACCCAGTGTCAAAACAAGAGGCCCCACAAGTCCCAATGGCGGCCTCTGGTGGCTGCCGACTGAGGACATTACAATCTCTTTCTTTCTTTCCTTCTTTCTTTCTTTATGTATTTAATGTTTACAACGCACATTCAAGCTTAAACCAACGGACTAGACAAGAATAAAAAAGGATAACGTTTTATTTAAAGGCTACTTATATATGCCTTTACATATGCCAATTTGCATTGCTTTAAGATACTCCTTCATAGATAGAACTAATGTCTTTTTTCAAGTCAATAAGGCCTTTATGACATAAATTCATCATTGTGCAAAAACTGACATTAAACAGGGTGAGTAGTTTTATAGGTAGAATAGGTCCTCAGTGATCTTACACCATGCGATTGGTTTCCTGGTATTGCCATGTAAAATATATGATGATGTAAAATAAATGCTTTGATACTGAGCCACCCTCGTCACAGCTGGAATAACATCTCATCTTCAAAGCGCACTGTGATATCAAGCACTGAAAAAAAAATCCCCTTTAATCTAATAGGTGCCAATGGTGGTTAATCCTCACTCCTTAGCCCTGCTGTGTGTATTAGTAAACCAAACCTGGATGTGAAATCCAACCTGCATGTGAAAGCACTGTCAGCCCCTGATGAAGACCCACTTCCTGTTGAGGGTCGTGACCTTCAGGTGGGCCGTTCCAGGTGATGCTGATCAGCCCACTTTTCCTCAGAGGACGCGGATCCGTGCGCCTCAGTGAATACACTGCGGGCATTGACCCCGTTCTCGTCACTCCACGACTGTCAATTCCCTTCATTAGACTTTCTAATGTGCTTCATCGTTTATATTCTGTGCCGGAATCCTGTCACTGCCTCTCTTTTCCTTGCATTCCGGGGAAAAACAAAAGGAAAAACTGCTCCTGGTTTCTCGTTCTGCAGCACGAGCTGGGGGAATTCTCACACACTTCAATTTGCATGTTTGCCCTTGACCTGGCTCACAGGTCACAGTTACAAAAAGAGTGAGAAAAACCTTCCCCACCTCAGACATGCCCTTGAAACACTCTCCTTGAAGCAGTTTCTGAGAATCAGTCGGCTCCTCTCCACGTCAGACACAACTCGACTCGGGTAGTGGCACCGCATGGGAGCGTGAACACTCAAAGTGACAAACTCTGAAAGAACCTGTTAATAATAGATGTACTAATTGTGTCTGCCGAGCCTTTTCTTCAACTCTGTTTTGTACAGTCTCTTACAGCTATCACAGTAAGCGTTATCAAGAGAGGTGGGCCTTAATGAATGACAATGTTCAAGGGATTTGCTTTATACAATTGAAAACAACGTAAATAACTGCTAGCTAATTTGACGAGCCTTTGGGATTTGAGATGCTACCACTCCAAAAAGTGCTGAAAGGAAACTCTCTTCAGAAGACCCTGACTCCTGTGTCCTATTCAAAACAGCTCTCAATTGTCTGTCATTTGGGACAACTTGGGAGAACGATAGGGCTCAAAGAGAAAGGGAACAGCCAAAAAGGATTCTACAGAGCACCCCAGGGGCTGTAGCTGCAGACCATTGCCGATGTTACTGTAGTAGATTTCATCAGTGGATGGGAAACTGTAAATCAAGTATATAAGACCACCCACCTAATCCTCTTTTACTGGAACGATCTTGGGTTTGGCACTGGAAAACATTCAGAAGAGTCAGTGGGGCAGGATTTGATGACAAAGCACAACTTAATGGCCTAATTTCGCAGCTGTAATGGAGGCCGTTAGAGCTCAGAAGAAGCTCAGCAGATAAAAAAGAAAGGCTCCAAACAGCTATAAGTGTGCAAGTCATGGAATATGAAAGATTTGCTAGAAAGGCACATTTTTGCTTAGCCAAAGAAAATTTATTGCGTTCTTTGTGAATGTCTGTGTGTGTGTACGGTGTGTGAGCCTGGGCGTTTAACTTGTACTTTAATGGTCCGTTTTCCAATTGAAATGTACGTTTAACAACTTCCAGTCTAAGAGTAGCACAGCATGACCACGCAGGGCACTGCTACAGAGAGCATGTAAGGCCAGAGCATGCTGACCCAACATTCTACAGAGAACAAACACTCTTATGTCTGCAGTTTTATTTTTGTATGTTTAGAAAAAAAAAATAAAGGGCAAGTCAACTGCAGTAGAGGGGATAGAGTACACTGCAGAGAACAGACACCAACAATCACACCCAATCGCTTGAGCAGGAATTCAGGTGGGAATTCTGAAGTGTTCTCCACCATTCACACTGTTCTAGAATATTCTCTTCTCATTCACACTGTTCTAGAATATTCTCTTCTCATTCACACTGTTCTGTAATATTCTCTTCCCATTCACATTGTTCATATTTGTTCTAGATGAGAGGACATTCTAGAGCAGCGTGTTCTGGAATGTCTTCTCATCATTCACATTGTTCTAGAATATCATCTCATCATTCACTCTGTTCTAGAATGTTCTCTCATCTTTTACATTTTTCTAATATGGTCTCTTCCCCATTTGCACAAGTTCTCTCTATGTTCACATTTCTGGAATGTTACTTCTCAAACACATTTTCTTCACTTTTCTGCTGAGTAAACACGCTGCCCAGTCTTACACATCTGGTGCATCCTCCATCCGTGCTGTTCTGTAGGTAAACAACAATACCACCTGGGGAATTCTCCGACTCACTCAGACAGTGGAGGCCTTTCCTGCCATGTGTCATCCAGCGCCGGCTAAACACATAATGATACATATTCAAAAACTGCAGCTCAGTGGGTTGAAGGGCCAAACAAATTCCCTCTTATCAGCAGCATTACTATTAGGTCTAATAATGGGAGAATAATTATAGAAGCTGTGCCCCCAACCTCCTGCCGCTCCACTGGGTAACAACCTGCATTAATAAAGAGAAAATTAAATCCTGCGCTTCCATAGGCAAACAGACAGCGTCAACAACCCAAACGCCTCGTTCCCATGGCAACCACTTCAAACTGTACTCCCTCTCTGATTCTGTGCTCTCACGATCTCTCTCTATATCTCTTTCTCTCTCTCTCCTTCTATGCACTCTCTCTTTCTATGCCATCTCCCTATCTCACTCGCTCTCCTTTATCTAGTTCTCCTTCCATCATCCTTTGTTCTGTCTTCCCATCTCTCACATTCTCTCTGTTTCTCTCTTTCTCTGTTCACCGTTTCATCTTCCTATATTCCCTTCTATGGTCCTTCTCATTCTATATCTCCCTTCTTTATTCTCATACTCTCTCTCTCTCGGATGTCTCCTCCGCTCCGCTCATCCGGGGAAAGATTCATAATTAATGGCTGTTATAATTGTGGAAGAAGAGCAGCAGCGGCGAGAAAAGAGTGCAGTAATGAGGGAGGGAGAGAAAGAGAGAACGAGTGCAGGCTCGCCGTTCAATTCCCCTTAACTCATAAATTTACGGCGACATGAATGTGCAAACCGCGTAAGAGCGTATAACAACACACATGCGTTCGCTTCAACACACACACACACACACACACACACACCAAGGTCACGGAAATAATGGCAATTAAGGTGCACAATATCATTGCCATTATACACAGACCTGCCTTGTCAGTCTATAAGTCCATTTAAATGCTTCATCCTACAGAACAGACACGCACACACATGAACACACACACACACACACTCCACTTGCATTCCCTCAAAGCCTTCCTCCTTCACATTTGCATTCAGGTACACCTCTCCAGTCCCATTCAATAGCTGCCGAAGTCCACGCATTCAGCTCCAGGGGCTACCTGCCAAATCTCACAAGGTCACACTGCCCTCCTTTCTCTCTCCTGAACAAAAAAGAAGCACTCAAAATGACCTTAAACGCACATTAATACAAACACAATCCCACTTTAAGCTCATGCTCATTTCTATGTTACGTTTGATCACATTATACATACCGAATCATGACATCATGAAGACAAAATAATGAAAAAAAAAATGTCCTTACATAAGGCTAGTTTCACCTGCCCCAAATCCTATCCCATTTTTAATCTAATCTCTGTCACATCCATCATACAATCGATTGCTACAGGCAAAAAGTTTGACTCTTTTCCTCCTTAACAAAGAAACAAAAGACTGTTGACACTTGTATTACACTGTCAGTCAAGAAGTTTTTGAAGTCTGTTCACTTTTAGGAGACTAGAGCAGCTACAAAAGGCTGATAAACGCAACACTGTCAAATACAATTGCTCAAACGTATTTTGTAATGATCACAGACACACCGAATCTGTTTGGTGTGTCCGTGGATTATCAGTTTATCAGAATATTGTAGCTCTTATAGTCTTGAAGACAAACTGCTCCCTATACAGTCTTTTTTGTGGAGCACAGACTATCCACCGTGGTCAGATTTTTCATCTCCACATATTTCCCAGCATAGCTGAACAAAACCTCAATGGGTTTTAAATTGAGCCTAAATGACATGTGTTAGCAATTCGTTTTGACTGCCAATGCAGAAGCCAATGGGCAGCAGCTGAAATGACTGTCTGTGGTAATTGAGAGTGCAATACAGGAGCAGCAGATACAGACTAGGTTTGAGTATTCAGACCAGTGTAAAAAAGTAACTTTCACACAAACCAAAGTTTAACTGATGTAGAAAATACGCAAATGCCCTTCAATGAACATCTCCCAATGGCCTCTCCCTGGTAATGGGGTGGTGCTTGAAAGGACAGAAGAAGATTGTAATATTAAAAGAGTGATTAATAATGTAGAGCTAACCTTGAAGACCCTTGCTCCACAGTGGAGGGACGTATGGAGGGAAGAAGGGAATTCACTCTCTTTCTAATAACCACAACCACATGACCCACCCTCAGAATAGCATCCACCTCATTTAGGAGCTTGAGTTTGAATGAGTGTGAATTACAGTTTGATGAGGAGAGAGTAATGTATGCAATAGCATGTGTGGGGGTTCCTTAAAGAGAATAATTTAGAAACTCTTGCAGCTGCAACTGTAATTTTCAGGTCCGTGCGTACAGGAGTTGATGTGCGGTAAAGAGAACAAAGGCGAGAGCTTCAAAGCTCACGTTATTTAAAACCCACACAGTCCAGTGCACCTCACTGAATAATAACGCTGGACTGAAGTGACCGGCCTTTGGAAACACTAGACCAAATATACCCCTTATCATTAGAACCACACACTGCAAGCTTCTTGCCCACCCGGGAAAAGGGAGGGAGGGCATCTCCCTTCTCTGAATGCGTCAACATGCGCACAGCCACAGACACAAAGACACACCAGTGTATATTCCAAATCGATCTGTTTCTCTAAGGCTCTGAAGGCAATCAGGAGATGGTGATTGGTATGCGTCTTGCTTTCCAAACCCATCTGATTCGCTCTCATCACTCCATTCTTCCTTTCTTCCTACCCTTCAAATGTTATTACACCATTCTAGTCCATAGAAGCCATGTTTATTGCAAAGCCTCTTGCATGTGCCTCCTCTGGTCAGTAAAGGCCCCTCACACATTTTTTTATACATTTATTTTAGGCAGATCCAAAAAGGTAATCACTTCATTCGTAAGATTACTTGAATCTTTCACTTTTAATCTTGAAGCTTACATTTGGTCACAAATGATCAAATCCAAATGTGGTCAGACTGTAGTCACGACATCTAATAGCATAAAAATAAAAGTATAACACAAGTACATTGACTAGAAAGGGGCAAAACTTAAGCAACCAGTCACATTTTTGAGCTTAAGTATTGATGTGCATTGTTCTCTAACACCTATAGTAATGATGATACATTTTGCATGGGGGCCTAGTTGGTTGGATACTTGCCTCTGAACCAAGAGGTCGGATCCTACCTTCAGCACTCCACCACTGGGTTACTGAGCAAGACCCTTAACCCCAAGTTGCTCCAGGGAGACTGCCCCCTGTAGTTCGGGAATGAAAGTTCTCTGGATAAAAGCGTCTGATAAATGCTGTAAATGTACATGTTCAGCTGGCTTAGACTGGGTGAGTATGAATGTTCTCTCCATGTCAGCATGAATTTCCACTGGATACAGAAGTTTTCTACCATAGTCCAAAAACAAGCACATCAGGTGAACTGGAGATGCTAAATTACCGGTGACCTGTCCAGGGTGTTTCTCAGCCTGATGCTGTATGACAGCCGGGATAGGCTCAAACAAACACCCCCGCAACCCTGGGTAAGGGTAAGTGGTCCACATAATGGATGGATGGCTAAACACTCTTTCAGCCTAACCACTATGGCCCTTGCAGTCATCATTAAAAGTCTTTTAGCAACACATCTTTTGAGATGTGAGTGAATGGCATGAATGGCATGAATGTAAATGAATAGGTAATAGGTGCTAATGTTCTAATACTGGCCAGAAACGTGCCTGGAAGCATGTACTCCATTCATGTGCTAGCAGTCCACAGACCTGAATGGAATGTTGAGTGTTAATTGTACTAGTAAATTAGTTCATTTCCCGAGAAATGCAAGCATGCATGTTGTTTTTACAGGTGCTCAAATGATTTACTCTGCAGTGGATGACACCCCCAAAGAAACATATGCTGTAATGAGGTCAGGTATAGGCTAATAATAAAAATGTAACTAACCATCTAGTGTTCATAGATCTAATCTGACGCTGGAGTCCACCCTTAACTATTTTTCCACTAATAGCTCATTGAAACAAGCATAGATACTGGAGAAATATTATTAACAAAAATGGTTTTAAGCAATGCAACATTTGTTTTATAACTAGAAGTTATTTTGTGATAATATGACCGATGAAGAGTTGTCATTTTGTAGTAAGCAAAAAAAAAAAACAACCTAAAAAATATTTGGCAGTTTGTTGATTTTCAAACACACTTTTGTATTTGAACATTTTGTTTTACACCGTATTTTCTCCAATGTGCTTTTCAAAAAGAAAATGTGCCCTAAAATCTGTAAAATAAAAAGTCATATTTATTTTTGTTCCATGCAGAGGATTTCTACTTATTTTCACCTAGAAAAATCAATAAAACGCCCAATTAAGCCCACTGTATAAAAAACTTAGCATACATACATGCTATAACTTAAATACATATCATTATAACAGGTTTGCGGCTATTGTAACCTCATCAGCAGAACTGCATTAGACTCGGAGCCCTTGCTGACCCAGCTCAGCTCAGGCAGCGCTGAGAGGAATAAGTCTCCACACTGCTGGGTGTATTACCACGTTACTATCCATTAGAGAGGAAACAGCATTCATAGGCCTTAAAATGATTTAGTGCTGTATTTTAAAATTTCATTAGCAAAAATTTCCTTAGCGAATGATAGCCATTCTTTATAAAAATTTTACTACAGACGAGTCCGTGTGTAATATGCATTTTTTTTCCCCATAAAATCTCATTTTCAAATTAGAAAACACTTAGAGCCTCATTTTAGCAAAATGCCCCGTGGACTTTGCCCTAACACTTTAATAACTACAATGGGAAAAGTTGAGAGCAGGAATCTATCACATAATGGTAAGCAGACTTTTAATAGCCCCTGTTCACACCAATTAATCGTTCAGTCTTCACTCCACTTTAGAAACATTTGACACACTCTCTCCGACTGCTTTCATTTACAGAAGCGCTTCGCTCCGGCCAAAGACTGAGCTGTTAACACGACTGAACTCCTTCGGGTCCACGGCCCTGCAGTTTCCCCCTCTTTCCACACAACTTATTCACGCTGTGAAGGGTGTGATGATTAGCTGATGTGTGTTAGAACTGGGAGTATGCTTAATGATGTTCAAACTATTTTAATGCTGTTTATTTTACAGTAAAACCAATTAGGTGCCCAACCAGTCAAAATTTGTACTTTATGCATGAACTGGTAACAAAGTTCTCTCTCTCTCTCTCTCTCTCTCTCTCTCTCGCTCTGTCTGTTAGTGAATGATTTGAGAAGTTGTATTAACTGTTGTAGGACTCATCAAGTTAATCTGTAATCCACAGTGTATTGTCTTAGTTTTAATAAATACACACACACACACACACACACACACAATTAACATCACATTCTTTAGGCTTATCATGTGCTGTTATTAGAGCTGTCATGATAAATACACCTCCATATTAAAATCATCCCAAGTGTCATTGTGTTATGAGAGATATTTGACAGAATCAATTGCTCAAATGTCTTTGCATACAGCTATAAATAATACGCACATACACACACTGAGATAAACTGTTCAGTTCAAACACTGTGACTGCCAGCATAACCAATTTACGTGCAATGCAAATCGATCTAGTAAAATGACAATATTAGTCTAAAGTCTGAAGTTTCTTCTACTGAACACACACACTCTCACAAACACACACATGCAAACAAGGCAGAACCTCCTACTCAAAGATGGTATAAACTCGGTAAGTTAATGGAGGAAGAGATGACTGATCATGATTACTTTTAGTTTTTTTTGTTTACTTGTGTGGGAGCTTAATTATCCTGTGTGAATGAATTAGAGTGTGAGGCTGTATTAGAGCTGGACTCTAATGGACCAAGTCTTTTGTGTGTTTGTGTGTGTGTGTGTGTGTGTGTGTGTGTGTGTGTGTGTGTGTGTGTGTGTGTGTGTGTGTGTGTGT
>JBBPCY010000130.1:4146501-4157447 GCA_037974405.1 Brachyalestes nurse
TCGCTTTCTGCTACAGTCACCATCAAACTGTCCACGGTGGAGACTGCGCTGAAAACCTATGCTGACATGACTGAAGTACCTCTAGAATATGACATCTTTTCAGACCTAAACCTGTATCTGGTGATCGGATTGGGTTCAGTGTCATTTCTGTTACTGATCACCATACTGGTCACCATCGTGCTGAAGTGCCAGAAACCGAAGCCCTCCAAAGCAGCTCCTCCATGCAGGAACAGTGTGATCAGTGAGAGGAACTCCACCATTGCTGATTCCACCCTGGTCTCCAACGATGCCTACTGGTACAGTTTGTTTCTTGCTGAGACCAGGAAAGGAAAGCTGGTAGTAAGGCAGCCTGTGCCAAAGGGGGCAAGATACATCGTGTCCAGTATTCCAAGGAGTACAGGACTGACTGAGACTAGTGACTCAGCTGCATCCACTCTGCAGGTAGGAAAATGAAATCGCAGGGTTCTGGAAAACTGCTGACGATATGTGAAGAAGATCAATGCTTGCTTTATTTTAGTATATCCTGACAGTCCAATATTTACATATATTTTGCCCTTATCTGTTGCCAGGCCTGTCTCCTGTGCAAATCTCAATTTTCCTTGCTTTAAATCTCAACTTTCCATGTTTGGCGTTATTGCTTTATTTCTTGATTGGCTTTTTTGCTTTGAGCTTGTCAACTGTAAGGTAATCTGCCCCATTGTGCTTCATCAAACTCCCTGTTAGCTGAATCACATATGTATCAGGTAAAGTTTCCACATGGTTTCTTCTTATACCCACCCACTCTGGCTGATGGGTCATCGGTTGTACCTTATGGTGGCGGAAATATTGGGTTACAGACATGTTGCTAGCAGGTTCACTGACACGTTACCTTTCTCTTACATTAAGGTCCACATTTTGCCTATGGAATATTATTTTTTTAACTGTAAGCCATTCAGTCTTGTAACATCATACATGTCACTCTTTAGATTTGTTATAACTTGGTATCTCCAACATTAATAGTTTTCTTATATTTTCTCATATTTTCTCATAGCACGAATTTTGTTAGCACGAAACTTTTATGCTTTGTGTGTGTGTGTGCGTGCATGTTTGTGTATGTGTGTGTGTGTGAGAGATAGAGACAGAGAGACAGAAGGAGTGAGAGATAGAAGGAAAGAGAGAGGAGCATAATCGTATAATGTGCATTTTGCAAGTGTATTAGGGAATCAAGATGATTAGAAGAATTCAAATGAACACCAGTTTAGTTCCTGACGTTTTTGTGCACCCTAGCCATCCCTGTTTTGTTTATTTGTTTATTTTACATTTCCATCCGCAGCACAGGTAAGTATTTATTAAGCAAAATGTGTAAGTGTGTAAGAGATTTCAATACAATACCTATATACCTGTCTAAATACCTGTTTCCTGTTTTGGAAATGTTTAATAGTTTGTAAATGGTATGGAAATAGGTTTTATTGCCTGTATTGCACATTGTTGATATAGTAGTACAATATTAACTCAAACCTTTTAAAAATAACAATCACAAATAAATTATAAACATTTTCCTTTCCTGTTTTCCTGGCCCAGCAACTGCATAAATGGGGTGTAAAGTCATGATTAATGTGCTGGCAAAATCACTGACATATTATTTCTCTCTCAGCTGTGTGACCTACTTTTTGTGCTGCTGTTGATGCTGCCTGTTCACTGCATCCTCAGATATAAATTGCTCCATATTCTGTGTCCCTTTTGTGGAAATATTCATTGTTTCCACTGTTGGGTATTATCTAAAATGAATATCACACTGGGATTGATATTTTTCCTTAGCACCTTGCCCTTTTTACAGATTGCAATACAGGTTATCATTCATCTTCAGTCTGTGAGTTTTATTTGCCTTTTCTTTGTAGTGGATTGTGTTTACATGGATTATAATGATGTTTAACTACTATTCGGTTCTGTTTCATGTACACATTTCAACAAGTTCAAGATAATATTTTATGTTCAGTAGGCCATCATTATTATTTAAAATTATTTAAGCAGTAAAAAGTTAAATGTTGATCTGTCCTAACAAACCAAAAGAAAAGTGTATGGTTCCATGTAAATGGAGGAAAACACACAATATGTGCAGTTATTGTTTATGTCTGCGCTGATACATACTTTATACTATATGCTGCTCCTGTTATCAGAATGCAGTCTAATATCCAGTATGCCACAGTGATATGCTTTCATGTACTTTCACAATTATTTCTATTCATGTACTGAGAGACATACTATAGAGCAGGGACATGACTTATTACAGCATCAAGGGCTGAGCCATTCAGATCTAGCCCAAGACCCTTCGTATTTTCTTAGGCCTCAGGTTTACATTATACAACACAGTACATTATAAAGATAGCTCTGGCTGCATACTGGAATATTTGGCCAGAGAAGGATATCATCTTAGTATCTTTGGCCTACTGGTGAAATTAATATTGATCACATGCTGTAAATATACTTTTGAGCACAATCATTAAACAAACATGTGGTAGGATATTTTGAACACAGACTCTTTCTTAGTTTGCCAGATAAATGGGCCCTTTTCATATTTCAAACATACTACTTCCGTTGGTTTGTGAAGCAATTAGTTAAGTTTACTGACTAAGCATACCAGATACTTTGAGCAATAGAACTGTGGAGTACAACAGATTTGCTAGCATTTGTGAAAATGCTAAACAATATAGTCTTTAGCTTTAGGGGCACACTTTTTTCTTGCCCTCAGTGCCCCAGCTCCAAAAATTCAGTTGTATGCACATACATTCCAAACCAAGTACATATTAAATTCAAAATGAATCCAGGATATTTGAAGAGTAGAAAATATAAATATGTTTCCATCTGCAACTGTTATTTATTGAAACCATTGTAATGCTATCATTGTTCACATTTGATAATCATATAATTACAGCTAGGTGTCCTAAATGTTGATTAAACAATTTGTTATGGTTAAACTAATTGCTCACTGGTTACTTACTGATAAATCCTGGCTTGTGAAATGTCCCCCTGAATTTTATAATGTTTACATTAATAGATTTAATGTTAATGAAACTCCACAAAGCATCACTGCTGCTGGATCTGTTACTTAATGTAACTGTACTTCTGCATATGTTTTCTAATGTTAGATGACAGTTTAGTACATTAAATGGTGATAGCTGATATTTCATTCAACGTCAAGGCCTTGTATGTTATTTATGATAGACTTTACCATGTTTTATCACACCATAACACAATGATTGAAATGTCTTGTTTTTTGTTTCTGTTCTAAAGTACTCAAAATGAGCGATGTCCCTTCCTGTGCTGGAGGTATGCAGCCCTGTCATCCTCTCTTTGGAGCGCCTCAACCAAGCGCCCTTTGACCTTTGACCTTTTTTCTGAAATGATTGCTACTGTGTTTCTTTGTTTCGGTGTGTTTTGTATGTGGAGTTTGAACTGTCCTGTTGTAGGAGGAGTTGTGGAGCTTTTTACTTTTCATTTTTAACTCAGTTCAGTTTTAATTCAGTACTTTGCATTGCAGTATATGTCATAACAATACAGTGAGCGTTTGTGACTTCTTAATCTTTTGAAGGGTTGCCAGACATGGCCAGCTGTGCTAACAATAGTGTTAATTATAATTAAATCTGGTCTGTTTGGCAGCGACTCAAATGGTAGTCCTGGTTAAAGTGAGGGGTTAAGGTATGCCTTTCTCTCCACTCTCTTGGGACATACACATGCCTGTCACAGAAAGTGCTGCTTGTTCCTGTTTAGATCCACATTGCATACTTTAACAGTGGCATAACTGCAAATGAAACAAAAATAAAATATATAAGTATAATATCTTATTGCACAGCCATCCAACCACCTCTGAGTTAATGCTTAAAAATCGTCACCTCTCAATTTATACAAGGAAATCACTGAGAAGAAAATCAAGACTTTTTTACACACACCCTCCTCATGATCTGATGCATGAAATTATTTACATGTTTATTTCTTTTAGTGATGTTCATGATATCCTAAACACCATTGCTAAAACAAATGAGTTGTATGTTAAAGTCTGTTTGAATGATTGTGTTAATAAACTGATTCACATACAGCTTCTGGTGAATTAGTGTTCACATATAATGTAATTTCTGAGGGATGGGTAATTAATTAAAATAATCTCCCAGTTTTCATCACCCTCACATCCCTCCCAACCACACCTAATCTCTGAGCATGGTATTCATGGATAAACCCCCGTCACCTGTCAGTCAAAACCAAGGTCACATTTTTGGTGTTTTGCCTGAAGCCCCTTGTTTGAATGACAGGCCTCGACTGCATGAGACTATTCAGAATCTGGCCTGCTACAGTAAGATGTGTTTGGTACAATATTAACCCTTGATTGTCTAACATTTTTTTCATTGGCAGGCCTCCACTACCACCAGTAGCAGTTCCTCATGAGGCCCATCCCTTATCCCTTGTTGGTGCAATGATGTTGAGAAGAAATTGATTGACCTAAAACAGTGGATCAACCCCACCCAGCACCTGCCTGTCTACCTGGCTACCTGTCTGCGACTACATTCTGAAAATGTGTCCTATACAAGGAATCAGTGTGACTGCTTCAATGGACAATGGTCACATCCCACTGGCTTTTGTTCTTGCATTGATGCTGACAGTCTTACAGACTAGATGGAGGATGACTTTGCATCTGATTGTAACTGATAGATGTGCTTATGAGCAGATCAAGAGTGCTACAGCCCCACCCCCAGTGCGCAAACTATGTCCCCTCAGAGTGTTTATTGCATTAACCTCCACATTAATTCAGCATGGAACTGCATGACTACAGCTTTATTGTGGATTTTTATTATGCTTTCCAATCATGTAAGGAACAGAGAAAAACAAAGCATTCAAGTGGACTTGTGTGGAAGGCTAAAATACATACAAAATAAGGAATAAAAGAAATCACAAGAACAGGGATTGTTCTTGAAATGCTGAGCTGGTCATCTGCACTTTTTCTATAATAGATGTGTAATCTTTAGTTCTTTGTATTCATTGGATTCATCTTCATAAAAATAATACTAGATAGATGGAAAAATCATAATCTAAAGCATTAAAAAGAAACACTGTAGTTGTTTTGTGATAATGTGTCCCGGTATATGTTGTACCACATCTGTGTTGCTGTTAATGCTACTAGTTTGTTCTTTCATAAATGGTAAAGAAACTGAAGAGACATAGAGTGCACTTGGAAATATTGTAACAAATATTTGTTCATGGAAATATGCTTATTTAGCACACTTAAACATCACATAAGCTATTGTGTTGACCTTTTTCATCTTGTGAATGACAACTGTAATGATACATACATGTCACATGATGATTTTAGGTTAAATCAATGCTTAAATGACCATGTCAATAAAGATTCATCTGATTGTGAATGTGCGACTTAGGCTTGCACTGCATTATTATTGTACTAAGCAAAAAACAAAATGAAAAGAATGAAACTGACAGCCAACTTTTGGCAATTTGATGTTTGCTTTATGGCAATTGTTTTGGGTATATGCCTAAAAATACTTTTAGGTTTTTTATTGTAGTGGAGCCTTGTTTAGATTTTTTTTCTTCCTTTCTCTCTTTCGTTCTTTCTTTTTTCTTTCTTTCTAATTAATTTTAATTTATTTTTCTGCTTCTGGTGTGTACAGGCTGTTAAAAGTGTTTTTTGTTATGTATTACACAAGTAGTGTAATATGTTGATGACTGTGTTTTTCTTAATATGCAGTATGTTATCATTTCCCAGGTGTGCTGTATTTTAGGAAAAAAATATATTAATTGTGAACAGTAATCACAGCTTACTTGGTAAGATGCAGTGTACAGGTTTCCAAAGACTCCCCTAGGCAGTACATATCATGGACTCAAAGTTCTTATGATTCAAAGAGAGGTTTAGGCCTCAGAGAGAGCTTTTTGACTATGAGTATTCAGAAACCTGACTCTAACATGCTTCAGCTGCAAGTGCAATGATAGAAAACATATTTGGAGATGACAAAGCTGCAAGTAGGTCACTCTCTTCTCAAAGCATGTGAGAGTAGATATTCTTAATTGAACTAGAATCGCTTTTTTGTGGCATTAAAAATGGCCTGCCTATTTATAACCACTATATTCCTTATGCAAAAAAAATCTGCCCATTCTTTTAGAAATCCTTTCACTTTTCTCTCTTCAATCTCAGTTGTTTCTTCATGAAGTGAAGATTAGAACCTTCCTATTATATACACACACCAAATGCTAGAAGAAGTGTTATTTAACATAGTTTTTATTTGATATTACTGTCAGTCTGTTTCAAATTTGTTCTCAAATATGTTCAGCTAGATACTGTGATGTGTTTAACAAGTGTTGCAAAAAACATTTAGAACCTAAAGTATAAAAAAGACTGAAATTTAGTTTGTGTGTGTTTTTTGTTTTTTGTTTAAGTGCGCTGATTCAGTAAATTTTAATGTGTGCACTTATGCTGAATTCCCAGTCATATATGTGGCCTTGGTTTTGTTTTGTGTATTGCCTGGGAGAGACCTTTCTCTCTACAGTATTCTGTAGTGCTTGTCTCTATCTATTCAACAAAAAACAAAAACTTCTCTTTGAAAGCTCTTTGAAAAGCAAAAATTACAACTTATCCTTATAGTTATATGACAGTGTGTTTAGAAAAGCTCTTTGTTTTGATCATTGTCCTCTAATAGAGTGTAAGTGTCTTACAGGTAATTGCACTGAAAGGTACAAAATGCTGAATATTGTACTAAAGTTCGATCACAAGGACTGTCTGGATGGAATTATAGACAGAAATAAACTGTATAACTATGCTAGTACATCTTATGAATTTCATAGAATCAAAAGTGACTTTTGTATACCTGCTGCTTCTTTTGTTTGCATGATACAGTGCTTTTGTTTGTATGTGTTGGGTGGGGGATGAAGATAATGAGATGGTCATCCGTTATAGACTACAATGGACTAAACACCTCACTCTGTTTCTGTCATTTGCCTTTCTAATATGATGCCCATTTGTTTATTTATCATGTTTGGTTTTTTATGATTATTTTGAGCTGTGCTGTATCTACTGCATAACTGTAAATACAGAAGTGTGAATAAAATTCTTAAAAGGATGTCATTTGTGATAAAGTCATAGTGCTGGTGAAATGAAATGAAGAATTCAGGATAATACCAGCAGCAGTCCTATCCTTATGCTGACCTAATTCCCTCCACCCAGCTTACAGAGCAGAGAAAGACTGCAGTGCTGCTGACACCCTTTCCCATGTGTAGTCAATACACTGGCTATCAAAATACCAAAATAGAGCCCCCATCCCCCACCTTTCTGCCTTTCGTCCACCTTCACAACACGCCCCCCCCACCACGTCGCCCAGTCCCCTCTAACTCCACTGAGATACCCTTTATCAGAGTGCTGTGCTGACTGCCGGTTTCTAGGCAACAGCAGACCCTTTCCTACTGGTCAAATGAAATACATGACTGTAAAGAGACAAGAAAACACGCATAATATATACTATAAACTTAGAAAACGTAAGCACATTTGGGTTTATTGTTTTACAGCTTCTCTGTTCCAAGGTCTTTCCATCCACTTCCCCTCCCCCCTTACACCTCCCACTCTCGACTTTCAAGCGCTAATGTTCAGCACCACAGACAGCGACGTGCCCAGCAGAAGGACCGTTGCTATGGAAACGCGCTGCTGGCTGGAAGAGGGGCGTGTGTTGGATTCTGTAATTTGATATTCTGTGAAGCGCCTCCCTGTGGCATCTTTAGCATTCTACAATTGAATAAAAAATAAAGAAAACATTTTTTTTAAATATATATATATAATAAAAGTATCGCATACTACTAATGATACCAATACAATTATTATTATAATTTTTAATTTTTTTTGGGGGGGGGGGAGTTGTTTTTGGTTATTTTTTTTTTTTTTTTCATTTTTATGATTATTACAGCACAAAGATCAAAATCCTAAAAGCATTCGGTGTCCAATCCAATCTGTTGTAATATGAGCTAAAATTCAGTTATCATTATTGTGCTGTGAATCTGCTTAGGTCTTAACAAGGACTCAGCGTTTGTCCTGCATCACGCTATATGGTAGGAACAGAATGACGTAATGCGTCAGAACAAACCATTGCAAAAAGGGCTGATTCTTTCCTGTGGGTTGCATAACTCAACCACATGGTGCCACTGTTCACCAGAGAAACATACCCAGCACGAACTCAATACTCTGTACAACCTCCCTGTGCCAGAAAAAAGCTCTGGGGCTCCTATTTTAAGATCGGAGAACAGGGTATCTGAGACTTTTCCTCTTTACAAAATATCTTCAGATGACCATGGGTCCTGGACATTGCTTGTGCATTCTCCTCTTCAGCTAATCCCACAGATTTTCAGTGAGGTTCAGATCAGGAGATTGAGATGACCATGGCAGAAGCTTGATTCTGGGGTCTGCTGAATATTATTGTGTTGAGTTTAACGTATGACTCGGATCATTGTCCTGTAGCATCCAGTGATGACCCAGTTTAAGTATCCTGGCAGATTTAAATAAAAACATGTCCTGGTATTCCATGAAGCCCATAGTACATTTCTTCGGGCTTTTGGAGGAAAACAGCCCTATAAAACCACAGAACCTACATCATATGTTACAGTTATGTAAGATTAAGCTAATTTCATTTCAGCACTGCTTCTTTTTACTTGAAACCCTCCTAGAGTGTTTATTGCCACAGTCCAGTGGAAGTTGTAGTAGCTTGAGATTAAAGTACCAAAAGAAGGATTTTTTTCTATGCCATTTTAGTAATCTTTACACGGGATGCAAATAATTTTGGAGGGCACTGAATGTATTGTTATCAAGTCTCAAAACATTCTATGAGTCTCATAACTTTTCTATGATGTAATCATACACATCCGTAGTTAATATATATCATATGTATTATTATTATATTTCATTATTTCAGAAATTTCTTTAATTTGGATTATTCACCCTGTTTTTATTATTATTTTTATTTATTTATTTTACTAAGCAAGATTGCAATTTTAAACCAGGGCACGGAGTGGCGCTGTAAGAAAAGAAACGTTTATGTTTAGAAGCTGTAAAAATCATTGTTCAGCGAGGACAGCAAGGCAAGACCGTGTTAATGTATCTCTACAAGCACAGATGATAACAAAGACCATGAGGGACATACATTTTTATCCGCAAATGGCTTTGGCAGTTTAGGAAAGTATGCAGATAAGACCACAGTTTTTTCGACCAGAGTATTTTGCCCAATATGGAGAACGAAAAGGCAAGGAAAAGATGGATATGTGAGTTTTTTGTCTTCGCTTTTTTGTGCCTGCTGTTTGTTGACGATGGGATCGCCACAGAAATACGTTATTCTCTTCAAGAAGAATCTAAAGTTGGGACCGTTTTGGGGAATATAGCAAAAGATTTGGGGTTAGACTCGTTGGCTCTGGTAGGCAGAAATTTGCGAATAGTCACGGCGACAAAACAGGATCTTTTTCAGGTAAATCAAAAAGATGGCGTTTTGTCAGTCAACCGAATCGACAGAGAGGAACTATGTTTTAAAACCAGTCCCTGTTTAATTAACATTAAAGCGGTTATTGAGCACCCTCTTGAAATGCATCAAATACTAGTCGAAATTCTTGATGTCAATGATAACGCACCTGTGTTTATTGACGATAATTATGGACTGGAGATACTAGAATCTGCAATGGCAGGAGCACGGTATCAGTTGGAGGGTGCACACGACCCAGATATAGGCTCAAATGCAATACAAGCTTATAAGCTGAGCACGAATAAGTTTTTCCGATTAGAAACAGAAGATTTGGGAGATGAGGGAAAAATTCCCTTCCTCGTCCTACAAATACCTCTGGACAGGGAAGTCAGCGCAAGGCATAGTTTCATATTAACTGCACTAGATGGGGGCAAACCGCAGAAAACAGGAACTCTAAGTATTACTGTTTTTGTTTCAGACGTTAACGATAATGCACCTGTTTGTGATAAACAAAAATATGTGGTAACGGTGAGAGAAGACGCTCCTGAAGGGACTTTTTTGTTACGTATTAATGCTACGGATTTGGATGAAGCAGAGAATGGGGAAATTGAATACACGTTAAGAGATACATTTAGAAATGGTGCCGCTGAGCTTTTTGATTTAGACAGCAAATCAGGGGAACTGCGGACTAAGAGTAGGCTTAATTTTGAGGAGAAACAAACTTACGATGTAAAAATTCTTGCTGCTGATAAAGGAGCAGTGTCTTTGTCCACGCAATGCAACGTACTTGTAAAAGTAGAGGATGTTAATGACAACAGACCTGAGATTGATGTCACTTCTTTATCTGGGCGAATCCCAGAGGATGCGCCGCCCGGTACAGTAGTTGCTTTAATGGGTGTGACAGACTTGGATTCAGGCATGAACGGGAAAGTAGTCTGCTCACTACCCAAGGACATACCGTTTGAGCTGAAGAAGTCTTCGGATGCAAATTTCTATTCTTTGGTTACTAAAGACAGCGTGGATAAAGAGTCCAAACCCTTTTACGACATTGCTTTAACAGCTAAAGATTTAGGGTCACCCCCGCTATCATCAACAAAAGTCATTCACGTTGAAATTATAGACATCAATGACAACAGCCCTGTATTCATCCAAAGCCCATACACGTTTTATGTAGCTGAAAACAATAAGCCAGGCTCGTCTGTTTTTTCGGTGAGCGCAGTTGATGTGGATGAGGGTGAAAACGGAAGAGTCTCATACTCGATAGATCGCTTGAACTCGGACCAAAGCGTGACATCTTTCTTAAATATCAATGAGCTAAATGGAATCGTTTCTGCACTGAGAAGTTTTGACTTTGAGTCGCTGAAAACGTTCCAGTTCCACGTGCTCGCTACAGATTCTGGAACTCCACCACTGAGCAGCAACGTCACAGTGAACGTGTTCATTCTGGATCAGAACGACAACGTTCCAGTGATCTTATATCCA
>JBBPCY010000130.1:4161911-4174116 GCA_037974405.1 Brachyalestes nurse
GGGACACTGTGTCACAGCATCCAGTACAGATCCGGAGATAAACGCTACATGTTAGTTGGACCCAGAATGAGTATCGGTTCTACTATAGTCCCGGGCAGTAATGGAAATACTCTCTTGGTACCAGATCGCAAGAGGAGAGCTTTTGGAGAGGTATGTGCGTACCAAATAATATTTTTGCTACAATTGTCATTTAGTGTGCTTCATTCTTGTCGGGAAATATATTTTCTCATGTCTTTGCAGAATATCTCTTTGAAAACAACGCATTTACACGTTTTTCATACATTTTCTTTACTGCCTCTGAGACATTTGTGTCACTTTTAATGGCCAAGTGCTTTTTAAACAAAATATGCTACAGCCAAAAGTGCATAAATAATTTTCGAAACATTTTCAGGACATTTATGCAATTCAGAGGTTTCTCACGTTTGGAAGTCTTTCAAACTTTATAGGTTATTTTGAAAGAGAACTCACCAATGCAACCAGATGGGGTCAGTGTTACATAGGAGCAGAGAATAGTCACCCATCCAGTATTGCGGAAATTGATTTTGTTCTGAGCATAGGAAGACGTCAGCTCTTTCACCATGGACTACTATTGATTTCAAGGGTTCTCGTGTTTATATCACCAAAAAGGTTGATAAAGTATTTGTGCATGTGGTTTGCATTTGAATACAAGCGGTATACAAAGGCTTTTTTCATAAATCACGATGGATAACGGCGAACAAAGACGCAGAAGGGAATACCAGTGGATTGCTCTATGGCTGTATTTGCTGTTTTGCACCGAGGACCAGGTTTCAGCTCAGATAAAATATTCTATTCCGGAAGAAGTCAAAGAGGGATCCATAGTAGGGAATATTGCAAAGGATTTGGGTCTTGATATTAAAACTTTGGAAAACAGACGGTTCCGTATCGTTTCTGGATCAACTGACACTCTATTCCAGGTAAATCAGAACAATGGCATGCTGTCTGTTCTTAAGAAAATCGACAGAGAGGTGACGTGTGAAGACAGTGCCATATGCATACTAAATTTAAAAATAGCTGTGGAAAATCCGCTCGAGATACATTACGTCCTTGTAGAAATTGTTGATGTTAATGATCACAGCCCCCGCTTTCCCGAAAAGGAGCAGCATTTCGAAATACCTGAAAACACCCTTGCAGGAGCACGCTTCGAGCTCCAAAGTGCACGTGATCCAGATGTAGGAAGCAATTCTGTTCGCCTCTACAAACTAGCCAAAAATAACTACTTTGACTTGGAAATAAATGATAATGAAGACGAAGACAAAATTCCAGTCCTTGTACTGCGTGTGTCTTTAGACCGAGAGCAAAGCGCAAAACATGGTTTAATTTTGACGGCGTTAGATGGTGGAAGTCCTTCTAAATCTGGCATATTAAATATTACTGTTACTGTTCTCGATACTAATGACAACCGTCCGGTGTGCAGTAAAGATATATATTATGTGACACTGAGAGAAAATACACCTGTGGGCACTTCTGTTGTACGAATTAACGCAACGGATCCAGACGAGGGCATCAATGGGGATGTAGTGTACACACTTGGTAAAACTACTCGACGCAAAGTTCATGAAGTATTTAACCTGGACAGCCTGACCGGAGTAATTGAAATTAAAGAGCCCGTTGACTTTGAAGAACATGAAGTATTTAGGCTAAATATACAGGCCTCAGACAAAGGCCAACCTCCTATGACAACCGACTGTAAAGTGATTATAAAGATTACTGACGAGAATGACAATTATCCAGAGATAGACATAACATCACTTTTAAACGTCGTTCCTGAAAATTCGAAACCAGGTACTGTAATTTCTTTAATTAGCGTCACAGATAAAGACACTGGTGTTAATGCTAAGGTTGTTTGTAGTATTACTAATCACGTGCCATTTGAGCTAAAACCATCTGTTCAGGATAGCATGTACTCTTTAGTTATTAAAGAGCGTTTGGATCGAGAACTGGTCCAAAGTTATGACATTGTGGTAAAAGCAACAGATTTAGGTCAGCCTCCACTTTCCACATTTAAAACCATTTACGTGCAGGTGGCCGATATAAACGACAACAGCCCAGAATTTGCCCAAAATTCTCTTGAACTTTACTTGATGGAAAATAACGTCCCAGGTGCGTCTGTGTTTTCTGTGAGCGCGTCTGACAGAGACCTGGACGAAAATGCAGCAATATCTTATCAAATTATTAGATCTAATCGCGCACAAAATGACATGGTTACATTTTTCAGCGTCAACTCGGAAACAGGCGTTATCGTTGCATTAAAGAGCTTCGATTTCGAAGCTGTCAAAACGTTTCAGTTTCACATGCTCGCTTCAGATTCTGGAACTCCACCACTTAGCAGCAATGTCACAGTGAACGTCTTCATTCTAGATCAGAACGACAACGTTCCAGTGATCCTATACCCAATCTGCTCTAATGGATCTACTGAAGATGTAGAGGAGCTTCCTCGTAATTTGAACGCCGGACATTTGGTGACTAAAGTGAGAGCCTATGACGCAGATATAGGATATAACGGCTGGTTATTATTTTCACTACAGGAAGTGAGTGACCACAGTCTGTTTGGTTTGGACCGATATACAGGAGAGATAAGAACCCTTCGCTCTTTCACAGAATCAGACGAGGCTCAGCATAAACTAGTCATCCTGGTCAAAGACAATGGCAACATTTCACTTTCTGCAACAGCAACTGTGATTATCAAAATTGTGGAACCAAAAGAAGCTTTTGCAGCTTCTGATTTTAATAACTCAGGAAATGAAGAGGAAGAAAACAGTGTCACGTTTTACTTAATTATTACTTTAGGCTCAGTTTCACTACTTTTTGTGATCAGTCTCATCGTTCTGATTATAATGCAGTGCTCCAAATCTACAAACTATTCCGCCAAGTATTTACAAGATACACATTATGACGGGACACTTTGTCACAGCATCCAGTACAGATCTGGAGACAAAAGATACATGTTAGTTGGACCCAGAATGAGTATTGGTTCTACTATAGTCCCGGGCAGTAATGGGAATACTCTGGTGGTACCAGATCACAGGAGGAGAACTTCTGGAGAGGTATGTGTGTACTAAATAATATTGATTGTTACTATTGTCATCTAGTGCAATTCAGTTTTGTCGGGATTTACATTTCTTGTTTCTTTGCATAATGTCAGTCGCTTAGAAACAACGTATTTACACTGTATTTACACTTTTCTATACTGCCTCTTATATATTTGTGTTTTTCATGTCTGTATATTGTTTATAAATACCTACGGAAAACCAGTCCGAAAAGTTGCCTACTACTCACCCCACTTTTACACTCACCAATAATGGATAAATAACTGCTGTCTTACTGTTAATGTTGATGAATGTGGTCTCGTCAAAAAAAATAATATTCTCACTTTCAAGAGGGTTTAGTTCAGCATGAAAGACATACAAGAACAAACTTAACTGTTCATTCTTTTAGCAAATGTACACAATGTGCGATAAATGGCCGTTCTTCTAGTGGTAACACTGGCGATATTATTAGTTTATTTCAGCCGCATTCATAAATGTAACAAGACTAGTGCGGGCGTAAAACAATTGTTTTATTCGTATGTTATCGCCATAACTTTGCAAACAGCTAGTACTTTTGGCACATTTGGCAGCGTCTGCCGGAAGTGGCATTTTTTTTCTCTCGCAGTTTCTCTGTGCCCCCTTTGCGCTTTCTCTGTCCGTCCTATCGACTGGTACAGAGCCAAAGGGGGTGAGCTTTAAGATACGATTGGGCCAGCCCAGTATCAGTAAAGAAAAGAACCAAAGGGCCACAGAAGAATGTTTCATGGGCCGGTGGTCGGGAAATAAACATTTGTGCTGACTTTTTTGCGAATGAATGAAACAGGCACAGGGACCAAAGCGAAAGGGGGTGGTGTTCAAAAAGTTGATTGTGTCAACTGGGCCGCCGATCTAGAGTCTTATTGGCCGGTCAGATCAATAAATAAATAAACGGTCGGCCCAAATAGCACGTCGGCGCAGCGGGAAAATGCCCGAGACGCCAGATAATCAGTCCGACCCTGATGGTACCAGATCCCAGAAGGAGAGCTTCTGGGGTGGTAAGAGAAAAAGTACTTCAAATTGACTATTGTTACAGAAAAGAATCAATCTATTTCATGGAAGGTATTCATTCCACATTCCCTATGAATTTACTGTCATCACGTAAGTTCGGAAAGAACCTAAATCTGTTAATGTTGTAGATTGAGTTAATGTGCGAATAACAAACGTAACGATAAAAAAAAATCATGCTTTGTTTTTGTGCTCGGAGCTATCCCTGGTTCTGAAACAGCATGAATCAGATGTTAAGCTTTTGCCTTTACACGTGCCTTCCCATTGACTATTTTTATTAATTAAGTTTTAAAACTATGTAGTGTCGACTTAATTACATCAACTTAATATCATGTGTTGGTGAATGAGATCACTTTATCAGAATAAACTACTGCTCATGAATATCTTTCTTCCGTTTTTCTTTCTTTATGATTCATGACAAAGCGTCTCTGGCCAGTAAACATCTTAATTTGCCTTTTCTGTGTTCGAAAAGATTAACCTATGGTGTTTTACCCTCTCATGTTGACACATTTTCGTTCTACTGCGTATAGTCCATAGGGTGTCAGTGTGTGACAAGGAAACGGTGCTGACGTTAAGTTCTTCCTGTTCTTTGTGTTCCCTCAGCCTTTATAAAACTGGACGGTGTAAGATGATGAACACAGTGATCTTACCTCTGCAACTGGTCTAAAAATTGGAAAATGTAGCTTCTTGATTTTGGTGTTAATATTTTGATTTTCCTATCCGAAACGATGATATTTCAGTTCAAGACACTGACTTCGTTATTCGCTATGGATTACGGAAAACAATGGCGCGGATGGCAATACTGGCGGATTCTTCTGCGTTTCTTTTTGCTGCTTTGCGTTGGCAGTCATGTTTCGGCTCAAATTAAGTACTCTGTCCCAGAGGAGGTCAAAGTGGGGTTTCTTGTGGGGAATATTGCAAAGGATTTAGGTATTGATGTTAGTACTTTGGTGGACAGACGTTTTCGCATCGTCTCTGGATCTAAAGATGAGCTTTTCCAGGTAAATACGAACAATGGCGAGTTGTATGTTAATAAGAAAATCGACAGAGAGCAGATGTGTGATGATAACACGGCCTGCTTAATAAATCTAAAGATTGCTGTAGAAAATCCGCTCGAAATACATTACATACGAGTAGATATAATGGATGTGAATGACCATGGCCCTGTTTTTCCAGAGAAACAACAAAATCTGAGGATAGCAGAAAACACGTTGACTGGGGCTGATTATCAGCTCGTGGCTGCTCGCGACCCTGATTCTGGGGTTAATACCCTTAGGACATACAAGCTGAGTCATAATGAGCATTTCGATCTAGAGATACGCAATTTTGGGGAAGATAATAAAATACCAGTTTTAAAATTGCAGAAAACTCTTGACAGGGAACGCCATGCTATACACAAATTAGTACTGACTGCCATTGATGGTGGAACTCCACCAAGGTCAGGAGCTATGAATATATCAGTAGATGTACTGGATATTAATGACAACAGACCAGTTTTCAGCAAAGATATTTACTCTGTGACAATTCCTGAAAATATCCCTAAAGGGAGTTTAATTATCAAAGTAAATGCAACTGATTCCGATGAAGATCTTAATGGCATTGTCATGTTTTCATTTGTCAGTAATTTAAAGAAAATGGTTTATGAGACGTTTGAACTGGATGAAAACACAGGGGAAATTCGTGTGAAAGGCATGGTTGATTTTGAGGATGCTGAAATATACCGGGCTGACGTTACTGCATCTGACAAAGGGCAACCCTCCATGACAACAAACTGTAGAGTAATCATAAAGGTAACGGATGTTAATGACAATGCACCAGAGATTGAATTGACTTCCCTCTCTAATCTGATACCTGAAAATTCTAAACCGGGGACCGTTGTCTCACTCATTAGTGTAACAGATAAAGATTCTGGTGCTAATGGAAAAGTAGTTTGTAGTCTATCTGAAAATGCTCCCTTTGAATTAAAACCATCTTTTCAGGAAAATATGTACTCTTTGGTCACAAAAGGTTATTTAGATCGAGAGATGGCATCATATTACGACATCTCCATATCCGCAGCTGACCTAGGGCAGCCTGCCTTATCATCTTTCAAAACGTTGAGTATAGGTATATCAGACGTGAATGACAATGCCCCAGCATTTCCGCAAAATCCTCTAGAACTTTACATTTTTGAAAACAACTTACTGGGTGATCCTATATTCTCGGTGAGCGCATATGACAAAGATGAAAACGAGAATGCGATGATTTCCTATCAAATAATGAGAGATGGTGCCCAGCATGGTGGAATGACTTCATTTCTGAATGTCAATTCAGAAACAGGAATAATTCGAGCGATAACGAGCATTGATTTCGAAACGATCAAAATGTTCCAGTTCCATGTCCTCGCTACAGATTCTGGATCTCCACCCCTGAGCAGCAACGTCACAGTGAACGTGTTCATTCTGGATCAGAACGACAATGTTCCAGTGATCTTATATCCAGTCAGCTCTAACGGATCTGCTGAAGGCGTGGAGGAGATGCCCCGCAATGTGAATACAGGACATTTGGTGACCAAAGTGAGAGCCTATGACGCAGATATAGGATACAATGGCTGGTTATTATTTTCACTGCAGGAAGTGAGTGACCACAGTTTGTTTGGTTTGGACCGTTATACAGGAGAAATAAGAACGCTTCGCTCTTTCACAGAAACAGACGAGGCTCAGCATAAACTGGTCATACTGGTGAAAGACAATGGCAACATTTCACTTTCATCAACAGCAACTGTGATAATCAAAACTGTGGAACCAAAAGAGGCTTTCGCAGCTTCTGATTTTAATAACTCAGGAAACGAAGATGAGGAAAACAATGTCACGATTTACTTAATTATTACTGTAGGCTCAGTTTCACTACTTTTTGTGATCAGTGTCATCGTCCTGATTATAATGCAGTGCTCCAAATCTACAGACTATCCATCCAAATACCTACAAGACACTAATTATGACGGGACACTTTGTCACAGCATCCAATACAGATCCGGTGACAAACGCTACATGTTAGTCGGACCCAGAATGAGTATCGGTTCTACTATAGTCCCGGGCAGTAATGGAAATACTCTAGTGATACCAGATTGCAGGAGGAGAGCTTCTGGAGAGGTAAGAAAATTGCTAATACCGGTCAGTGGATTTTCACACTCTCTTTCTTTAGACTTTTGAATTTCTATATAATGTATTGTATGTACTGCGTGGAGGTTTCTCATTCCATTTATCTAGTGTGACATATTAAACGGAATGGCGAGAAGAGTGGCTTTGACAAATTTTGATTCTGTCTTCTAATTAACCACTTGGTGTCAGTGTTGTTCTAAAGTTGCAAGGTTTTTATTGTAATCCCTCCTCTTGATGCTCGCATCCATAGTGTTGTTTTATTCCGTGTGAAAAAGAAGACGCTGCAATTCGAGGAAATATATTTCTGTTAAATTATGTCTTTAGGTTTACTAAAGTGAGCATTTTAGGTAAGACACTGTTCTATAGTGATCACTGCGCATTGCCGCTGTTTGTGAACCTGGATAATTTATTTATTTTCTGGTCGTCTTACAAATCAGTGGTCATGGCCGACGGCAGACAAAGCAACGAATGGATGTACTGGTGGATTGCGCTAAGCTTCGTTTTAATGCTGTGCCTGGCCGATCAGGCGTCATCTCAGATAAGGTATTCTGTGCCAGAAGAAGTCAAAGCAGGATACCCAGTGGGAAAGATTGCTAAAGACCTGGGTCTTGATGTCAGTACTTTGGTCAACAGAGGATTCCGTGTCGTTTCTCGATCTAACGACGCTCTTTTCTTGGTAAATCAGAATGATGGCGTTTTGTATGTTGATAAGAAAATTGATAGAGAGCAAATATGTGATGGTGTGAGCTCCTGTGTAATAGATCTTAAAATCGTCGTCGAAAACCCTCTGGAGATACATTATGTTGCAGTAGTCATTACAGATGTGAATGACCATGCACCTATATTTCCAGAAATGCAACAAACTGTAGAGATTGCAGAAAACACTCTCTCGAGTGCACGCTTTCAGTTACGAAGTGCGCGTGATCCAGACCTTGGTGCAAATTCAGTGCGCTTCTACAAATTAACTCACAACGAACATTTTGATCTGGAAATTAGAGACCGAGGCGACGAAAAGGTACCGTTTCTCGTTTTACAGAGAGCACTGGATAGGGAGCGTAAAGCAAAACACGAGCTAGTAATGACAGCAATAGACGGTGGGAACCCTCCAAGGTCTGGAACGTTAAACATTACCGTTACTGTTCTGGACATAAACGATAATCGTCCAGTGTTCAGTCAAGAGGTTTACACAACACAATTACTCGAAAATGTCCCGATCGGAACAGTGGTCATAAAAGTTAATGCAACCGATCTGGATGAAGGTTTGAACGGAGAGGTTGTATATTCTCTCGAAAGAAGCTACAGTGAATTTGGTTTGGATAATATTTCAGGTGAAATTCGGGTAAAAGATAAAATAGACTTTGAAAACACTGATGTATACAGACTAGATGTTTTGGCCTCTGACAAAGGCGCACCTTCTATGACAGTAGATTGCCTAGTTATCGTGAAAATCTTAGATGTAAATGATAACACGCCGGATATAGAAATTACATCTCTGTCTAATTTAGTGCCCGAAGATACTAAGCCTGGAAGTGTTATTTCTCTAATAAGTGTTTTGGACAAAGATTCTGGTGTAAATGGTAAGGTTTTGTGTACTTTGTCGCCCATTATGCCCTTTGAATTAAAGCCATCCATAAAGCACAATATGTACTCTTTAGTAACAAAAATGCATTTAGATAGAGAGGTAACTTCCCGTTACGAAATAACAGTAACAGCTACAGACCTCGGTCAACCTCCTATGTCTGCAGTGAAAATTCTGAGTGTGCAGGTGTCGGATGTGAACGATAACAGTCCAGAATTTCCTCAAAATCCTCTTGAACTGCATTTATTTGAAAATAACATTCCCGGTGCCTCGCTTTTTTCTATTACCGCGACAGACAAAGATGTAGATGAAAATGCTGCAATTTTATATAGCATTCTTAGAGGCGGTAATGCACACGATGAGATGATGTCATTTCTTAATATTAATTCTGAAACCGGCGTCATATACGCACTAAAGCGTTTTGACTTCGAAGTTATGAAATCGTTTCAGTTTCACGTGCTCGCTAAAGATCGTGGAACTCCACCACTGAGCAGCAACGTCACAGTGAACGTGTTTATTCTAGATCAGAACGACAACGTTCCAGTGATCCTATATCCAGTCAGCTCTAACGGATCTGCTGAAGGTGTGGAGGAGATCCCCCGCAATGTGAACGTAGGACATTTGGTGACTAAAGTGAGAGCCTATGACGCAGATATAGGCTACAACGGCTGGTTATTATTTTCATTGCAGGAAGTGAGTGACCATAGCCTGTTTGGTTTGGACCGATATACAGGACAGATACGGACCCTTCGCTCTTTCACAGAAACAGACGAGGCTCAACATAAACTGGTTATACTTGTGAAAGACAATGGCAACATTTCACTTTCAGCATCAGCGACTGTGATTATCAAAGTTGTGGAGCCCAAAGAGGCTTTTGCAGCTTCTGATGTTAAAAATGCTGAAAAAGACGAGGAGGACAATGATATTACATTTTTTCTGACCATTACCTTGGCCTCTGTTTCAATACTTTTTGTACTCAGCATCGTTGTGCTTATTGCAATACAGTGCTCAAAATCTACTGACAACTCTTCCGAGTATTTACAAGAAACAAATTTTGACGGTACACTGTGTCACAGCATCCAATACAGATCTGGAGATAAACGCTACATGTTAGTTGGGCCTAGAATGAGTATTGGTTCTACTATAGTCCCAGGCAGTAATGGGAATACTCTTGTGGTACCAGATCGCAGGAGGAGAAAGTCTGTTCAGGTAAGAGCTCATAATGTTATTATATCTTCAGTTTTTCACATGTCGTGGCTCAAACAGTCACTATTATTCCTATATTAATGTCTAGACGTTTGAACAAATTCATTTTCTTGCTAATATTCTTGCTAATTCAAGTTCTTTCCAACGAATAACATTTGACTTTCAATAGAAGTACATCATTCGTTTTTTATTTATTTTTTGTTTTGTAAGTGTATATTTGTGTGACTTCTTCATATTAAACTTTCTTTTATTTGGTTCCTACATTTTGAATTTTGACAAATGTGACTACTTTTTTGTTATCGCTACATTATTGAGAAGAGTGGAATTTTCACTCAGATAAGGTTTTCTATTCTAGAGGAGTGGAAATAGGGATATATTGTTGGAAATATTGCTAAGTGTTTAGGTCTTTATGTCAGTAGCCTATTGACATTTTCGTTTTGTTTTCTCCTAAGAATGTAAGTTAAGTAAATCAGATAAACAATATTTTGCATATGTACAAGGGATCAGACACAGAAGAAATGCTGCTGTCATTTTGAATTCTAAACAGTAGAAGATAATCTTCTAGAAATCCACTATCTGGGAATACATAAACAGATATAGATGTAACAGAGGCAAAGTCAATGTACACTTGAGGACTTTTTGCTCATTCACCGAAACAGACAAAGCTCAACATAACTTGTTGAGGCGATGGGGAAGTTTTACTTTCATCAACAGTGACCAATAAGTTCAGGAAAATGCAACATAGTAATTACATGATAACTAGATAATTGTAACAGGGTGGTAAATCAAAACATTTTTACCTTCATATTTAGACTTAGAGCCTGTTAGATTTTTCAGTCTAAATATTTATAGGTCCTTTGCCTTTCGTTACTGAAAATAAATACCTAGCACTGTTTATTCGTCATAATTTCTCACTTAATATTTAAAAGAATAATACCTACTATTTTGGAGTTTGTACCTTAAACTTACCTAGTTATTACCTACAACTCAGAAGATTGCAAAAGATGGCGTTACCCAAGGTACAAATTACTATGGCACACAGTAACAGCAAACTCTGTTGTTGTTTACTGGCTGACCTGGACTGTGAACTCGATGTATATTTTCTGTGTCTATTTGGCATGACGTTTCATGAGGTATAATTTGAATGAGGTTTTATTAAACCTTTACAATTGCTTTTGGACCTTTTATTGTATATGTTTTTCATTTCCTAAACGGACAGGCAGACTAATGACGTATTTCAGAAATGCATTTTTATTCATTTAAATTATTTCAGGTGGTCTGTGTTAGATTCATATGTTCTGTATTTTGATACAGGTGAAGGCTAAGGCTCAAATACGATACGTTATTCTTGAAGAGGTGAAAGAGGGATTCATAGTAGAAAAATTTGCTAAGGATTTAGGTCTTGATATCACTGGCTAACAGAAGGTTCCGTGTTTTCGACAAGGGGGAGCTTTGTGACGGCAACAATGCTTGTGCGATAAAATCCTGTAGTGCGTTGAAAATCCTCTAGAAATTAATCACGTTGTTGTGGAAATAACTAACATAAACGACAATGTTCCCAGTTTTTCAGAAACACACCAACATTTTGAGATTTTGAGCCGAACACACCCCTACAGGTAGGAGCTTTCTGCTGCATGCAGCACGCGACCAGGATGCACCACCAAATTCCATTCGGAATTATAAATTAAACCAAAATAATTATTTTGAAATTGACACAAAGATCAGTGATGAAGATAAAATATCATTCTTAGTTTTGAGGAAACCACTTCACCGAGAACCTACAAAGGACTATTATTTACTTTTTGCCGCAGTGGTGGAAATCTTCCCAAAAGATATCCTCAATATTATTCTTAAAGTTCTGCGTACAAATGATAATCGCACTGTCTTTAGCCAAATACTTATTCAACATTAGGAGAAAATGCACAAAAAATGAATATAGAGTCGCTGGCGTTTTTTGTCGTTTTACAGTTAGATAATGTCACAGGAGAAACAAGAGTTAATGGTGAAATTGACTTTGAGGATACCGAGGTTTAGAAACTAAACATAAAGGCATCAGAAAAAGGGCAGCCTCCACTGACACTGACAGTGACATTTCTGTCAAGGCTCTTACTCGTTACCTTCAGTTCTGAAAGTGGGTGTTACTGTCTCACTTTTCTAAAACGTGATTGTTTTTTTTAGCAGATGACAGC
>JBBPCY010000130.1:4181957-4202457 GCA_037974405.1 Brachyalestes nurse
AGAAAATCACGTCTACCTGTATTAGTTGATGCTTTCGCCACTCGCAGTATGTCGGACGTGCTGACGTATCGTGTGAACTGGGAACATCTGGAATACGGCGTCTCCCTGTCTGTCTGCGTTCAGGTGCCAAAAGAGCTGGATCTTCTTAGTGACTCATTAAAAAGAGCTGAAATTTCCTGTGACAGTGTAGTAGGAACGGCAGACGGATTGAGCGTATCTGCGCAGTTTGAGATGTCACTTTTCTTGTACTTTTATTTTAATTTCTCTTGGTTTTGAGAAACGAGCGCCATTGACCATTTTAGTCGCCATCTGGAGCCCTGCTCTGGGTACCACCAGGGACCAGAGATTGACGTACTATCAGCCCAACAGTTGGTCCGCAGGTGCCGGATGCTTTGGAAACAAGCTCATTGTGCCACCCAACGTGCCAACGCTCGCTATGTTCAGCAACATCGTTTCCAGCACCCTCCGGGACTGTTGTTCCATGTTGGTGACAGGGTCTATCTCTCTACCAAGAACATCAATCTTCACACCAAGAGCAAGAAGCTGACCCCATGCTTCATTGGCCCATACAAGATCACCCATCGCATCAACCCTGTCACCTTTCAGCTCCAGCTGCCTGCTTCCCTCCGGATCCACCCTGTGTTACATCACTCTCAATTTAAACCTGTGCATTTCTCTCCTCTGTCTTCCCAGGCTCCTGCTCCTCCTCCGCCTCAGATCACTGATGGTGGTCCTGCGTACACTGTTTGGCGGATCCTTGACTCGCAGTGCAGGGGCCGGGGCATCCAGTACCTCGTCGACTGGGAGGGCTACGGACCGGAAGAACGGTCTTGGGTTCCCGGACGGTTCATCCTGGACGATGACCTCATCCAGGACTACCGTCGTCAGGTATCCTCCAGGCCTCATCCGGATGCCGTTTACAAAACGGACAGAAATAACTTTTTTGGAGTAATTTCAACGGGATCACATCCCTTAATCAAACCCACAATTTACTCTCCTCTTACTCAGACAAAAACAATATGTCATTCATACTGACAAAATGTTCAGTTACTTGTTCTCCCCCCATTAAATATCTTCAGTTAAATATTTACAATTAAATATTTACAAAGTTTGGTTTTTTTCCCACTTTTTTCCATCTAAAGCTGCCTCAGTGTGTGTGAATTGTAAGTGTACTGGCCACATGTTAGTTATGATGTCCTCTGTTCTGGCGTTCTTTGTTCTGTTTGTCTTTACAGAGTGTCCTCCAGATCCATTATTTGTGCCTTAACATCTCTTAGCTGCTCATTGTCTCGCCACTCTGGACACACCTCGAGGCCATTGGCCCTCTTGGCCACACACATTGCAGGCCTGTCTGCAATATGGTCATTTTCGAGACCAGTGCCCACAAGTGCGGCAGGCTCCTTGCTTCTGCGTGTGCCTTCTTCCTCCGCCTCTACCCCTCTGTCCTCCCCTTCCCCAGCCCGTCATTTTGCTGCACCTCTTAACTGTGCCTTGCACTGACGTGAGACTCTTACTCAAGGTTACTTCTGCTTCTGGCTGGCTGCCATCGGAATGGGGACTTCTGCACTTGTTTGGCTTTGCTGAGCTTATTGTATAGTGGCCAGTGAAAAAATGTGTAATGTATACGCGATTGTATAGTTATTTAGCAGCAGTTAAATAAATTAACAGCCTATTGCCACCTCACAGGTGAACCCCTTCTTTGCAAAATTCATCCACTCAAACTTAATACTTTAAAAAACCTTCAAGAACCGGTTCACGAAAACAGCCCATTCTGGACTTTCCCAGAAAGAGAGAGAGGGAGAGGGAGAGAGAGAGAGAGTAAGAGAGAGAGCGAGAGAGAGTGATTTAAATTCAGCGTGGCAGAACGTCCGTTCTGGACTTTAGCAGGAAGAGAGAGAGAGAGAGAGAGAGAGAAAGAGAGAGAGAGAGAGAGCGGGAGAGAGCGAGATTTAAATTCAGCGCGGCAGAACGGTCATCTGGACTTTCCCAGAAAGAGCCATTGTGCCCCGTATACATTTTTGTTAAGGGTAATGTATTAAGCTGAATTTAAAATGAAATTTAAGTGTTTCAAATTCAGTCATTTTTTCTTTAAATCTCTCTCTGTCTTTACTCAGTCTTACTCTCTCTCTCTCAGAGAAAGTTCAGAATGGCCGTTCTGCAATGCTGAATTTAAATTTCTGAATTTATATTTGAATTAATATTTATGTTATTAGTAAATTATATATTTTTAATAATTTTGAACTAAAATTTGTAAAAAAAAAAAACATATTGCCATGAAAAAAGCAAAAAAATATTTGTGAGAATATTTGCAGCTTCCATGTTATTGTGGACCCCGCGTATTGTGGAGAGTTTGGTTCTCAGAAAAAATCCGCGTGTGACTGAATCTGCGACTCCTGATCCACGTAAAATTGGGAGATTGCTGTAATATGGTATTTAACCCTTTAACAGTCACCCCAAGAAAAAAAACATTGAAATTTTTCTAGGTCATTGACAACAAAAATCAGCCACTTTCTGAAACTATGACCATTCAGTTTTTTTTATTATAAACATCTACCAAATGGTAGAGTAGACCTTCAAGGGTAAAATAACAATAACATTCATGAAATTTATTCAACAATACAAATGAACTTTGTGTATGTAGGACACGTATGTAACAGTGCATAGGGTGCGTAAGGATGCCTGTCAGTGTGTATAAAAACTGTTTTGCTATGCACAACTGTGTGTGACTGGGAACATGGGTGTGTGAGAGGTAATTGAGTGAGTGTGTATGTGACCAAGTGATTGTGCTTGTAACTGAGTGGGTTCATGCAGAATGCAGTCCATATGCTGCAGATCATGGGGCTTCACTCTGTCGGGGGGCAAAGAGAATTTGTATCATGAATTTTTAACATTTATTTAACTATTACACATATTGTAGCATTAGTGTTTCCCTAACTCACCTTCCTGAATGGTAAGTTTTTTATTGTGGAATCGGAGGAAACAATTGTGGTTTGCATTCAAGCACAGGAAGCACATTTGTGGCACATCTAGGGCTGGGCGATATGGCTGAAATCTGTATCACGATATCAGTGTTTCATATCGGTCGAATTATTGATTTTTTTAAAATAAGGACCAGGAGAAAAATATATTACATTTAAACATTTTTATTTTAAACTTAACCTTCCTCTAATCATAATCCCATCAGTTATTAAAACAGAAATGTCAACAACCATGGAAAACGTCTCATTTCCTGATCTGAAAGCGATAGAGTGAGTACGCAGCATGCGTTGTACCTGACTGTTGATCCAGGGCTTCTGGTTGGGGAACTTTCTGACTTGGGCACTATTGTCAACACAGGTGCTGATGTACTCAGTCACATACTCAGCATAGTCCTGTATGTCGATCGAACAGCCCTCCATGGTGGCTGCAGTTTTAAACATATTCCAGTCTGTCTGGGCAAAACAGTCCTGCAGGAGGATCTCAGTTTCTGAGGTCCAGAAAGACTGGGAGACATTGAAATAAATACAAGAATCTGGGTAAAACATTCATTTTTATACAGTTAACTCTGCCTGCAAGGGATAAGCATAGTGATGACCACCTCTGAAGGTCTGATTGTAGTTTACTCATAAGGGGTTTAAAATTCTTCTCGTAAAGCTCGGAGAAGACTCTGGTGATGTATATGCCTAAATACTTGAATCCAGATTTGGATATGTGGAAGGGAAGGTCGTTATCTAAAATCTGAAGAGCAAGGTTATTTATTGGGAAACATTCACTTTTAGACAGGTTTAACTTATAACCAGAAAAACACCCAAATTCATGTAGTATGTCCAATATGATGGCTACACATGTCACTGGATCTGAAATATACAGCAGCAAGTAATCTGCATACAGAGAGAGTCTATGTTCCATGTCGTAATTCTTGTTATTGAGATTGATGTTCGTAGTTTGAATGACAGGGGTTCTATAGCCAATGCAAATAAAAGGGGGCCAAGGGGGCAACCCTGTCGTGTGCCTCTTGAAAGATGGAAGGGTTTTGAAGTTATTTTATTTGTTATCACTGAAGTCTTAGGGGAAGTATACAACAGGCAAATCCAAGAAATAAATTTTGGGCCAAAGCCAAACCTTTCGATTGTAGCAAATAGATTGTTCTACTCAATTCTGTAAAATGCTTTCTCCGAATCCAGGGAGACCACCATCTCTGGAATACTCCTGGATGCAGAGGAGTGCACAATATTCAACAGTTTATGGATATTTGTGAAGGAGTGGCGGTCCCTCATAAATCCAGTTTGGTCCGTTGAGATTAAATGGGGCATAACATTATCCAATCTAGAGGCAAGGAGCTTGGCCAAAATCTTTGTATCTACATTTAAAAGTGAAATTGGCCGATACGACCCACAGTCAAATGGGTCCTTACCCGGTTTTTAAAATAAGCGAAATGGATGCCTCAGTTAGACTCAGTGGTAACATAGACTGGTTTAGGGAATGATTAAACATCTCAAGGAGAATGGGAGCAAGCTGAGTACTAAACTTTTTGTAAAATTCTATTGGGTAGCCATCTGGGGAAATTTAAACTGTTTTAAAAAGTTCACCATGGGTAAGGAGTCAAGTGGAAATGCAGAAGTGTATAAGTCAGAGTAATATACTCTGAAATATTTATTTCCACTGGGTCTGTTGTTAATACCTGCGAGGTATTGCGAATCTGCGGGATCATACGTGAAGCGGATTTGCATTTCAACTGGAAAGCTAATAAGCGACCAGCCTTTTCTCCATGTTCAAATCTGGTATTAAGGTAAAGAGTTTCTTACTGAAGCCCACATCGTCCCAGTTAGGGGCATATATGCTTGCAAGTACTACTGGGGCATTGTAAAGAAAACCTGATACTATTATAAATCGCCCTTGTGGGTCAGAGATGGTTTTTGAAGGAGTGAATACGACCCTCTTATGAATTATTATTGCTACTCCCCTTGACTTATTATTAAAACAGGAATGAAAAGGCTGTCCAACCCAATTTTTCTTGAGTCTAACTTGATCTGCTGTGGTTAAATGCGTTTCTTGCAAAAATGCTATTTCTGTTAAATTTTTTCAAGTGGGAGAATATACGTGCTCTTTTTACTGGCCCATTCATACCTTTTACATTCCAGCTGATCAGTCTGGTGGGTGACACTCCTATTCTAGCTCCGGTGTCATCAGTAGTAGCAGCCAAGACTTAAGTGCGAGAGAGAAAAAAGCAAAGCATGCATGCCCTGATAACCAGTGAACCCTCCAAAATGTTGATACAAAACAACACAAAAACATTTGGCAAAAAAAAAACCTCTCTCATAATGTAATCTACTTCACACCTTAACCTAAGTGTGAGCCTAGGCCCAACCTTTATGAAGTTACATTTTAAGTAAAAAAAAAAAAAAAGAGAGAGAGACTTTCATTTCCCCCAGATTAACCCGTATCCTCAATCAATTTTAGCTTCATCCGAAAAAAGAGTTTCGACAATGGGCTTGAATGCTACTATACCCTATCGCTAGTCAAGGTTCACTTTTACTAATTGTAAGTTCCTCTAACAAAAAGATAGTCGAATGAATAAACCCATAGAATAAACTCTCAAATTAAGATTAACACAATATAGAGTCACCTCAATATCGATGTCAAGGTCCTATTTTTTTAAACTGTCATTTCAGTGAAAATCCTTAACTTACGGTCAGTTTATTTTCAGAGAGTAATAAGCTAACTTAGCTCTCCAGCTTTCAAGTCCACTAGCCCGTCCAAAGCATCCCGTTTCAGTCCATCTCACCTTGAGCCACCACCTGTTGATCGTAGAATGCCTTCGCTTCCTCCGGTGTGTTGAATTTGAACGTATTTCCACCAAAAGTAACTCGCAAGCAAGAAGGATAGAGGAGCTGGAATTTTACTCCCCTGCTGTATAGCGCTCGTTTGATGTCGTTGAATTCCGCCCGTTTCCTAGACAGGTTTGCGTTATAATCTGGATAATTTCTCACAGTGGTGTTCTCATATTTCAGCTCTACGTGATCTGTCCTCAACACGATCCAAAAGAGTCGCATTCTGTTTTTGTAGAGATTTGATGGCTGCCTCGGCTGCGGATATCTTATCAAAATTCTCTCCTGCTAGTATTTCCGTTGCAGTCAAGCGACGTTGAAAGTTAGCCATAGTCTCTCTTATAGCATTCACCGAAGCCTGTAAAGGGCCAACAGATTCTTGGATAGTCTATAGATTCTTGTGACTAGTCTATCATAGAACGCAGACACAGTCAGCTACCCAATGAGAATTTTTATTCAATCCGAGCACAGATATTGACTCGTATTACTCGTATGATACTCGTACTCGTCAAAAGTGCTTTATCCGTACCGGATACTCGTTTCAGCTAAGTATCCGGCTCAACTCTAGTAGCTACATTAGCTACCTCAGTATCTCTGTACATTAGTATATCCGTGATTAGAAAGAAGATTCCTCTGTGTAAGAATGTCCACCAAATGCTTTACCTTCAGTATATGCTGGATTTCCCCCTTTTAACAACAGTTTAAATTTTAATAGTCTCCTAATATTTGCCGAACAAATTGGTTCTTACTGAAACCAAGTAGTAGTGATTAAACTTATCAAACACCTTTTACAAAAACTATTAAAATAGAATAGATGAAAGAGTCAAATGGCCAGAAATATCTTTACAGTATGTTTTGTGATGATAGCCTGAAACTGAATATAAATATAGATATTGGCATATTGTTATCGGTATGATTTAGCCGGTGTAAAACAACACTTTGAACAATACCTGTTACGAAAACACAAAATGCAAATGTAATTCATTGCGGGTTTCTAATTTGGTAATCATTTTTACTAAGGTTATTTTAATTAACTAATTCAGATTTGTTCATTCGGCCAGGGTTAGGCTATCGATTAAATATTATGGTTTTAAGTGAAAATTACGTTAGATAATAATTTTAAAGAGTTACAAAGAACTGTTTTCCTCACTACAGAATGCCATCTGCAATAGGTTTAGCATTACTAATTATTGTCCCTGGGAAAAATCTCTTGACTTGAATAGAAAAGACATTCTTCTGGGTATGCATGTCTGTCAAATGCGCTTTTCCAGAAAATAATTACGCTTAAGTTAATGATCTCTGATTTGAACGCTTTTTAATTATCAAGCAATTATCAGTTTTCGTTTTGTAAATTACTTTAAGTTACTAACCAGATTTTCCCAAATCATTTCAGTTTATGAGAGAATATGAAGTAATGTATACCTGTGTATGCATGCACATTGACATGGCATAATTTCTGCCAAAAGCATTGTCACGTGATGTGTTTTAAGACTGCTCGTATGTTGTATTAGCCACAGATGTTATTTCTGAGGGCTACGAGTTTGGCAGTTCACGGCACTGTCCCTGGTGCTGAAGTGTCTCTTTCTCTTCATAAATTTTGACTTTAATCACGTTATAGACACCATAAGATAAATTAAAATTCTTCTTCTTCTTCTTCTTCTTCTTCTTCTTCTTCTTCTTCTTATTATTATTATTATTATTATTATTATTATTATTATTATTATTATTATTATTATTATTATTATTATACGTCCGAAAACAGCTCTTAATAAAGATTTATGAATAACGACAAACACGGTAGTGTGTAAATGACAAGAGACCACTCGGTGTCACTGTTGTTCTAAAGTTATTCATCAAGCTGATATTCTGCTGCAAAGCTGACATGCGTAGTGCATTTTTCTTCTGAAGATTGAGGGAACAGTGAAAGCTGAGGACATGTGCCCTTACAGAATCTGTATACTGGTATTAATAAGTAGAAGCTTTTTGAGGACTACCTTATATTTTAACATTTTTTCTGCGGCTCACATACCATCGAAAGCTCTAAACGTTGGAGTTTATCTTTGATCACACATTTGACTTTGGAAATAATCCGTAATGGCAGTCGGCCGACAATGGCGCAGACGGGAGTACTGGATTATTATTCTTCGTTTCTATTTGTTTCTGGTTTTCTGTGGGCATGTTTCCACTCAGATAAGCTACTCTGTTCCCGAGGAAGTAAAAGAGGGATTTGTCGTTGGAAATATTGCCAAGGATCTGGGTCTTGATGCCAGTACTTTGGTGGACAGGCGGTTCCGTATCGTCTCAGGATCTAAAGACGACCTTTTTCGGGTAAACCAGAAAAACGGTGTCTTAAATATTCATAGGAAAATCGACAGAGAAGAAATATGTGATAGCAACACTCAGTGTGTGACGAACCTCAAAATGGTCGTAGAGAACCCACTGGAGATTCATTATGTGCGAGTAGAGATAACGGATGTAAATGACCACGCTCCAAATTTTCCCGATGAGCAACAAAGAGTGGAGATTGCAGAAAGCACGCTCCCTGGGGCGCGTTTTCAGTTGCAGAGTGCGCGTGATCCAGATGTCGGTGTAAATTCTGTGCGCTCCTACGTATTAAGCCAAAATGAACATTTCAGTTTAGATAATAGAGATATGGGTGATGAAAAGGTGCCCTTTCTAGTTTTGCAGAGAGCACTGGATAGGGAGCGTAAATCTAAACATGAACTACTGCTAACAGCAATAGATGGTGGGAATCCACCAAGGTCTGGAACTTTAAACATTACGGTTACTGTTCTCGATATTAACGACAACCAGCCAGTGTTCAGTCAAGAAGTCTACACAGTACAAATAAGGGAAAATATTCCACTAGACACTAATATAATAAAAGTTAATGCAACAGATCTGGACGAGGGCTCGAACGGGGAAGTTACTTACTCTTTTGGTAGCAAATTAAATCATAAGCTTTATGATATATTTGATATAGATCAATTTTCTGGTGACATTCGGATAAAAGGTGAAATAGACTTTGAAAATACTGACATTTACAGATTGGACGTTTTGGCCTCTGATAAGGGCATGCCTCCAATGACTGTCGATTGCAGGGTTATTGTGAAAATTTTAGATATAAATGATAACATACCAGAAATAGAGGTTACATCACTCTCTAATTTGGTGCCAGAAGATTCCAAACCTGGAACCGTTATTTCACTGGTCAGTGTATTAGATAAAGACTCTGGTGTAAACGGGAAGGTTTTATGTACTTTGCCGTCCAGTATACCTTTTGAACTTAAGCCCTCTGTACAGGACAATATGTACTCACTTGTAACAAAGAACTATTTGGACAGAGAGGAAACTTCTCGTTATGAAATCTTAGTGACAGCAACAGATCTTGGACAACCTCCTTTGTCTTCAGTAAAATGTCTAAATGTAGAGGTGTCTGATGTGAATGATAACAGCCCACAATTTAAAACAAATCCCATTGATTTATATTTAGCTGAAAATAACACCCCAGGGTCATCAATTTTCTCTGTAAGCGCTACAGATAAAGACATGCAAGAAAATGCCATAATCTCATATAGCATTCTTAGAAAAGGAGTATCACTGGATGACATGGTCTCATTCCTAAATATAAATTCTGAAACAGGTGTTATTCATGCACTTAAAAGTTTTGATTTTGAAATGACTAAATTATTCCAGTTCCACGTGCTCGCTACAGATTCTGGAACTCCACCACTGAGCAGCAACCTCACAGTGAACGTGTTCATTTTGGATCAGAACGACAATGTTCCAGTGATCTTGTATCCTGTCAGCTCCAATGGATCTGCTGAAGGTGTGGAGGAGATTCCCCGCAATGTGAACGCAGGACATTTGGTGACTAAAGTGAGAGCCTATGACGCAGATATCGGATACAATGGCTGGTTATTATTTTCATTGCAGGAAGTGAGTGACCACAGTCTTTTTGGTTTGGACCGATACACAGGACAGATAAGAACCCTTCGAACTTTCACAGAAACAGACAAGGCTCAGCATAAACTGGTCATACTGGTGAAAGACAATGGCAACATTTCACTTTCAGCAACAGAAACTGTGATTATCAAAATTGTGGAGCCCAAAGAGGCATTTGCAGCTTCTGATTTTAAAAACACAGTGACAGAAGACGAGGACAACAATGTCACATTTTACTTAATTATTACCTTGGGCTCAGTTTCATTACTTTTTGTGGCCAGTATCATTGTGTTGATGGTGATGCAGTGCTCCAAATCTACAGACTATTCCTCAAAGTACATACAAGACACAAACTATGATGGGACCCTGTGTCACAGTATCCAGTACAGATCCGGAGATAAACGTTACATGTTAGTTGGACCCAGAATGAGTGTCGGTTCTACTATTATGCCAGGCAGTGATGGGAATACTCTAGTGATTCCAGATCACAGAAAGAGAGCTTCTGGAGAGGTAAGAGGAACATCTGCAAACAATTTAATCTGCGAACAACTTAACCCTCCTGTTATGTTCATTTCTCAGGAACACCAATAATGTTCCCGGGTGTGTTTAGTTATCCAAAAGTGTCAGAAACCTAAAAATCCCTATTGGATTTGTACATTGGAAATACATTTAGAAAAATTTGGTTATTTTTAAATTTAAAATTTAATTTCTTTTTCTTTTTATGTACTGCCATTTCAAGCACAACCCTTGTGCCCTGATCCTTCTCTGGGGCTCCTCCAACCGGCTTTAAACCTACATGTTCAATGTATAGCTGGTGTTTGCATCACATGTTGCCCAGATTTTCATTCCATATTTGGCTGGTTTGGAAAGCATTTATTGCCTAACTGGGCAGCATCCTCTGAATGTCACTAGGCATTAGGGCCTGGGTTATAGAGTAGAAGAAGTTGCTCTACCCACTTGTCCCACTCTGTCCTAATAGCTGCCAGGTTGTCTCTTTCCCGCCTGACAGCCCTTGTCTATCGACCATTAAATCAGATCATCTCACAGACTGGCTGTTGATTCATCCTTTGATTTATAGACCCCAGCAGGTATGAGGACATAAAAGGCATGTACATGCCCCAAATAAGCATGTAAATGCCTTTTATCCAGCTCTTTCCACTTCTCCCCCAAAACAGACCTACCTTCTGTATGATTTTCTGTACTGAGTTGGACATGAAAACTGACTTGACATCTGTCACACGAGTCACTGCCATCCTAGTCGGCCCTGGCACTTTATGCTGGTCTTTATTATGTTTTCTGATGACAGTTTTGCCTGATGCATATTTGGGGATGAAGACCACTATATTTCACTATCTTTTAATATAAGTGCCTTGCTTGGAGGATTATGAATACCAGCTTCCTCATTTGGCTCATAATCAGAACCATCAGACGCAGAATTATCCCTAAGATGGTCTTCATCTTCAGACACATCTTCCTTTATTTCACTGTCATGATCAAAGATTTTCCAATGGGAACAGAAAAGGTTCTCGTCTAAAGTCATAACAACACCTGCATTCTCACACTTGCAGATGAGGTCAATAGAATAGGTAGAGTGTGTGTGTGTGTGTGTGTGAGAGAGAGAGAGAGAGTGAACATGTGAAATGAACCATTTTTATTTATATGTTGGATCAGTTTGAGCCATAACATAACAGGAGGGTTAAACGGAAAAATATATAACGCAATAAAACCATGTATAAAAATATCATGCCACGTCATTGTGCTCGGAGCTCTCCGTGGTACTGAAGTAATACAAATCAAAGCTCCTCATAAACTGTTATATTATTTTACTTTAAAAACTACTTAAGTACTACTACTGAATTAAGTGGACTTATCAACATAGTCTTTTCTATTTTTCTGTCTTCATGATGCATGAAAGCCGGTCTCTGTCTAGTACACTGTCTTGTTTTGCTTTTTGTATTCAAAGAGGCTGAACTCTTAGTGTTTTTACCCTCTCGTTTTGATGTATTTTCCTCTTACTGCATGAAGGCCATAGGGTGTCAGTATTGGACAAGGTAAAGTTGCTGACGTTAAGCCCTACCCCTACATCGAGCTTCCTGTTCTTTTTGTTCCCTCTGTCTTTAGAAAACGCGACGGCTTAAAATGATTCACACTGTGATTTTGCCGCTGAAACAGGTCTAAAAACTGGACTATGTAACCTCTTGATTGTGTGTTCTTATAATTTCCATTTCCCATTCGAAAAAGAGGAGAGTTGAGTTCAATCCATTTACGTCGTTATTCGCTATGGATTACAGATGGCAACACTGGTGGATTCCTCTGCATTTCTTTTTGCTTATTCGCGTTGGCAGTCATGTTTCTGCTCAAATCAAGTACTCTGTGTCAGAGGAGGCCAAAGAGGGATCTCTTGTGGGTAACATTGCAAAGGATTTAGGTATTGATGTTAGCAGTCTAGTGGACAGGCGTTTTCGCATCATTTCTGGATCTAAAGATGCACTTTTCCAAGTAAATACGAACAATGGCGAGTTGTATGTTAATAAGAAAATTGATAGAGAGCAGATGTGTGATAACACGGCCTGCTTAGTAAATCTAAAGATTGCAGTAGAAAATCCTCTCGAAATACATTACATACGAGTAGAGATAATGGATGTGAATGACCACGCTCCTTTTTTTCCAGAGAAACAACAAAATCTGAGGATAGCAGAAAATACGTTGACTGGGGCTGATTTTCAGCTTGTTGCTGCTCGCGACCCTGATTCTGGGATGAATTCTCTTAGTACATACAAGCTGAGTCACAACGAAAATTTTGAGCTAGAGATTCGCGATTTTGGAGGAGATAATAAAATTCCAGTTTTAAAATTGCAGAAAGCTCTCGACAGGGAGCGGCACGCTATACACAATTTAGTACTCACCGCAGTTGATGGTGGAACTCCACCCAGGTCAGGAGCTATGAATATATCAATAACTGTACTAGATACTAATGACAATAGACCAGTTTTCAGCAAAGACATTTACTCTGTGACAATTCCTGAAAATATCCCTAAAGGGAGTTTAATAATCAAAGTCAATGCAACTGACCCTGACAAGGATCTAAATGGCATTGTCAAGTTTTCATTTGTCAGTAACTTAAAAAAAAAAGTGTATGAAATTTTTGATCTGGATGAAAACACAGGAGAAATTCATGTGAAAGGCATGGTTGATTTTGAGGATGCTGAAATATACAGAGCTGACGTTACTGCATCTGACAAAGGAGAGCCCCCCATGACAACAAACTGCCGAGTATTCATAAAGGTCACGGATTTAAATGACAACACACCAGAGATTGAATTGACTTCACTCTCTAATCTGGTACCTGAAAATTCTAAACCAGGGACCGTGGTCTCACTCATTAGTGTAACAGATAAAGATTCCGGTGCTAATGGAAAAGTAGTTTGTAGTCTATCTGAAAATGCTCCCTTTGAGTTAAAACCATCTTTTCAGGAAAATATGTATTCTCTGGTCACAAAAGGTTATTTAGATCGAGAGGTGGCATCACGTTACGACATCACCATACTTGCAGCTGACCTAGGGCAGCCTGCTTTATCCTCTTTCAAAACGTTGAGTGTAGATATATCAGACGTGAATGACAATGCCCCAGCATTTCCGCAAAATCCTCTAGAACTTTACATTTTTGAAAACAACTTGCCGGGTGATCCTATATTCTCGGTGAGCGCATATGACAAAGATGAAAACGAGAATGCGCTGATTTCCTATCAAATTATGAGGGGTGAAGGACAACGTGATGGAATGGCTTCATTTCTGAATGTTAATTCAGAAACAGGAATAATTCGAGCGCTAAAGAGCCTCGATTTCGAAACGATCAAAACGGCCCAGTTTCACGTGCTCGCTACAGATTCTGGAACTCCACCACTGAGCAGCAACGTCACAGTGAAAGTGTTCATTCTGGATCAGAACGACAACGTTCCAGTAATCTTATATCCAGTCAGCTCTAACGGATCTGCTGAAGGTGTGGAGGAGATCCACCGCAATGTGAACGCAGGACATTTAGTGACTAAAGTGAGAGCCTATGACGCAGATATAGGATACAACGGCTGGTTATTGTTTTCACTGCAGGAAGTGAGTGACCACAGTCTGTTTGGTTTGGACCGATATACAGGTCAGATAAGGACCCTTCGCTCTTTATCAGAATCAGACGGTGCTCAGCATAAACTGATCATCATGGTCAAAGACAATGGCAACGGTTCACTTTCAGCAACAGCGACTGTAATTATCAAAGTTGTGGAGCCCAAAGAGGCATTTGCAGCTTCTGATGTCAAAAACACAGTGAAAGCGGAGGAGGAAAACAATGTTACTTTTTTTCTTATCATCACTCTGGGTTCGGTTTCTGTGCTTTTTATCATTAGCATTATCGTGCTCGTTTTAATGCAGTGCTCCAAATCTCCAGACTATTCGTCTAAGTACTTACAAGATACAAATTATGACGGGACACTGTGTCACAGCATACAGTACAGATCCGGAGATAAACGATACATGTTAGTTGGCCCGAGAATGAGTATTGGTTGTACTATTGACCCAAGCAGTAATAGGAATACTCTAGTGGTACCAGATCGCAGGAGAGGATCATCCGGAGAGGTAAGATATAGAAAAACGACATTTAAAAAAAAAATCATATTTATGTTTAATTTCCCATATTTCTTTGTTTATTTACACAAAATGCAATGACTACTATTTTATTTGCAGTTATTCAAATAACACGTTTTCTAGCATTGTATTTTATATTTACCAGGGAGGTCCACTCAGATAATGGTTTTGTGGTAATAATCATAATCATGATCACAAAGGAAACCTAAGTTTACTTGTGTAAAATCATGCAGAAGAACCTTTGATATGTTCTTATACGAGGGTTACCAGCATGGCTAATGTTGAATATGGACTATACTAATTTCAGGGAGTTCTCTAAAAAGCTCGTCTTGAATAGTCCTGACTTGTAAGTAAATTCTGAACTTGTAAGTTTGTTCAAAACATATTTTAATTTAGGTGATTCTTGGGTAGCTGCTTAGAACTCAATACACACAAATACATGATCATGTTAATTATTATGCGGGTCACGTTGGTATATAATTACTTGCAGCTGATTGTGCGATCGCATGGTGTCAGTATAAACTGAAAGAAACCCCTTTTTCTTCATAGTTGGACTGCCTCTTTTGGCTGTAGTCGCTTTCACGCATCACTCCGTTACCCAGGATGGCGATTTATTTACTGAATAGTTTATTTGTTTGAAATGAACTACAATTACGTATTAACCGACATTATGGCTATACAATGTATGGATTCCTGCTAAATTGGGTGAAATCTAGACTAATTTCTCCTAAAATGGAACAAAGACGGTACGCATCATGGCGACTGAAGCTTGTATTTGTGGCACTGTCGCATTTATTTTGCAGAGGGATCTTTGCACAGACACGATATTCGGTTCTTGAGGAGCAGAAGAATGGCACTGTGGTTGGGAATGTCGGAAAAGATTTAGGTATTGATTCGACCACTTTAAAGGAGCGCGGATTTCGTATAGTATCAACGACAGGAGATTCTCTGTTCAGAGTCAATCAGGATGATGGAGCCTTACATGTGAATGGGAAAATAGACAGAGAAGAGGTATGCGAGAGGACCAGCTTGTGTATAATTAATCTAAAAATCGTCCTTGAAAATCCTCTAGAGATTCATTACGTAACTGTGGAAGTTGTGGACATAAATGACCATGCTCCGATATTCCCCGAGAGAGAAAAGCGTCTGGAAATATCAGAAAACGCTGTTGCCGGTGCACGTTTTCAGCTTCAAGCTGCGCGCGATGCAGACGGAGGGATGAACTCAGTGCAACAATATAAACTCCATCACAACGAACATTTTCGAATTGAAGTTAAAGATCGTGGTGCGGATCGAAAGATACCCTTCTTAATTTTGCAGAAACCGTTAGACAGGGAAACCAGCACTAGCCATAAGCTCCTCCTTACGGCGCTGGACGGTGGGAGACCACCGAAATCTGGAAATATGGCGATAACAGTGGATGTCATAGATGTAAATGACAACGCACCTGTTTTCACAAAAGACTCGTATTCTGTGAAAATTAGGGAGAACGCTCCAATGGGTACAACAGTGATTCAAGTAAATGCGACAGACGCAGACGGTGGTACAAATGGTGAGGTTTTTTATAGTTTTGGTCATGATGTAGACAGTGACCTGCGCAAAGTTTTGGAGCTAGACTCCATAACAGGCGAAATAGTCGTCAAAGGACCAATAGATTTTGAGCAAAAAGACCAATATGAGATTGACATTCAGGCTTCGGATAAAGCACCTGCACCATTAACCACAGACAAGAGCATTCTTATACAAATTGTTGACGAAAATGACAATGGGCCCGAAATTGAAGTGACGTCATTTTCGAGTGCCATTCCAGAGAATTCTAAGACAGGAACCACGGTGGCATTAATTAGTGTGAGTGATTTAGACTCCGGCATTAATGGAAAAGTGTCTTGTTCAGTACCTGTAGAAATACCTTTTAGATTAATGCAGTCTTCACAGGAGAATATTTACTCGCTGATAACGTCGTTACCATTGGACAGAGAGAAAATATCTCAATATGACATTACAATCGCTGCCAAAGACGCAGGCCGTCCACCATTATCGTCTGTTAAAACTATCACTGTGCTCGTAGCGGATGTAAACGATAACAGCCCAGAGTTTTCCCTCAACCCATACACCTTCTATATGACTGAGAATAATGTACCAGGTATGTCCGTGTTCTCTGTGTCCGCCCATGACATTGATTTAGATGAAAATGCCATAGTGACTTACCACATCTGGAGAGATTTGGGTGAAGAAAATAAATATTCATCTTTCTTAAACATAAACCCTGAAAGTGGGACGATATATGCACTGAAAAGTTTTGACTTTGAAACTATAAAATCATATCAGTTCTGTGTTGTGGCCTCAGACTCTGGAAGTCCACCACTGAGCAGCAACGTGACAGTAAATGTATTCATTTTGGATCAGAACGACAACGTTCCAGTGCTCTTTTATCCAATCAGTTCTAACGGATCTGCTGAAGGTATGGTGGAGCTTCCTCGTAACGTGAACGCAGGACATTTGGTGACTAAAGTGAGAGCCTATGATGCAGATATAGGATACAACGGGTGGTTATTATTTTCATTTCTGGAACTGAGTGACCACAGTCTGTTTGGTTTGGACCGATATACAGGAGAGATAAGAACCCATCGCTCTTTCACAGAATCAGATGGGGCTCAGCATCAACTGGTCATCCTGGTCAAAGACAATGGCAATGTTTCACTTTCAGCAACTGCGACTGTGATTATCAAAGTCGTGGAACACAAAGAGGCTTTTGCAGCTTCTGATGTTAAAAACACAGTAACAGTTACTGAGGACAATGACATCACATTTTATTTGATCATTACTTTGGGCTCTGTTTCAGTGCTTTTTCTGATCAGTCTTGTCATGCTGATTGTAATGCAGTGCTCCAAATCTACAGACTACACCTCCAAGTATTTACAAGATACAAATTATGATGGGACACTGTGTCATAGCATCCAGTACAGATCTGGAGATAAACGATACATGTTAGTTGGACCCAGAATGAGTATTGGTTCTGCTATAGTCCCGGGCAGTAATGGAAATACTCTAGTGGTACCAGATCGCAGGAGGAGAGCTTCTGGAGAGGTAAGCCAACTTGGGCTTTCAGTAAACTTTGTTCTGCGGTATAAAATGTCTCACAATAGCATAACAATAATCTCTTTGATTGCTCTTGACATACCAGGTCATCTTTAATTGGCAGTAGGCTTTCACACTGTGTTAACAAAGTACATGGAATTAAACAGCATTTCATTATTTTTTATTGATCATGACAAGTATTTATCATTGAATATTTTTCCTTTAGGCTTCATAGGTGTTTTCTGCAGATTTTCTCTTCAGATTAGCTTCTCTTTCAGAGCTCTTCTCTTTTAGCTTCTGTTAATTTCATAGGAATCCTGGGGTGCATTCCCCAGTGATATAGCACAGAAGTTTCCATGTGCATGCCCATGTTGAGGTGATAAGAAAGAATGACAAAAAAATTAGATAGAAGAGCGGAGGGGTTACCAGGATCTTTGAATCATACTTTTCTATAAGTCAAAAAATGTATACTTGTTTGAACCAGTTGATTAAAAGAAATCAGTATGTGGACTTAGAATGCTCTATAAGCATTCAAAGGACACTGAGCATTAAATGGAATGTGGAAGTAAGGAGTCTTTGTTAGTTTTTCTATGGATCTGATGAAGTGTGCTAGGATTTTTTCATGAAGCTGGATTTACAGTACTTGATTTATTAAATTCGTATATGTTTATTATACAGTTCAAGTTTAACTGTCTGTCTGTGTGTTTATAAGAAAAAGAGAGGCATGTAGAACAAGATGAATGAATTTAGGGCATTTTTATACATTATTTACCACATCACAACAACACGTTTTCCACTATGCACGGGAGCTCTAGGAACACTTATCGCGGGGGTTTACTGTATATAGTCTGTTTTCTCTCTCTGCCTCTTGCTCTGTCCCTCACTGCCCCCCTTCCTTCTCTACCCCCTCCCTCTCCCTCCCTGCCTCATGCTCTCTCTCTCTCTCTCTCCCTCACACTCTTTACCTTTTCCTTGTAATGTTCTGCTCCCTCTGCATCGCACCTCAAACATATACGCACATGTACACACACACACACACACACACACACACACACACACACACACACACACTGTCAGTATTACAGCAACCAATATTTCCTTGACATGTAAGTGCTTCAGTAACCCACATCCTTAAATTGGTACTTGTGTTCATGAACTGTATAAATATTCAAGGAACTGCTGTGTCAACTGTAGTCAAGCTATGCTGCAGTGTTTCCTCTGACCCAGTGTCCCATGCAGACTGTGTTCAAGTCAGCAGCATTCTTGCTTGATCTGCTGCAGTGGTACTGGTAAGAGAATTTTAGGTACTGGGGTTGCTGCAGCCACAATAGTTCAGCAATCTCTTTGTTTTTAGATTATTTGTTACAATGGTAGCCTCTTTCTAGTTGGATGCTTTGACAACAGATTGACACATTGTGTGTCTCTGAATGTTTACCACAGTAACAAGTGCTCTCCAGCACAGTGTTTGATCTTGCCGTGCATACACTGGCCAACCATACAGTGAAATGCTCTCCTTACAGTGCAAACGTGAATGTTTGTTGTGATATTAGACTCTCAGGCCATTTTATCCTCTGTGTTACAGTTCTATGCAGTTACCATAGTAACTGACCTTTTTGAGTTTTTTCAATGATTTCCATGGAAACAGACCCTCACACATAATTGTGTTCTGTTCTTAGATGATTGCTATGGCAACAAGGCTACAAAACAACACTGTTTTATGAAAAAAAAGTCTATTCTTACAGAAGGCAAGTGTGTTAAGTGCTGGGAATGGTTCATATGTTAGTGAAGAAGAAGATAAAGGGGTTTAAAGCAATACGTAGATGGGATAAGTAGATTGTATGCTGTCAGGGGGGCTCTGTCCATGGTGCTGAACTGATTTCTGACCTATAATAGTGTGACAACATAGGAATTGGTGATATACTCAACCAAGGTCCAGCAATACAATGACAATGGAAATGAAAGATCTGAAATTGTAACCAATAAGTAATCAAAACTCTTGAATGTACAATGTTGTTTTCCTTCATGTTTTGAATGCCATGACAAAGATTATTGAGCAGCCTATTTCCTCCAATTTATGCTTTTGAGCACGTGTTGCTAAAATGGCTCCACAACAAACTGTAAGTACATAATGCTTTAACAACAAAATAACAGAATACTGTTATCCTTTGTTTTGCATTTCAAAATTAATCCCACAGAGCTGCTTGCAATCAAGTTGTAACAAAACACAAGAGCAATACAAACTGTTGAACTGATTTTGAACTGCACAGTAAATAAACTATTAGCTGATGTTCTATATTTGAGTATAACAGTAGTGTTCCAGAGCAGTGAAAGAGGTGTTTTTCCTTTTTTTCCTCAGTTACTGACTGAAGTCATTTAGACCCCTGAGATCTTGTCTGATTCTGTCAGTTCTGTGGCAATTATCCTTTTACTTTGTAGCTTTGGTTCCAGACCAATGGTATTAGTCGCTTAATATATTTTCAATTATTTTCTCTTCAGTCAGCTTTAGAAATGAAGTTTACAGATGAGTTTGCAAATGAACAGTGAGAAAACAAAATTAAAAAGTATTGGTAAATGTATGCCTGTTATAAAGCCTGTTAGCCACAAGAATGACGCACTGGGCTTACTTGTCCATTCTGCTGGGTGTATGATCCACATCGGGTCAGATAAGCATTGCAGTATTTCAGTTCTTTAGTGGGCCACGTCAATTCGGCTTCTGTCTATCCCTCTCACTTTATGAAGCTGTGCCCCTTTTATTTCTGATTGCAGCTGGCCTCAAGTATATCACTGCACTTCTGTGCTGGTTCTTTCTCTCTCTCTCTCTCTCTCTCTCTCTCTCCCTCCCTCCCTCTGTGATTGTTTTTGTAAAACCTTGTTCAGGACATCTGCCATATTTCTTTGCTTTATGAGGTGCAAGCCTTCGTAAACTTATATTTACTTTGGATTTTGGCCCTCAAATTATTATTTCCATAATTCCATTCAAAATGTTACACTTTCATAGATTATAGATTCAGGGCCCACAACTTAAACGATTTCAA
>JBBPCY010000130.1:4202557-4228181 GCA_037974405.1 Brachyalestes nurse
TCTCATCCAACATCAGTGTCTGACCTCATAAATGCTACAGAATGAATGGACACAAATTCCCACAGAAACTCCAAAATATTATGGAAAGCCTTCCAAGAAGAGTGGAAGCTGTTGTAGCTGCAAAAAGGGACCAACTCCAAATTAAAGTGTATGGATTGGAATGCAATGTCATTAAAGTCCCTGCTGGTGGAATGGTCAGGCGTCTCAATAATAATCATAATCAGGCAGGACCACAAGTGACAGTGACGTGCACGCCTGTGAAGGCCACACACACACGCACACACACACACACAGGTTTAGGGGGAGCAGGAGGGGTGTTACCTTCATGTCAGTGATCACGGTCTGGAAAAGTCCCCCCAGCGCGCTGCACTCGCGCTCCATAACCGCCTCCATCATCAGCCCCGAGTCTTTTCTGCCGCGTCCTATAATAAACTTAGAATAAAACCGCCCCGGGGCCAGACGCGCTCTCCTGCCGCTCCGGCGCGCTCCCGCTCTGCTGCGCGTTCACGGCGCTCCCCTGCAACGTTTCATCTCCAACTATGCCAGTCTGTGCGTAAAAATAACAACAGAACACAGCAAAACAAACGTAAACTGCTCCACCTCACTCGTTTCGCCTATCGACTTGCGGCGACTCCCTCACCCCGGCGAGGAACGCCTCGTTAGCCTTTCGGATCTTTTCAATCGGCTCGAAAGAATCGATTCACCTCTCCAAACTGAAACGAACTTCTATTTTCAATAGTCTAGCGTCACATTTATAAAATGTTTATAAACTGGAGACTTCTAATAACACGAACTAATATTTAACCGTTTACTATATGACACTGCAACAGTTAAGCTTGTTGTTCTGGACAGTACTTCCTTCTCTTTAGTTTGTTCGTCCACAAACTGACTCAATCAGTGACCGATGACGTCATTAATTGATATGGACCTTAGATTCACTTGCTGAATGATTTAGCATGTACACTACATGGACAAATGCATTGGGACGCCTAACCATTGCACCACCAGGGACTTTAAAGACACAGTATTCAACTCCATAGACTTTACTCCTCTTGGAAGGTTTTTAAGTCAAGTTCTTCCACACTGAACTCCTCCAGCCATGTCTTCGTGGAGCTGCTTTGTGCATTGGGACACAGTCCTGCTGGAATAGAAAAGGTTCTTCCCCAAACTGGGCCCACAAAGCATGGCGTTGTCCAGAATGTCTAGGTCTGCTGGAGCATTAAGATTGTCCTTCACAGAAAGGAAGAGGGCCTAGCCCAATACATGGTAAACAAGTGTGTCCCAATACCTTTGTCTATAGAGTGTAGAAGGGATTGGAAGAAAGTTGAGTTATGAATAAAAGAATTGTTCAATCTGACTGTTCCAACGAATCGGTTCTTGGAATTGAGTCAAAGCCCCCATCCCTAACGAGCCAGGGAGTTATTACTGAGACCACACCTTCCTCAGATTTACGAGCCGGCACCAGAGCAGCACAGGCGGCAGATACAGGGAACCCTAGTTATTACAGGTATAAATAAACACAGGGTGGATGTCAGGTTTGCAACTGGCTGAAACACAGTAATCTTGAAGCTTTGGGAATTTCACGTTTAAGAAATAAAAAATAAAAAAGTCCAGATATATGTGTTCACACGTTGCTTACCTGTATTCTTGCATGTCTTTATACATCCACTGTTTGTATGTGTGTGTGTATATATGTATATACATAAGATAAGTACACTTTTATACTGTCCACCTTCTGCCGTAACAATGTTCATTTCCCACGTGTGGGACTAATAAAAGTTTACCTTATCTTGTATCTTATTTCATTGAAATAGAAAACAGGGGAAACATGCAGAAAAAAACTAAATAGCCCCATCTAGAGGTTTAGAACATGTTCAGTGAGGGTAAATTTATGTCTAAAATGAAGTTCTGCTTAATAATCAGAGTCACCCACAGACTGCGTAACATTTAAAGCAACATTTTTGGAGGAGTCTATTTGAAACTTTTTATCACCAGTCCATTATATACATTTTTTACTTTTCAGCGTCCTAGTAGGTTATTTGCCCTTGCAGACATCTAACACGGAAATAAAGTTTAAAACATGAAACACGATTTTTCTGAAATATAAACAATACTGATAATGCACCCAAATGACAGTTTCTCCTTTTTAGAGAAGCCCCCCTGCCTGGCTGACCCATATGCAGACCGGGTATCAGTATTTACTCTTGCTTCTTTCTATCATCTATCTATCTATCTATCTATCTATCTATCTATCTATCTACATACACACACTAAGCATAAAGCAGTCCAGACAAGGGAAATAAATAAAATCATAGTCAATTACATGATCTTATAAGTAAAGTAGTCACCACACCACACCACACATTGTGAACAATTTGAAATTATTTCTCTGTATTTAATCCATTCAGCCGAGTGAAGTAGTGGCCATACACCAACTCAGCATCCGGGGAGCAGTGTGTGGGGATGGTATCTTGCTCAAGAGATTTAAACCCACGACCTTCTAAACGCAGGAGCAACTCACTAACCACCAGTCCACCAGTGGCCCAACAACAAGAACAATAAAGCTGAGTAAAGTTGGAAAGGAATTGGCAGATTCGAACTTCGCGGCTCAATAAATCTTAAACAAAATGCTCTTGCAACACAACATACGGGTCTATTCAACAGCGGTAAGGTAGACAATGAGCTATGAGAATGTTATCATGGTCACATTATACCCCTTAGTTTGGTGAAATGTACCTCAGTCTATTTTTTAAATATGTTTTATTTGGAATAACATTCAATAACTACTGCCACCAAAATCACGACACACTTCTACAGTCTCATTAAGGTCATACTACAACATTTAGTTTGGTGAAAAAGCATTATTAAATAAAATGCAATAAAAAACACTACATGGTGTACATATCTAGGGTGTCATCATGGTCATACTACCGCACGTAGTTTGGGAAAATGTGACCTAGTCTAATTGTTTAAGAGATTAAATAACTTTCATACTATAAAGTGTAGTTCCACCAAAATCAATCTATATCACATCGCCCCCATTCTCCAGAATGAGGACCAGAGCCAAAGACGGCAGTCATTATTTCTTTCTTTCTTTTCTTTTACTTCCAAAAACACAAAATAAACAGCACACCAAGGATGACGGTGGACCGAAACCCAGGTCGGTCCAAAAGGAACTTAAATACAAAAACTACAAACCCAAGACCCAATAAACAAACTCAATCACTTAACTATAACTCAAAACGCTGTTCCTACGAACTAAACCAAACCCCAACCTGTCATAACAAAAGTCCCCACAGAAAACATGAAACCCCAAACTTAAATAGACAGCGACCTCTGGCGGCCGCTAGGGAGACGTAACATAACTGAGGTTTATAAATAGTAATTAGTAATATTCTACGTCTGCGGTCAGTCTAGTAATATTCTCCGTCTGTGGTCAGTCTAGTAATATTCTATGTCTGTGGTCAGTCTAGTAATATTCTATGTCTGTGCCCAAACGGCTCTTTGTTTCCCCAAATTTAGTCAAAGAACCAACTGTTAGCAACTGACACATCTCTATCAAAAGCAGTGTTGACAGATTGAGTTTCGTTTGAACAATTCGCACAACCTGGCAACCTGTTGCAGAGCGCATTCTAAAATATAGGAAAAATAAACATCAACTATGTGAGAAATAATGTTTTGCTTTGGCAACAACTTAGTCCATGTTGTGATTCCGTGTTTTGTTTTAACGCTCTTTACATGTGGTAAGACTGGAGACAAATTATGCCATGACAATATTTTTTTCATTTATAGCACATTTGACAGAGATTATGGCAAATATAAAAAAATATTTGGCTCCCAAAAAATTTGTGTTTAGGAGCCAGTGGCTCCTAAGGATTTTATTTTGTCTGGAGCCCTGAGTTGATTGATTGATTGATTGATTGATTGATAGATAGATAGATTGATTGATTGATTTGCATTTCACTGAGTGAAAGAAGTGTTTGATACCCAAGCAAAACACGACATAGTTCTGGGTGAAGAAACCTTTGTTGGCAAGCACAGTGGTAAGACATCTCCTGTGGTTGGTCACCAGGTTTGCACACATCTCGGGAGAGATTTTGGCCCACTCCTCTTTACAGAAACTCTCTAAATCCTTTAGGTTTCTTGGCTGCTGCTTGGCAACTCAAAGCTTCAGCTCCCTCCACAGATTTTCTGGAGACTGACTAGGCCATTTCACATGGTACATGGTGGCCCCATTAATTGGCCCCTCAATTAAGTCATCCTGTACCCTTAGAAGAAAAACATACCAATGCATAATGTTTCTACCTCCATGCTTGACTGTGGGGATGATGTTCTTCAGATCAGCATTTCTCTTCCTCCTAACATGGCAGGTCAAGTTGATGGCAAAAAGCTCGATGTTGGTCTCTGACCACAGCACTTTCTCCCAAGCCTTCTCTAAATCATTTAGGAGCTCCAGATTGAGGGCAATTGATGGTCATTTTACATTTCTTCCATTTCCGAATAATCGTACCAGTTGTCACTATCTAACCAAGCTTCTTGCTGATGGCCATATTAGCCTTGTACAGGTCCTTTGACAGCTCTTTGGTCTTGCCCATGGTGGTGGAGAGGTTGGAATGGAAGAAACTGAATCTGTGGACAAGTGTGCTTTATACACATAACGTGTTAAGATCAGGAGTACTGTATCTGTAATTGATAGACTGATTATAATCTGTGTCCAACATGGACACACAGCCAGTCTGTGGGAGCCAGAAGTCTGGCTGGGTTGTAGGAGATCAAATACTTATTTCACTCAGTGAAATGCAAATCAGTTTATAACTTTTATGTAACATGACATTCTGTCTCTCGGTCGCATCTTTTTCCTCTCTATCTCTCCTGCTGGCTCCTCTTGTCTTGTCCTGTCTAGTTTCTATCACTGAGACTCACTTTGTCCTGCTCTTCAAACCAAAGGAAATTATGGATTTGATCAACTGGTCTCTGAATGCAATTGACACCATCTTCTCGATGAGAAGCCTGGGTTCGGGGGAACCTAACTGTCCTGCAGGAACGTTTGCAGCTGGATACATGATGGATGTGTGGGAGAAGTGGTGTGTTATGTGCCTGGCTGCTCTGTCCCTGGAGGATATTGAAGATATTTATTTATTTGGAACCATGATAACAGGGTTTCTGTGTATTGGATTAAGCGGGGCCCTGGGTTATCGACAATTGAGGAAAGCCATGACAGCTGCTCAAAACCCCACTAAGCTGGCCGGCTGGATTGAAACGGTAGTGGGCAGAGCTGTTCACACTCAGACAGTGGTTATGGACCGCAAGCTGGAAAACATCTTGGAGAAGTTAGCAGCTCTGCAACGGGATTTGGACAGACCTGGAGATCAGTGACCGACATTAGATATCTGCGAAACTGGAAGACAGATATTGATCCAAATTAGACTCAAACTACCCTTTTCTCTTTTTGGCAACCACCACCTCCCTTGCCGGCCGCGGCCAAAGCCATCGCTGGAGACAAACAACTTCGCCCGGAGAACAAGATAACGAGATGCTCTGAATTCCTTCTTCCTGTTCCATCCAAGGACACCTGCTGCGGACTGGTGATTGTGACTCTGTCTGGAAGCCAGAGGAAGAGCACTCTCTGGGACTTACACATCAGACACACACACACACACACACACACATATGTACATAGCTACAGATATACAATCACTACCCTTCCCCACATCTCACGCCTTCTGTGCTTTTTGACCTCCGGTGTGGGTAGGCGGTGAGACCAGCACTTTTTTAGCTGCAGGACCAGATGGCTGTTGCCTACATTGGACTACCTCCACATCCCATTTCCCCCCTCATGTGTTTTATGTGCTTTGTTGCTGAGATGTTTTTTGTTTCCGCTGTCACACTACCCTACTGAAGGACAGTCTGGGAGGGGTTTTATTTTTTCTCTCCTCCTCTCTCCTCGTGTATAATATATTTTCCTTATTTTCCTCTGCTACCTCTTGTCTGAACTGTCTATCCCCCAAAAGTGATGCTTGTGTATATGTATGGTCGGAGGGGTCCAATTTCACCGCATGTAACAGTGTATGTGACAAATAAAGGCTTTCATCATCATCATTAAGTAAAATGACCGCTGTAGTAAATTAAATAAAATGAAACTTTCCCCTATACATAAACCTTAAACTCAGTGTAACCTTAACCTTACCTTCAACCAAAAGCCCAAAACTAATCTCAATGCATTGTCCTTTTCTAACCCTAAAGCTGTTAGTAGTGAAGTAAATTAAAACAGATTGCTCGTTAACACTTCAAGCATTGGGATAAGATATGCGGGAACAGCACAATAAAAGATAAGAACATAGTTTATGTTTCTCAAAACAGAAAAAATGGTTTACCATTATGCACTTCCAAACGTTAGACTGTTGTAAATGTCAGCTATCAGCCAGACATGCAGTATGAGCAAGTTGCACTTAGGAATTGCAATCTGTTGGAAAAATGGAACAGTGCTTAGACCGGGCACATGGAGTCGCTATAGACCATGGAAGAGAAAATCATGTTTGTGTTCTTTAAGCTCCTCCTAACGTGTGGCTAAAAGAGTAGAAAGTGGATCTCTGCGCTTTGTTCGGCGTTGCGGAGTAGGGTGTAGACACAGTAAGGGATTGATTCCGTACGAATTTTGAAATATTGGATACTTTTTCGAAGAAAAAAAAGAACGTTCGGATGCTCGCCTTTCTGAGCGTTTTCCCGCCATCATGGCTTTTTGTGGACGATGGCAGACGGTATGGATTTTGTTTGTCAGGCTGTTTTGTTTCCTGGATATGTGTGCTGCACAGACGTCATACTCAGTCGCTGAGGAGGTCGATATAGGAACCGTTCTGGGAAACATAGCAAAGGATTTACACATAAATTTACATGAACTCGAGTCGAGAGGACTTCGGATTGTGTCGGAACACAGTAAGAGATATTTAGATGCAAATGTAAAAACGGGAGTGCTGTTTGTCAATGAGAGGATAGACAGAGAGGAGCTGTGTGGTAATGCAGCCAAGTGCTTGATGAACATTGAGGCCTTATTAAAAAACCCTATGCATTTACAACGAGTGGAAGTTAATATTTTAGACATAAATGACAATGCACCTACCTTCCATGAATCATGGTATACCCTTAATATTTCTGAATTAACATACACAGGAGAAATATTTCCGTTACCAGTGGCAAGCGATGCAGATACAGGCAGTAATTCTGTAAAAACCTACAGGCTGAGCTCCAACGAACACTTCTCTCTGGATGTACAAAGCGGAGGAGAGCAGAGTGCATCTGCAGAATTAGTCTTACAGAAAGCTTTAGACCGAGAAAAACAGTCTATAATTCAGCTCACACTGACCGCTGTAGACGGAGGAAAACCTCCTCGGTCAGGCACACTGCAGATAGTGGTAAATGTTGAAGATGTGAATGACAACACTCCTGCTTTCACTAAATTGCTTTATAAAGTCAGTGTACCCGAAAACAGTATTTTGGCAAGCACATTAATTAAACTAGAAGCTACAGATTTAGACGATGGTATAAACGGAGAACTAGTGTACTCTATAACAACGGGAGGTAGTTCAAAGATCTCTGATCACTTTGCCTTAGACTCAGTAAGTGGTGAAATTACCATAAAGGGAAAACTGGACCATGAAGCAAATCCAGTTTACGAAATTCGTGCGCAGGCAAGAGACAAAGGCATGCCTTCTCGCGTTACACACTGTAAAGTACTTATTGAAGTTCTGGATGTTAACGACAATGCTCCGGAGATCACGGTGTCATCTGTGATGAGTCCAGTAAAAGAGGACTCTTCCGTGGGAACAGTAGTGGCGTTAGTCACAGTTACAGATAAAGACAGTGGGAAAAACGGAGAAGCGAATGCACATGTTTCCGGTTCTGTTCCGTTTACACTGAAACCATCCTACAAAAATTACTACTCTTTAGTTGTCGATGGTCCTTTAGACAGAGAGAGCAGGCCTCATTATAACATTACTATTAGAGCCACAGACGAAGGGATCCCACCTCTATCCAGCATAAGAGCAGTTACTGTGGACGTGTCAGACATAAATGACAACGCGCCACACTTTCCAGATCCCGCCATTAATGTTTATGTGAAAGAGAACGGTCAAATAGGAACTGTTATTTATTCCGTATCTGCTTTTGATCCTGACGTAGGTGAAAATGCAAGGGTATCATATTCACTAATACAAAATACTCGACCACTATCATCATTTGTGAATATAAACTGTGATACTGGAGATATTCACAGTCTACAGACTTTTAATTATGAAGAAATAAAAATGTTTCAATTTAAGGTCCAGGCCACAGACTCTGGTGTTCCTCCTCTGAGCAGTAACGTGAGTGTGAAGGTTTTTATTCTGGATGAGAATGACAACAATCCCGCGATCCTTGCGCCCTATTCTGAGCACAGCTCCGTCAACAGCGAGAACATCCCCTATTTTGTTGAAGCAGGATACTTTGTGGCCAAGATCAGGGCTGTAGACGCAGATTCTGGTTATAATGCGCTGCTTTCTTATCACATCATTGAACCCAAAGGAAACAACCTGTTCCGGATCGGGAGCAGCAGTGGGGAGATCAGGACTAAGAGGAGAATGAGCGACAATGACCTGAAAACTCACCCGCTGCTCATTTTGGTTTCTGACAACGGAGAGCCCTCACTGTCAGCCACAGTGTCTATTGATGTTGTCGTTTTTGAAAGCACAGATGACATCCAGACTCGGTTCAAACCTGTTCCGAAGAAGGAAGAGAACTTCTCGGATTTAAATATATATTTGCTGATCGCCATTGTGTCGGTTTCAGTCATCTTTTTATTGAGCGTCATTAGTTTAATAACAGCGAAATGCTACAGGACAGACAGCACTTTCAGCAGGTACAGCGCCCCAGTCATCACCACACACCCTGATGGGAGCTGGTCTTATTCCAAATCTACTCAGCAGTACGACGTATGTTTTAGCTCTGACACGCTGAAAAGCGACGTTGTGGTTTTCCCTGCGCCTTTCCAGCCTGCAGATGCGGAACTTATCAGTATTAATGGAGGAGACACTTTTAACAGAACACAAACTCTCCCTAGTAAAGAGAAGGTAAGGTCCACATATATTTTACGAATATTTGCTGCTAATGTTAACCCACTTTTTATTTTATTTTTTAAATCTCCTTATGCCTTTAATTGTCCCCATCTCTCATAATCCTTGCTAGACCTGTGAGTATTTGTTTCCGTCATTTGTATTTTTTGGATTTGACCACATTCACAGTAAAGAAGCAAAATGAAACAAGCCATTACATTCTAATACATTCTAGTGGTTTCTAGCTTTTTCTTGTGGCTGCAGTGGTAGTATAGGCACGTTTCGCTGAAATGATTTGCGCAGGTTGTTTTCACTAATACAGTGAGGTGGTTCGTTTAATTAGATACTAACATTTGATGATGATTATTATAAATAACAAAAGTATTATTGTTGTTTTTGTTGTTAATAAAAATGATATAATAACAATAAGAAGATCAAAAAATAAGAATAAGAATAATGATGATGACGATGATCATTTCAACAACAATCATAATAAGAAAAAGAATAACAATAGGAAGAAGAATAAGGATAAGTATATTAATAGATTTTAAAATGTATATATCTATCCATCTATTTATTTGTTTGCTTGTTTTAGATGTTTGAGGCATTCGAAAAAACAACTAACACATTTTTTTAAAATGTAACAACGCATAGCCTACTTGAAATACACAGCACTATGACTGGTACACTGTGGCCAATAAAAAAACGGACGCGTGGTGTCGCTGTAGACCATGGAAGTGATTTATCATAGCTTTATTTTCAGGCTCCACCTTTTGGGTTGTTATCGATGGTGGCTCCTAGAGACAAAACACGAACAAAATGAAAATGAGCTGCAAGTCAAAAAACGCAAACAAAAGAAAAAGCAGAACAAAATGAAAATGCTCTGCAAATTAAAAAAGACAAACAAATGAAAAAGCAAAACAAAATGAAAACACTCTGCAAATAAAAAAGAGAAACAAGAAAAAGCACTAACAAAATTAAAATGCATTACAAATGTAAAAAGACAAACAAAATAAAAAGCAGAAACAAAATGAAAATGCACTGCAAGTGAAAAAAGACACAAAAGAAAAATGCAAAAAGACAAACAAAAGACAAGAGCTGCAAGTCAAAAAAGACAAACAAAAGAAAAACTAGCTGCAAGTCAAAAAAGACAAACAAAAGAAAAATGAGCTGCCAAACCGGAAGTGCTCCACGACGCTAGGGGGCGCGGTGAACTCAGTTTGCAAAAGCAACAGCATGATCGTTGCAAACAACCTCAAGTTGGACACTGTTGTGTATGACCTATAAGCTCAAAAAAGGCAAGGGTTGGAAAAGAACACCACTCTAAGGGGAAGGTGTTTAACCAAATTATTGTTTTGTTTGATTTTGTAAGGTTTGATATTGGAACTTCCTCATCTGTGTAGCGACTGGGCCAGCTGAGCTCAACGCGCCCCCTAGCGTCTGGAGCACTTCCGGTTTGAGATCTCTACTTGCAGCATTTTTCTTTTGTTTGTCTTTTTTGACTTGCAGTGCATTTTTCTTTTGTTTGTCTTTTTTGACTTGCAGGCGTTTATCTTTTGTTTGTCTTTTTTTGACTTGCAGGCGTTTATCTTTTGTTTGTCTTTTTTGACTTGCAGCCATTGTTCTTTTGTTTGTCTTTTTTGACTTGCAGCGGTTTTCATTTTGTTTCTGTTTTTTATTTTGTTTGTTTTTATTTATTTGCAGTGTATTTTCATTTTGTTTTGCTTTTTCATTTGTTTGCGTTTTTTGACTTGCAGCGCATTTTCATTTTGTTTCTGCTTTTTCTTTTGTTTGCGTTTTTTGACTTGCAGCGCATTTTCATTTTGTACTTGCTTTTTCCTTTGTTCGTGTTTTGTCTCTAGGGGCCACAGTAGTTATCAGAGAAGCAAAAAGGATCTCTGAGCTTTGTTCGCTTTGCACGGAATGGTGGCGTCATAGCGAATGATTTGCTGTTTCCCATACTCGTAAAATGTGAAATATTCATACAGAAATGCTTTACATTTGATGATAATGTATAGATGTAGTGCTTGCTGAGTCCGTGTTCACCGAAATGGGCTGGCCTGTGTTTCGGGAAACACTGTGGATTTGGTGCGCTGGACTGCTTTGTTTACTGGACCTGTGCAAGGGGCAGATATCTTATTCGGTCTCCGAGGAGGTTGATAGATGGACATTTGTAGGAAATATAGCAAGTGATCTAAACATAAATATACAAGAATTGGAGTCGAGAGCACTGCGGATTGTATCGGGACACAGTAAGATATTTTGATGTACATTTGAAAACGGGAGTGCTGTTTGTCAGTGAGAGAATAGATAGAGAAGAGCTTTGTGATAAAGCAATAAAGTCTTCAGTAAATATAGAAGCTATATCAATGTAGTCCTGTGGAACTCCACAGAAGATAACTAAATATTTTGGACATTAACGACAACCCTCCGTTATTCCACGAAAAATCATACAATGTTAATATTACTGAGTCAGCCTATAACGAGAAAGATTTCCTTTACCGGTAGCTGATGGTGCAGACGCAGGGGCCAACTCGGTAAAAGCTTACAAACTAAGCCAAAATGAACCCAGAAATGGTGAAATAACTGTACAGGGAAAAAATAGATTATGAGGAACATTCTGCGTTTGAAATCCTAGCGCAAGCAAGGGACCGCGGGCATTCGCCTCTTAGCACACACTGTAAGGTTCTTGTGGAACTTCTCTTAACCCAAAGGGAACAACCTGTTCCGGATCGGGAACAGCAGCGGGGAGATCAGGACTAAGAGGAGAATGAGCGACAGTGACCTGAAAACTCACCCGCTGCTCATTTCGGTTTCTGATAACGGAGAGCCCTCACTGTCAGCCACTGTGTCCATTGATGTTGTGGTTGCTGAAAGCACAGATGACATCCAGACTCAGTTCAAACATGTTCCGAAGAAGAAGGAGAGCTTCTCGGATTTAAACCTGTATTTGCTGATCACCACTGTGTCGGTTTCAGTCATCTTTCTACTGAGCCTCATTAGTTTAATAGCAATTAAGTGCTGCAGGACAGACAGCACTTTCAGCAAATACAGCGCCCCAGTCATCACCACATACCCCGATGGGAGCTGGTCTTTCTCTAAATCTACTCAGCAGTATGACGTGTGTTTTAACTCTGACACGCTGAAGAGTGACGTTGTGGTTTTCCCAGCGCCATTTCTGCCTGCAGATGCGGAACTGATCAGTATTAATGGAGCTGATATTTTTACCAGACCATAAACTCTCCCTAACAAAGAGAAGGTAAGCAATGCATTTTAGTTGCCTGTGTTCGGCCTGTTTCTGGTTTATCTCCAGGGTATAAACTTAAAGCCATCCTCTCTATTAATTCATGTTCTTTCAAACATTAATTAATGCTGTCTGCGTTAAAAACTTCGCCAGCTTTTGGACATCAACAAGCAAGATTCGAACGTTCGAATGTGTTTCATTCTATTTTATATTCTACAACAATCGTTCTTTTCATTGTACTTGGGATTTGGGTCTGTATTTGGGGCTCAGTTTTCGTCTTTTGCTAGAATGAAATATTGTGTTTGTAGTTTACAGTGTACTTACTATTCTGTTCTCCAAGATACAATAGTGAAATGTCGCTGTCCATCGTGCTGATTTATTTCTGTGAACTCTTTAGTATTTCGACAACGTGTCTAATTTGCTTGAGGTATGAGTGCTTTTATTCTCTGTAAAATACATTTTATTTCTTAAATGTTTATGTAGATCACATGGTAATAGTAATTATGCACACTTTCCTATTGATTCTTCGTCATTCACATTTTAAACTGCTGTAAACATTATTAATATTAATTGGGATGTCTACTACGTTTGTAATATTTTATGTGTCTGTCCGTTTGAAATACCTTTCCAGAAAAAGAAAAAAATAAGTAATTAAACAAATAATTTTCAGTACACAATTGTAGCATATACACTCTTATTTTTTATGATATATAAAAATTAAACAATGCCAAATCAATAATAACTCATTTATTTGTAAATAAACATACAGTATTTTTTAAACCTAGCTATTTTGTTATGAACTTTCTGAATAGGACTCAACAAGAATCGTGCACGTGGTGTCGCTCTAGACCGTGAAAGTGGTAAACGTAATGACGTCCTTCAGCTCCTCCTACCCCTTGTGGTAGGTGGAGAACAGCATGGATGCAGTGCTTTGATCGAGGAAGTACAGATTAGTGGGAAAAATATGAAAGCTTCGTGACCTACTGGATGCTCATGAATGATTAGTCTGGAATTATTGAAATCTTGATGGCAAGAATCGTTCTTACTAACGCTCCGTACTCCGCAATGATCACTCCTGGAAAAGCAGAAAGACTGTGGACTCGATGCGTCGCGCTTCTTTGTTTACTGGAATTGTGCGCTGCGCAGATACTGTACTCCGTCTCGGAAGAGGTCAGTAAGGGGACATTTGTGGGAAATATTGCAAAGGATTTAAACATCAACGCGCATGAACTCGAATCTAGAGGACTACATATTCCATCGGGTCACAGTAAGCGCTATTTTGACGTGAGTTCGAAAACAGGAGTGCTCTTTGTCAGTGAAAGGATAGATAGAGAGGAGCTGTGTGGTAATACAGATAAGTGCTCTGTGAACATAGAGGGCATTCTTAGCAACCCTATGCAGTTGCACAGAATAGAGGTAAGTATTTTAGACGTAAATGACAATATACCATCTTTCCGGGACGTTTCTTATGCAATTAATATCACAGAATCAGCATATACAGGCGAAAGATTTCCTTTGCCAGTGGCAAATGATGCAGATTCAGGCAGTAATTCTATTAAGAGTTACAAGCTGAGCCCGAACGAACACTTCTCTCTGGATGTACAAAGCGGAGGAGAACAGAGTGTATCTGCAGAATTAGTCTTACAGAAAGCTTTAGACCGTGAAAAACAGTCTGTGATCCAGCTCACACTGACCGCTGTAGACGGAGGAAAACCTCCTCGGTCAGGCACACTGCAGATAGTGATAAATATTGAAGATGCGAATGATAACATTCCTGCCTTCTCTAATTCGCTATATAAAGTCCGTGTGGCTGAAAACAGTCCTATAGGAAGCACATTAATTAAACTAGAAGCTACAGATTTAGACGAGGGCATAAACGGAGAACTAGTGTATTCTATTACAACGGGAGGGAGTTCAGAGATCTCTGATCACTTTGTCATAGACTCAGTAAGTGGTGAAATTACAACAAAGGGAAAATTGGACCATGAAGAAAATCCTGCTTACGATATTCGTGCGCAGGCACGAGATAAAGGCACTCCCTCTCGCGTTACGCACTGTAAAGTGCTTATAGAAGTGCTAGACGTTAACGACAATGCACCAGAGATCACAGTGTCATCTGTGATGAGTCCAGTAAAAGAGGACTCTCCATTAGGAGCAGTAGTGGCGTTAGTCACAGTTACAGATAAAGACAGTGGAAAAAATGGAGAGGCGAAGGCACATGTTATAGGTTCTGTTCCGTTTAAACTGAAACCATCCTACAAAAATTATTACTCCTTAATAGTCGATGGTCCTTTAGACAGAGAGCGCAGACCACAATATAACATTACTATTAGAGCCACAGACGAAGGGACCACGCCTATATCTAGCATAAGAGTAATTATTGTGGACGTGTCGGACATGAATGACAACGCGCCGCGCTTTCCAGAACCCGTTATCAATGTTTACGTGAAAGAGAACAGTCAGACAGGAGATGTTATTTATACAGTGTCAGCGTTTGATCCTGATTTAGGTCAAAATGCAAGGATGTCATATTCACTAATAGAAAATAGTACACCACTATCATCATTTGTGAATATACATTCTGACAGTGGAGATATTTACAGTTTACAGTCTTTTAATTATGAGGAATTGAAAACGTTTCAGTTTAAAGTCCAGGCCACAGACTCTGGTGTTCCACCTCTGAGCAGTAACGTGACTGTGAACGTTTTTATTCTGGATGAGAATGACAACAGTCCCGCGGTCCTCCCGCCCTATTCTGACCACGGCTCCGTCAACACAGATAACATCCCATACTCTGCTGAAGCAGGCTACTTTGTGGCCAAGATCAGGGCTGTAGATGCTGATTCTGGTTATAATGCGCTGCTTTCTTATCACATCTCTGAGCCAAAAGGAAACAACCTGTTCCGGATCGGGAGCAGCAGTGGGGAGATCAGGACTAAGAGGAGAATGAGCGACAACGACCTGAAACCACATGCGCTGCTCATTTTGGTTTCTGATAACGGAGAGCCCTCACTGTCAGCCACAGTATCTATTGATGTTGTGGTTGTTGAAAGCACGGGTAACATCCAGACTCAGTTCAAATATGTTCCGATGAACGATGAGAACTTCTCGGATTTAAATATATATTTGCTGATCGCCACTGTGTCAGTCTCAGTCATCTTTTTACTGAGCCTCATCACTTTAATAGCAGTGAAATGTTACAGGACAGACAGCATTTTCAGCAGGTACAGCGCACCAGTCATCACAACACACCCTGATGGGAGCTGGTCTTACTCCAAATCTACACAACAATACGACGTGTGTTTTAGCTCCGACACGCTGAAGAGTGACGTAGTGGTTTTTCCTGCGCCATTTCCGCCTGCAGTTGCGGAACTGATCAATATTAATGGAGGAGACACTTTTACCACAACACAAACTCTCCCTAATAAAGAGAAGGTAAGATAAATAAAATTAAATATCATAGAGGTCTGATATTCATAGAACTTTGCTTGGTAAAGTGCATCATATTGACATCGACACGCTCTAAGTTGGTTTTAGTGCTTTCTGTTGTGCTTAAACTCTGACCCCCACTATTGATTGACTGATTGTGTTTGCACATGGATACAAAAAAATTGTTTCTGAGTAATTCTACTAAAGTAATGTTTTCTCCTGTTTGCGACAGAGATCTACATCTTAGTTTATCTTACTTTAAACTTAAAAATGATTATTTATTTCGAAATTCATTTTTGCTAACATAAGAAAAATATTTTCTGTGGCATATTGTGTGACGAGTCTGCTTCAACACTTTTTCTCTGCTGTAACACTTGAGGTGTATTCTTTAGTCTTTTGAGTTGTTCCTAATTTGTCTGAATAGCTGACAGGGTACAGTTATACTTAGATTCGCATTTGCCATACGATCGTCTGCTTTTATATCTCTTTTTTGTTCATAAGGAGGTAATATCAGAGGGTGTTCAAATTCGGTGTGTTGTTGTTGGAGAGCGCCTGAATGTGATAACGTCATGATATAGTCTTGTGTAGATACATTCTGGAAATGTCCACACAGTGTCACTAGCGACCCGTGCTTGAATTTAACACACTCCGCCTTTTTTGGGGCAGGGCGTTCAGGCTCTTTCGCGGCTTTGTTCCGACGGTGCTATAATAGCGAGGGTGTTTTTTCCCCACTGTTTTAGAAATGGATTAAAATTCAGAGCAATGCGCACTGATTTTAACGTTGTTTTGTGGACGATTTAACTGCGGAATATGGCTGAAATGCTAGATCTTTCATGGATCCTTTTCATTTGGGCTTGTCTTTCTAGCTTTGTGAATGGGCAGATTGTGTACTCCGTGTCGGAGGAGAGTAACCAGGAGACTACAGTGGGTAATTTAGCCAAAGATTTAAACCTCCGTGTTCAAGACTTAGTGAACCGTGGATTTCACCTTGTTTCGGGACCTAACACAAGGTATTTCGCTTTGAGTATGAAAACTGGAGTTCTTTATATTAAAGAAAGTTTAGACCGTGAAAAGCTGTGCGGACGTGCCTCGATTTGCGCGTTGGAATTAGAGGCTATTGTAAATTCACCTTTGAACATGTATCGTTTTGAGGTGAATGTAATAGACATAAATGACCATGCGCCTACATTTCGCTCCTCAAAATATGAACTGAATATTTCTGAATCCGCATCTCTTGGAGATAGGTTTGCTTTACCAAAAGCATATGATGCTGATGTGGGCAGTAACTCACTAAAGAATTACAAGCTGACCCCCAATGAACACTTCTCTCTGGATGTACAAAGCGGTGGGGAGCAGAGTCTATCTGCAGAGCTAATGCTACAGAAAGCCTTAGACAGAGAGAAACAGCCCGTGATCCAGCTCACACTGACGGCAGTAGACGGAGGAAAACCTCCGAGATCAAGCACTTTAAACGTAAATGTAAATGTATTGGATGTTAACGATAACACCCCTGTGTGTGGCAGATCACTTTATAAAGCTCGGATTTCGGAAAAAGCACCACTGGGCACATCTGTTATAACAGTTAATGCAAACGATGTTGACGATGGACTCAATGGAGAAATAGTGTATTCATTCGTACATCATGATCACGGAATTATTGATTCTTTCGCCATTAATCCTGACAGCGGGGAAATAACAATTAATGGAGAGCTGGATCACGAATCAAATAGTGCCGTTGAAATTCGTGTCGAGGCAAAAGACAAAGGGCCTAATCCTCGGGCAGCATTTTGTAAAATATTGGTTGAAATACTTGATGTCAATGACAACATTCCGGAAATATCTGTAACGTCACTAGTTAAAGTTGTTAAAGAAGATTCACCAGATGGAACAATGGTTGGTTTATTAACCGTCAAAGATAAAGATGCCCATAACAACGGAGCGGCCTTACTAACGTTAGATGGATCTCCACCGTTTACTCTGCAAAATACGTATAAAAATAGATATACTTTAAACGTGAAAGGTCCTCTAGACAGAGAGACAGTAGCTCATTATAATATAACTATTATAGCTACTGATGAGGGGACACCACCTCTCTCTAGTAGCTTTGTAATTACTGTAAATGTTTCTGATGTGAATGACAATGCGCCGCGCTTTCCAGGGCCCGTCATTAATGTCTATGTGAAAGAGAACAGTCACATAGGAGCTGTTGTTTATACGGTATCTGCTTTTGATCCTGATGAAGGTGAAAATGCCAGAATCACATATTCATTACTAGAAAGCTCTAAAGGTGCTCCGGTAACATCTATAGTGGATATAAACGCTGACAGTGGAGATGTTCACAGTTTACTGTCTTTTAATTATGAAGAAATTAAAACCTTTCAGTTTAAAGTCCTGGCCACAGACTCTGGTGTTCCTCCTCTGAGCGGTAACTTGACTGTGAACGTTTTTATTCTCGATGAGAATGACAACAGACCCGCAATCCTCGCGCCCTATTCCGAGCACGGCTCGGTCAACACCGAGAATATCCCATATTCTGCTGAAGCAGGCTACTTTGTGGCCAATATCAGAGCTGTAGATGCTGATTCTGGTTATAATGCCCTGCTTTCTTATCATATCTCTGAACCCAAAGAAAACAACCTGTTCCGAATCGGAAGCAGCAGCGGGGAGATCAGGACTAAGAGGAGAATGAGCGACAATGATCTGAAAACTCACCCGCTGCTCATTTTGGTTTCTGATAGTGGAGAGCCCCCTCTGTCAGCCACTGTATCTATTGATGTGGTTGTTGAAAGCACAGGTGACATCCAGACTCAGTTCAAACATGTTCCGATGAAGGACGAGAGCTTATCGGATTTAAATCTGTATTTGCTGATCGCCATTGTGTCGGTTTCAGTTATCTTTTTATTGAGCCTCATCAGTTTAGTAGCAGTAAAATGCTGCAGGACAGACAGTACTTTCAGCAAGTTCAGTGCACCAGTCATCACCACATACCCTGATGGGAGCTGGTCTTACTCCAAATCTACTCAGCAGTATGACGTGTGTTATAGCTCCAACACGCTGAAGAGTGACGTAGTGGTTTTCCCAGCGCTATATCAGCCTGCTGATGCGGAACTGATCAGTATTAATGGAGGAGACACTTTTACCACAACACAAACTCTCCCTAATAAAGAGAAGGTAAGGCATGCATTTCAGTTGCTTGTCGAACTTGTACCTGGATGTTAACTTCAAGCCATTTTCTTAAATAATTCATTGTCTCTAAACCATTAATTGATAGTATCGAGTTTTGCTTTTTGGGATATCGACAAGCAACGTTCTGTATTTCTTTATGCTTGATATTTTACGACAATTTTGTTTTGCATTGCATTTGAAATTGCATTGCATTTGGGATTGTACGGGTCTTTTGCTAAAATGAAACACAGTGTTTGTAGTTTACAGTTTGTAATTCTGTTCCCCAAGTTGCATGAGTGAAATGGCGCTGCCCATTGTGCTGATTTTTTTTTTTGTGAACCTTTTCGTTGCAGTTGGTGTTAAAACTGATTACTCTTTAATCTTTACAAACTGGTAAAATATGTCTAATTTGCTTAAGGTATGGCTACTTTCATTCTCCATTTGTGAAATACAGTCTTGGTGGTGTGTGTGGAAAAAAAATCACACTTTTCTGTTCAGCCTTCACTTTTCCTACTTTAAATTGTTGTAATCTTTAGTAATATTAATCGAGATGTTTGTAGTACTTTATGTGTCTGTCCGTTTGGAATACCTTTATGGGAAAAAAGAAAATAATAATAATAAACAAATAACATCCAGTATGCACTATTTATACATCCACATATATTACAATTAAATAATCCAGGTTTAGTAATAATTCGCTTAATCATTTTGAAGCCCAACTGTTTTCTAATAAACATTCTGAATGGGGCTTAGTTTAATTAATGCGCGTGGTGTCGCTCTAGACCATGAAAGCGAGAAATGCGGTGATATTCTCAGGCTCCTCCTATCTTGTGTAGGGGAGAAGAGCAGGGATTTAGTGCTTTTTTGGAGGAAGCACTGATTGCCGGAGACAGTAGGGGAACGTCGTGACATACTGGATATATATTTTTGAATTATTATTCTGGAATTATTGAAATCGTGATGGCAAGACTTGATAATCGTTTTTACTAACGCTCATTCCTCCGCAATGATCACTGCTGGAAAAACAGTAAGACTACGGACTCGATACGTCGCGCTGCTTTGTTTACTGGAATTGTGCGCTGCACAGGTATTGTACTCCGTCTCAGAAGAGAACAGAAAGGGGACATTTGTGGGAAATATTGCAAAGGATTTAAACATCAACGCACATGAACTGGAGTCCAGAGGACTACACGTTGCATCGGGACACAGTAAGCGCTATTTTGACGTGAATTCGAAAACTGGAATGCTTTTTGTCATAGAAAGGATAGATAGGGAGGAGCTGTGTGGTAATACGGATAAGTGCTCCGTGAATATAGAGGCGATTCTTAGCAACCCAATACAGTTACACAGAATCGAGGTAAGTATTTTAGACGTGAATGACAACGCACCGTCTTTCCGTGACGTTTCTTATACAATTAATATAACAGAGTCAGCATATACGGGCGAAAGATTTCCATTACCAGTGGCAAGCGATGCAGATTCAGACAGTAATTCTGTAAAAACCTACAAGCTGAGCTCAAACGAACACTTCTCTCTAGACGTACAAAGCGGGGGAGAGCAGAGTGCATCTGCAGAATTAGTCTTACAGAAAGCTTTAGACCGAGAAAAACAGTCTGTGATCCAGCTCACACTGACGGCTGCAGACGGAGGAAAACCTCCTCGGTCAGGAACACTGCAGATAGTGGTCAATGTTGAAGATGTAAATGATGACACTCCTGCTTTTACTAAACCCCTATATAAAGTTCGTGTGCCTGAAAACAGTCCGTTGGGAAGTACTTTAATTAAACTAGAAGCTACAGATTTAGACGAGGGCGTAAACGGAGAACTAGTGTACTCTATAACAGCGGGAGGGAGTTTAAAGATCACTGATCACTTTGCTATAGACGCTGAAAGTGGTGAAATTACAATAAAGGGTATACTGGACCATTAAGAAAATTCAGTTTACGAAATTCGTGCGCTGGCACGAGATAAAGGCACTCCCCCTCGCGTCACCCACTGCAAAGTGCTTATAGAAGTTCTAGACGTTAACGACAATGCACCAGTGATCTCAGTGTCATCTGTGATGAGTCCAGTAAAAGAGAATTCTTCTTTAGGAACAGTAGTGGCGTTAGTCACAGTTACAGATAAAGACAGTGGAAAATCCGGAGAGGCAAAGGCACATGTTTTAGGTTTTGTTCCGTTTAAACTGGAACCATCTTACAAAAATTACTATTCCTTAGTTGTTGCTGGACATTTAGATAGAGAAACACTGTCTCAATATAATGTTACGATTTTAGCCACAGACGAGGGGACCCCGCCTCTCTTCAGTAGTTCTGTAATTATTGTGCATGTTTCTGATGTGAATGACAACGCGCCGCGCTTTCCAGAGTCCAACATTAATGTTTATGTCACAGAAAACAGTCAGATAGGAGCTGTTATTTATACAGTATCTGCTTTTGATTGTGATGAAGGTGAAAATGCCAGAATCACATATTCATTACTAGAAAGCTCTAAAGGCGCTCCTGTAACATTTATAGTGAATATAAATTCTGACAGTGGTGATATTCACAGTCTACAGTCTTTTAATTATGAAGACACGAAAACGTTTCAGTTCAAAGTTCAGGCCACAGACTCTGGTGTTCCTCCTCTGAGCAATAACGTAAGTGTGAACGTTTTTATTCTGGATGAGAATGACAACAGTCCCGCGATCCTCGCGCCCTATTCTGAGCACGGCTCCGTCAACACCGAGAACGTCCCCTATTCTGCTGAAGCGGGCTATTTTGTGGCCAAGATCAGGGCTGTAGATGCAGATTCTGGCTATAATGCGCTGCTTTCTTATCACATCTCTGAACCCAAAGGAAACAACCTGTTCCGGATCGGGCGCAGCAGCGGGGAGATCAGGTCTAAGAGGAGAATGAGCGACAACGACCTGAAAACACACCTGCTGCTCATTTTGGTTTCTGATAACGGAGAGCCCTCTCTGTCAGCCATTGTGTCTATTGATGTCGTGGTTGTTGAAAGCACAAGTGACATCCAGACTCAGTTCAAACATGTTCCGGTGAAGAACGAGAGCTTCTCGGACATAAATCTGTATTTGCTGATCGCCATTGTGTCAGTTTCAGTCATTTTTTTTACTGAGCCTCATCAGTTTAATAGCAGTGGAATGCTACAGGACAGACAGCACTTTCAGCAGGTACAGCGCCCCAGTCATCACCACACACTCTGACGGGAGCTGGTCTTACTCCAGATCTACTCAGCAGTATGACGTGTGTTTTAGCTCCGACACGCTGAAGAGTGACTTGGTGGTTTTCCCTGCGCCCTTTCTGCCTGCAGACGCAGAACTGCTCAGTATTAATGGAGGAGACGCTTTTGACAGAAAACAAACTCTCCCTAACAAAGATAAGGTAAGAGTTATGTAATATTCGATACTGTATATGTGGTTCCACGTTTTTCTCCACGTGGTCTCGTGAACTTGTAAAGAGCAACTCGCTGTCCATGGTTCTGAAATATTTCCTTTGCAGCTAGATAAATGAGAACAGTTGTTTTCTTTGAATGGGGTTTTCATCGCCTATTCTGAATCCAGCTGTTTGGATTATCTGACTGAAAATATGTAATTTTCTATTCTTGTTCTTAAGTTTGATAATAAATTCCGTCCATAACGAACTTAAACATATTTTTGCATACTCTACCATACTGACATGGTTGATTCTTTTCTATATGACTCACTGTGTTATACTTTAATTAATTTTCTTCTATTTTTTATTGAGCGTATTTTTAATTTATTTGAGGAGTATAAATGGATTTCGAAAATGTTTAGTAATATGTGTGATTTCGTTGTCCGTGCATATCCACAGGGTGTCACTATCTCCCTGCACTTCTCTGGTTCTCTGGTTCTCCAGACTCCTCCTTGTCTGGGGGCAGGGCGTCCACGCTCGCGCAGGGCTTTGTTTGGGAGACATAACCACAGCTAAAATCTTTTCTTTCACCCTGAGGCTGGACTGTTATTCACGGTAATGCCTTTGGTGTTTCCTGTTGTCTGGCGGATGCTTTTATTGTGGAATATTGGTAAAATGCTCGAGCGAGGATATCTGACATGGATTGTTTTCACTTCGCTTTTTTGTCTTTCCAGCACTGCTAATGGGCAGATTGTGTACTCCGTGTCGGAGGAGAGTAATCCGGGGACTATAGTGGGTAATTTAGCCAAAGATTTGAACCTCAACGTTCAAGATTTGGAGCATCGTGGATTTCAGATTGTTTCGGAGGCTAATGCGAGGTATTTTGATTTTAATATGAAAACGGGAATCTTGATTCTTAAAGGGAGGATAGATAGAGAGGACATGTGCGGACGGAGCTTGAGGTGCTCACTGGAGCTAGAGGCCATCTCCAAATCGCCACTAAATATGTTTAGGTTTGAAGTAAACGTATTGGATATAAATGACAATGCGCCCGTGTTTCGTTTGTCATTATTATCGCTGAATGTGTCTGAGGCTGCCGTACCGGGGGAAAGATTCGCGTTACCCAGTGCGTTTGATGCTGATGTGGGCAGTAACTCACTAAAGAACTATAAACTGAGCACGAATGATCACTTCTCTCTAGACGTACAGAGCGGTGGAGAGCAGAGTGTGTTTGCTGAGTTAGTGCTGCAAAAAGCTCTAGACAGAGAGAAACAGCCCGTGATCCATCTCACACTGACCGCTGTAGATGGAGGAAAACCTCCGAAATCAGGTACTATAAAGATAAATGTAGATGTAATAGATGTGAACGATAACGTCCCCGTCTTTAGTAAAACCCTGTACAAAACACAGATAACTGAAAACGTGCCACCTGGAACTTCAGTAATAACTGTTCATGCAACCGATGCTGATGCAGGATTAAACGGTGAAGTGGTGTATAGTTTCATTAATCTTAATGACGGTAAAGGCGTCGTGCCTTTCGAGATCGATCAAGCTACTGGCGAAATAATAGTAAAAGGACAGTTAGATCACGAGACAAACAGTGCAACTGAAATTAGAGTGCAGGCGAGAGACAAAGGGCATACACCCCGGGCAGCGTTTAGTAAAATACTAATAGAAATAACTGACATTAACGACAATTTTCCTGAAATATCAGTAACATCCTTAGAAAACAAGGTGAAAGAGGGGTCACCACGGGGGACTATGATCGGACTTATAACAGTAAAAGATGACGATTCTGGCCAGAATGGCGCAGTGAAACTGAGAATATTTAATGATGTTCCATTTAGAATACAGAATACATACAAAAATAAGTATTCACTGGAAGTAGAAGGTCCTCTAGACAGAGAAGACACATCTCAATATGACATCACCATCATAGCCACAGATGAGGGGACCCCAACTCTCTCCAGTAGCTCTGTAATTATTGTACATGTTTCTGATGTGAATGACAACGCGCCACGCTTTCCAGAGCCGAACATCAATGTTTATGTGAAAGAGAACAGTCAGACAGGAGCTGTTATTTATACAGTATCTGCCTTAGATTCTGATGTAGGTGAAAATGCTAAAATATCGTATTCAGTACTGGAAAATAATAGTCCGATAACTTCTAAAGTAAACATAAACTCTGATAGTGGAGACATTCACAGTTTACAGTCTTTTAATTACGAGGAAATGAAAACGTTTAACTTTAAGGTCCAGGCCACAGACTCTGGTGTTCCTCCTCTGAGCAGTAACGTGACTGTGAACGTTTTTATTCTGGATGAGAATGACAACAGTCCCGCGATCCTCGCGCCCTATTCTGAGCACAGTTCCGTCAACACCGAAAACATCCCCTATTCTGCTGAAGCGGGCTATTTTGTGGCCAAGATCAGGGCTGTAGACGCCGATTCTGGTTATAATGCCCTGCTTTCTTATCACATCTCTGAGCCCAAAGGAAACAACCTGTTTCGCATCGGGAGCAGCAGCGGGGAGATCAGGACTAAAAGGAGAATGAGCGACAACGACCTGAAAATTCACCCGCTGCTCATTTTGGTTTCTGATAACGGAGAGCCCTCTCTGTCAGGCACTGTGTCTATTGATGTTGTGGTTGTTGAAAGCACAGATGACATCCAGACTCAGTTCAAACATGTTACGATAAGGGAGGAGAGCCTCTCGGTTTTAAATCTGTATTTGCTGATCGCCGTTGTATCCGTTTCAGTCATCTTTTTACTGAGCGTTATCAGTTTAATAGCAGTGAAATGCTGCAGGACAGACAGCACTTTCAGCAGGTACAGCCCCCCAGTCATCACCACACACCCTGATGGGAGCTGGTCTTACTCCAAATCTACTCAGCAATATGACATGTGTTTTAGCTCCGACACGCTGAAGAGTGACGTAATGGTTTTCCCAGCGCCATTTCCGCCTGCTGATGCGGAACTGATCAGTATTAATGGAGGAGACACTTTTACAAGAACACAAACTCTCCCTAATAAAGACAAGGTAAGAAACGTTGTACCCTAAGCATCTCCAGTATGTTCTTGAGTTTCATTTATTTGCAAGGCGATTTTACAGTTTCGTGCAGCCAACAATACTGTCAGCTCAACGCAGCTATTATCATTTCCAATTTATTATGTTTCAGATTTATTTTCATAATTTTGCAAAACACTTGGTGTTAACATAGACTAGTAAAACAAAAAATAAAATATATAGTAATAAAATAATAATAATAATAATAATAATAATAATAATAATAATAATAATAATAATTATTGTTATTATTATTATTATTA
>JBBPCY010000130.1:4251600-4263564 GCA_037974405.1 Brachyalestes nurse
AAACTTTTTTGGTGGTATGTATGCTGAAACAACACTCTACTACAAGGAATCTGTGTAAAAAAAAAAACATGTAAGTTTAATAAGAACTGTGTGTGTGTGTGTGTGTGTGTGTGTTTGTGTGTGTGTTTGTGTGTGTGTGTGTGTGTGTGTGTGTGTGTGTGGGTGTGTGTGTGCAATTGTTTATCTAGCTATAGTAGGACAGTGGTATGAAATCAGGGGAAAATGCATCACATTTTACCTTAGATACTACAGTTTAATCAAATATATGTTATGTGATTTTAATCTGCAGTAGTATAAATACTAAACAAAATATAGTCATGGTAAAAAAAAGTACTTTCTTAACGCAAAAAAAAATCTTTTTAAATAATAGACTCTGCATGTACCTGTTCCCAGCCTTGATATCCACCATGTGGGTTTAGAGAGGAAGTGGGTAAACAGTGAAATGATTATATGACTCTTATCCTATCCCTGACTGCAGGAATTGGTGGTAATAAAACTCTCCCCATGTTACAACCATACCCGGTCTCCCCCTATATTCCGTGCAAAATAATAATAATACAAGAAAATAAAATATAAAATAATAATAATGCATTAAAATTAAGTGAGCCGAATCAGAATTTGCCACTGTTCCACTGTGTTTCTGTGTCATTTTTCATTTCCAATGTCAAACTGCACCATTTTTGCCGCCATCTTGCCCAGACATATTTGGGCAAATCCAGGATGGCAGAGGGGCTCGCACTAGTTTGCTTTGACAGTTATGGCAAGGGGGCACATCGCGAGCATCTTGTCGGTGACCTGGTTAGCATCAGCGCGCGCACCCTCAGCTGGCGCTGCACATAAGCTGATGAAGGGGATATGATCCCTGCTCAGGGTTAGAGAGAGAGAGAGAGAGAGAATAATATTAGTTTTTGGTCTTTCGCCCCGTCAGACTCGCGGTCAGCGCTCTGGTGCTGATGACAGTTTTGATATTAAAATGGACGCTAAGCAAGATGGGTTCAATGATTTTCAAACCATGTAAGAATGTACGAAATCAACCACTTGGCGACATTTCAACGCATTATATGCTTAATTTTTCATTTTCAAAACTTTCTTTTTTACAGAGATGTTTTAAGCATCGGTTTATTCGGCTGAAATGGAAAGCAGCGTATCGGTTAGGTGGCGCGAGATGCCGCCAAGCACCCCAGCTGAGCCCACAGACGACACAATGAAAAAAGGGCGGTGGCACTCTCTGTGTGATTGAACGCATCGGTGTTGGTTATGGGCGCTGTGGCGTCCAAACATTAGGACAGACTTAGACACACAAACGGATCGTTTTCATTTTTAGTTCGTCTATTCTGCTCATTGTGTTGCGCGTTTGTTTTAAAGAGAGATTCGTGGCTGTTTTTTGTTCGGAGGTGCTAAAATGCAGCGCTCAGCGTTTGATGGAGAGGGCGCAGCTCCCCTCCCCCGCCCGAACAGTGCAACCAGAGAGCGCAAGGGAGGAGAGAGAGAAGGGGAATCACAGAGGAAGACAGAGAAGAGAGAGAAGGGGGAGCGATAGGCTACAACAGCGCGAAGGAAAACAAGAACCAGCCTCGCGGAGAAGAGAGGAGGGGAAAAAGACTGGTGAGGACAAAGGAGAGAACATGGAGGGAGCAGAAAAGTGTCCATTTAACGAGGCAGCGGAGAGGAGAATCTGGTCGTCCTGCACATAGCCGAGGAAAACGGACAACCTTTTTGTGGCTTTTTTGATGCCGTGGCGGGAGCAAACACACAGCAAGCTCGAAAGGCGGAAAACAGTTTTTGATCCGTCTGCAGATTGCGATGGCTGTTGTGGGGCGATGCAGAAGCACAAAGGATAACAAGCCTCTTTGTTTTTATTTCGTCGCCGTTTTCATCCTTAGTGGCCTTACGAATGCACAGATTCGCTACACGATACCAGAGGAGCTGGAGACTGGAGCTGTGGTTGGAGACATCGTCCGAGATTTGGGACTTGACCTTCGAAAACTCTCGGCGCGCCGCATCAGAATAAACTCGGACAGCGCGAGGCGCTACTTCAACATCAATCATAAAACCGGCAAGCTCTTGGTTAGCGACCGGATCGACCGTGAGACGCTCTGTGAGTTCAGCAGCGCTTGCCTTCTCAGCCTCGAGGTGGTCGTGGAGAACCCCCTCGAAGTACACAACGTGGAGGTGGAGATTTTGGACGCCAACGACAACGCGCCTCTTTTCCCCAGAGACGAGTACCAGCTGGAGGTCTCTGAGGCGGCTCAGCCTGGTGCGCGGTTCTCTATCGAGGGCGCGCAGGACCCGGACGACGCCTCGAATTCCGTGCGCCATTACCGCCTCTCCCCAAATGAACACCTTGCACTGGACTCCAACAAGCCGCCCGTCAATGGAAAGCATATAGAGCTCATTCTGAAAAAGCCTTTCGATCGCGAGCTGGTGCCATCCCACCATCTCGTTCTCACAGCTACAGATGGCGGCTCCCCCCCTCGCTCGGGCACAGCCAAAATCAATGTGCGTGTTTTGGACACCAACGACAACGTGCCAAAGTTCGACAGCTCAGTGTACAAAGTAAAGCTGCGGGAGAATTCGCCTCTGGGCGCTCTGGTGATCAAACTTAATGCCACAGATCGGGATGAGGGCACAAATGGGGAGGTTTATTACTCATTCAGCTCATACACGCCGGAGAGAGTTCGGCAGATGTTCAACATGGACACAGACACCGGAGAGATTCGAGTCAATAGCAACGTGGACTATGAGGAGACCAACAGCTATGAAATGTACATCCAGGCTATGGACCGGGGTCAAGGGGCGGTAGCAGTACACTGTAAAGTAGTGGTGGAGGTGCTGGATGTAAATGATAATCCTCCCGAGATCGTGCTCTCCACTCTCTCCAGTCCAGTAAGGGAGGATGCTCGAGCTGACACTGTGGTGGCCCTCATCAGTGTCAATGACCGTGACTCTGGCCAAAATAAACATGTCACGTTAGACATCATCCCTCCTGACCTGCCTTTTAAGATAAAATCATTCAGGAACCACTACACCATAGTCACCTCAGCCTTCCTAGACAGAGAAATGGTGTCCTCATATAATGTCACGGTGACTGCTGTAGATGGAGGAACTCCAGCACTGTCCTCTTCCATGCTTGTGCATGTAGAAGTGGCGGACGTAAATGACAATCCACCTCGTTTTGAGCAGACGTCTTACACAGTCTATGTCACAGAGAACAACGCTCCAAGTGCTCCTTTATGTGTTGTCAAGGCCACAGATCCTGATGCCAATGAGAATGCCCGTATCACTTACACTGTTCTGAATGATAACAACCATGGGATTTCAGTGGCATCATATGTATCAATCAAACCTGCCACAGGAGAGGTGTATGCTTTGCGCGCTTTTGATTTTGAGAAGCTCAGAGAGTTCCACTTCCAAGTCAAAGCCCAGGACAATGGCGTGCCACCTTTGAGCCGAGTGGCAACAGTCTACGTTTACATCATGGACTCTAATGACCACTCACCACGGTTTGTCCACCCAGCATCCAATGTGTCTCACACAGCCGAGACCGTACTCCGAAACGCAGAGGCAGGTGTGCTCATAACACGTGTTTTGGCATGGGATGGGGACGCCGGGCAGAATGCCTGGCTGCTGTATACACTAGAACACCCTTCTGAGCTTGACCTGTTCAAAGTGCATGAGCACACAGGTGAGATCCGCACCACACGCCGTGTTTTTGAGGACAACTCCACTGTCTTCAGCCTTACAGTGCACGTGAGAGATCATGGCCTTCCACCACGCTCTGCCTCTGCCACCATTAATGTGGCTGTCATGGAGCTCCCACCAAAAGTGGCCCCTGACCCCAAACGCATTACCAGGCCCCATGGCAACCTCATCTTCTCCAATGTCACGCTATACCTCATTGTCGCGCTCACTGCCACCACCTTTGTCTTTTTGGTAACTGTATTTGTCCTAGCCATTGTGCGCTGCCATGCCTACTGCAGCCAACCTGATGCATGCTCCTGTTCTCCATGTTGTAGATCCAAGAAGAAAAAATCACCAGAGGGTGGAGGAAGTGGGGGAGGAGGTGCAGGTGGTGGGGCTTCAGGTGGAGGTGGTGGAGGAGGAGGAAACCAACAGCAACAGGCTGTGGCCCTACGAAGGGACCTTAAAGTAGAGCCTCATTACATTGAGGTTCGAGGAAATGGCTCTCTGACAAAAACCTACTGCTACAAGACCTGCCTAACAGCCACATCAGGAAGTGACACTTTTATGTTCTACAACACGGGCCGGCCACTGAGCGGGACCTGGGGCTCAGGGGCTGAGCGTTTTTTCACGAGCCAGAGCGGACAGTTTGTGCGAAGGCTCAGTATGCCCGATGCTACAGCCATACAGGTGTGTGCCACACCCTCACTAATCCAACAGACTCTGTTGTTGCATCCCTGATGAGAGCACTGTCATCTACATTTGTAACTAGATGCTCGAAAAGGATTACTGTTTAATGCTACATATAGAAGGAGCAGCTTCCTGAACTTTGTAGATTTGGAGTTTATGGATTAATGACTGGTTTTGCTGATGCTAAAGGATTTTCTTTTTCCTTCCGTCATTATTCAATGTGTGTGTGTGTTTGCGTGTGTGTCCGTGTTGGAGAGAGTTTTTCAAAGCTTTTTTTCAGTGTCGCATTGTGTATCTTTTCGATGATTCAAGGCATCAGGGGTTCATGCCCCTCATGCCAATTTTTTTTTAATGATCATCTTTCCTGTATAGTCATGGAAAAAACACTCTGATCCCTTCCTCTCATTACAGTCACTCTCCTTTCTCTGCATCTCTGTAAGCACTGCACTGCAGTCTTCAGTAGCAGTACAGCTGGCTGTGTTATGTTTAGAGGTGTGAATCTCAAGCAACACCGCAGATTCTCTGTTCCCACACTTAACTCTTTCTGTAGAATCACTCCAGACCACCCTGCCATCAGCAAAACAGTACATGATTGGACATTGTCCAGTAAAGCATAACATTTGTCCACTGAGTAGTAATTACTATAATTGGCTCTTTGGAATAAGATGAATTTTGTGTTTATATCAAAACAAATTGGTATTTGTCTATACACAATGTGGCTACTATGTGCAATATTGCTTGCAGTAAGCTGGCATGGTTGAATCTAAATATTCTGTGTTCTAGTGGTCTACAATCCTCAGTTTTTTCAGGTAATAGCTATTACTTAGGTGGCACCTTCATAGTTCATGGCACTGTGAGTCTTGTGTGTTCAGATCTTGCCTAGAAGTCACACACAGAACATGACACATGAAGCTCCCAGAGCATGAAGTTGTGGTGCGAAGTGTGCCTGCAGAAGTGTAAGCAGTACACTCCTTTTCAGTGCTCTGCAGTTATGTAACGGATAGGTCTTCAGTCCTGCTTCTACTGCCCAATGAATAGGTCTGTGTTGCATTGCATTTGTTCTGCTATAGTGTTATCAAAATATTAAGACTTACCGATATGACAAACTATCAGGAAGTGTTACCATTCCAAGCTTTTACAAAATCACAGATTTCTCAGCATTATACCAGTCTTTGGGTGAACTGGTTTGTATGTTGTAGCAGTTATAATATATACACATACACCAGTATAAGATGCTGTGTTATCTTGGCTGTATTTATTTAATGTTGATTTAAAGCTTATCTGGCTTATCCGTATGTATGACAAGCTATGTTTGGAAAGGGATGGTTCTCAGAGGTAATTATCGACTGATGGCTGTCTCTCTCATTAAATGCCAGTCATGTTTGTTCTGTCTCAGTAATTAAGTGACAGTGGTGTGAGATAGCAATCAGCTGATTGGGCATTTTGGTTTGGAAATGGCAGTGAACAAGTGATCTGATTGGTTGGTGCAAGGGTATGAGCGCTGTATCCAGGCGAGGTGTGTCTGCTCAGCAGAGAGAAAGTGAGAGAGAGAGAAACCAGGGGGGAGAGTATGGGAGAAAGAGAATGAGAAACTGCTGGTAAGACCATACATACAAAGACATAATTGATCTTTCTGCTTTAAGAGGAATAAGAAATTTTGAGATGAAACAGAGCTTACTGAGCTGAAAAATATACATATCAATATATATTTACTTGTCTATTGAATTTCCTTTGACCATCTATACATGTATACAAACTCCAAAAAGCCAAAAAAGCTTGAACTCCAGAAGCCAAGCCTGAATCTGCCATCTATCCCTTGATAGCAAATGCCTACAAAGTGACCTAAAGGCAGCACTGCTTCTAGGACAGAGTGCTCACACTGGATAGGTGTTGTATTTAGCCGCCATCACAGAGATAGAAGTGCAGACATAAATGGGCACATCTTGCTGTTCCAAAAAGACTTAGACCTCTGGCTATGACATTTGTGTTCTCTTGTGAGGAGATGTTTTTCGCAGCTGGTGAAACAGAGACAGGGTATTATTCTTAAAAGTGAAATACCAGATTAATTCTTCATGCTTGGTTCTTTTCAACATACGACAACTAGACTGACTGATTGATTGATTGATATGGTCCACAAAAAACAGACAATGATTTGTAGAAGCTGTGGGGTTTCTACAAGTATGGTTAAGATAGGAAGGTGAAGCAGCTTTTGCTTGTTACAGCATTGGATTTCTGTAATGAATGGCCTCTACCAGGAGAAAAGCGCGCATGTGTGTGTGTGTGTGTATGGTGGGTCAATTCTCCATATTTAGGGGTATTTATGTATGTTGGAGAGGAAACAACTGAGGAAACAACTGCTTGGAAGCAACTGCATCACAGAATCCAGTCTCAATTTCTATGTGTTGATTTTGTGTTTGTTGTTCCTTTTTATCAGATTCACTATTTACATGTGATTGTTGCATTGTTATAATACTATATAAGGCATTGTAAGACTTAAAATATGCAGTTCTGTGAATGGAGATGAAGCAGATACAAAAGAATAGAGTTCAGGTATTCCTGCAAAATACTATTTCACTACAGTTCCCTTCCCCTCTTTCTCCTGTGCAGATGCAAACCCAAAGGGCTCCATCAGATCGATTAATCCCTTCCTTATCTTTCTCTTTCGTTCCTATCTATTCTACCTAGACTATATGAACTTGACACAAGACTGTGTGTGGGCTCATGTTTGAGTCTTTCAGTGAGATTTAGCTGAGAAAATAAATATCCTGTTACATTTATGCGTGGGTGTGGGTGTGATTCGGCGTGTTCTTGTGTATGTGTGTGTCTCAGAGAGAGAGTCACACAAAGTCCTTTGCTGTCACCATAAAGAAAAGATGACAACACATCAATGTGGTTAATTGATGAAATGTTATTGGATATTGCTTTTATGTAACATATTTCAGTATTTAACAATTCTCTCAATCTCTCTCTTCTTATTATTCCTCTTCTTCTTCATTCTTCTTCTGCTTCTTCCTCCTCTTCTTCTACCTTCTTTTTTCTTCTTCTTCGTCTTCTTCTTCTTCTTCTTTTTCTTCACTGCAGCCCAAGGTTCCCAATGCAGACTGGAGATACTCAGCTTCTCTCAGAGCAGGAATGCAAAGGTAGGAATCCTAATGCTAACTACTAGTAAACACTCAACCACAAATGCTGCAAATTGTGACATATCAAATTATTTATTTAAAAAAACCTAATGAACATGAATCAAATAAAGGTATAAAGACAAGGCAACAGACCTCAAAGAGATTTCCTGTGCTTTAAATATGACTGCATTACAAAAAGATTCATGAAATTTCAAGATTAGCATTTTCAGTCTATTAGACATTTTGGTCTATTAGGCATTATTACTCTGCCTTTATTTTAAACCTAATTCTCTGTAAAAATTGGCCTCGGCACGTTGTAAATTCACACCCTGGTGATGACACAGCTATTCATGGCTGTGGGTCCTGAAGATCATTATAGACCATAGCTTTCTCTGGTAGGGTAGGGTGGCTTTTCATTTCCCACATCTTTCAGCATAATGCTTGGAGGAAGCACATGCTAGCTTTTACACTACTAATTTGGTAACACTGTGTGACTCCCAGAGACCTATGTAGTAATGACTAAAACTATGAAAACTAGGTAAAATCTAATAGCAAATCATAGACATTAATCTTTCAAGCAGCTGTCCCTCAAATAGGCTATGAGAAAAGAAAAAAGTAATAGTCAATTATCTGAAAGCAGATCATTATATTTTGATTTGTTAATAACATGTGAAATGTAACAGAAACTAAAAGGTTTCAAACTGATTTGAATAGCTACAGGCAAACCACTTCTGAGCTAATAAATGTACTGAATAAAGCTTCAGACACATGAAACCCAAACATCTTGATTAGGAAGATTTGCTTCCAGTGTAAGTTAGTTTTATTGCTGAGGCAAATTCTAGACAATTTTTAAATTACAAAATTTACAAAATTTGTAAATTCCTTAATTGCAAGTTTGAGTCAACAGAAAACAAAAGAACAATATAAAATCTATTCTTTCTGGAAAAAAGGAGGATCCTCAATCAACATATTGGCTGTATTGGAAGTAGCATTCAATGCTATTCGTTTAGTCCTGGCAGACATCCACTCTGGAGCCAGCAGACACAGAAAGTGTCCAGTGGACTTTTGACCCAGAGTCTGTCGTACAGCGCCAGTCTCCATATCAGAATCAGAATCATGTTTATTGACCAAGTATGTGAGCCACACATACAAGGAATTTGATTCCAGTCAATGGTGTCTCTCATCACAACAGTATAAAACAACAACAATATGTACAGATACGTGTGTACATGTGCCTACACCACACCCATATGTCTCTTACAGAGCATACTGCTGCTCCAATAGGTAAATAGACGCAATTCTGATTCAGATTCTGAGTGTTATTAACACTGCATTCAGATACATAGACTTTCATATGGAGTTTACATAGACTTTTCATATTGCATGCTTATATATATATATACATATATATAGCATATGATATATATAGCATGCTACTCCTCATATCAGCTTACAACATATTTTCCAGCATTTCACAATTATTAATTATGTGAAACATGAGGTCTACCATGCTAAACTATTTATCTGGGGCTGAGTCTGGAAATTGCCCCACCCTCTAGTAACTGTTTAGTAATCATGACTAACTGCTTTTGCATTTTTGTATTATGAAATGCAAAATAATAAGGTGCAAGCTTTGTGTGACAATATCTTAAGAGAGAAAAAAAATTGGTTGGTCAGAAAGATTAAGAGAAAAAACAAATTAATAGATATGCATCTACTGTTATATATTAAAAAAGATCTATCATATTACCCACAAACCACAGTTCTACATGCTACAATGTAGATTGTTCAGGCTGGGCCACTAAATGAGTGTCAGCTTAACAAGCACAGTGTTGTTATGGTGAGGCAAGTTTATCTTAACGAGCATGGACTAGCATACTGGGACTCTCTGATTACTCAGAAGCGAGCAGTAATATGATGAGCAGAGTATTGCTGGACAACCAGCTCCACTATGCAGTGGCCATTGCCGTGCACAGAAGCAAAAATAGGTCACGGGCACTATTAGAAGCCTGGCCTGCGGTCATGTCGCCATTGCTGTAGTAATGAAGGACAGTGGAGACAACAAACTGGATGGTGCTTACACAGCTGTCAACTGTGGGCTGTCAGGACACTTAGTGTTTGTGTGCATGCTTGTGTATTGTGGCTGTGTTGAGTGGTTTATACAGATGTGTAATGATACATGACCGTGGTGTCATGTGGATGCTAAAACATATATATGAGCTTTGTGGAATCGCGTGTGTGTGTTTGTGTGTGTATTTAACCTCAGATTCAATATAAGTCATTATAAGTTGCTGATTCCTTCTTAATTATATCAGGATTTAATGGGTCTAGTGTTACCAAGCAAATCAATCTATTGTATTAAATCAGTCTCATCACTGCTGTCCCCATTTCACATGCTTAGAAAGATCTTAGATCCATCATCTGTACTTTCACACTCCACACCAGTTTAATTATATGTTTACCATATTCATACTGGATCTGACTTATTGAGCTTTTAATCAGATTTGGGTGGATTTGCCGTGTTAGTGTTTGGAGAATGTGAGAGTGTTTGTGCGATATGCTTTTGCCCACTCTAAGTGAAATTATACACATATACATATTTGCAGTTGCACACTTATTTAATTTTTTACATGAGGGTGAGAGATGAACAAGGCAAAGGATGAGGAAGTGGAAGAGGTGCAGAAAGGAGGGGAGTCAGCATTAGATGAGGATCATGTATTCAAGTCAGTGCATCTCATTAATAATGGAGAAGTCAGTCTCACTGATTCCTGCTTTTTGGCTCTTAAAATGGCCTCCACTAGCCTGTATGCATTCAGCACACAAAGGAGGCACACCAACACACACTGTATGGAGCTAAAAAATGATCACCTCTTTTATAAGGAAAACAGCCTTAGAATGTGCATAGATGAAGGTAAAAGTGCACAGGTGTGTGTTGATGATGAAAGGCATATGAAAGAGATAGGCAGATAAATTGGTTGATGGAGGCTGTTGTGTAGCAGCAGTAATTACTTGACCTTGGAACGCGTGGATGTATGAGAGAGAGAGAGAGAGAGTGCCAACTAAAATGGAGGCTCTCTAGTACCCTTCCCCCTCTTTCCATTCCACAGTCACTCTACCTCAGGATCTCATCCATCTCTTTCTGTTCCTCGTTTGCACTTATTTTTTTCCCTTGCTTGGTATTTAATTTTTCATGTGCTTCATTGGTTAGGTGTTTTTTGCTATCTCTAATAAAGACTCTGACATTTTACCATATGCACAAACCATCTCTATAAAGCAGTTGGAGCAAGAACACAACAGAAAACAAGATATTTTTGAATTCTGTCAAATATGTAACATTGAAAAGGAATATGTTTATTGTCCACAATTACTGCACACATCCATGATTTTATGGGTGCATGATTTCATATGTTTAATGTGTTGTTTTAGTCTATGTGATGCCTTTTTTCTTGATTATCGCATTTTGAATTAGGATAATGTGAGAGAACTGTAAGTGTTAAACCAATTACATAACCATATACACAGAATCACACTATTTCTCATTTTGGAAGCATATGACACTGGTGTTAAGTAATAGTACTAACTCACTCTAATGTGATGAAACACACACTCACATACTGTCTACAGATCTTGGCTGATTATTTTTGTCAATCTCATTTTACCATCACTTTAAGAGATGTTGGATTCTGAAGGAGAGCAGATAGATATTTTCCACACAGACACAATAATAAAGCTTGTATTTTAAAATCTAGTTGTTCATACATTGGGGATATCACATCACCAGGTAAATGTAGACAAAGACTAAGCTTAATAAATAGGTGATAAATGGACATTTTATCCTCAGCCCATGTTTTTTAGTTCCAACTAAGTTTGTAGTTCCAACCCACTTAAGGGACATGGACAAAAAAAAGCTAAATCTATAAATCACAATTGTAACGATTTTAAAATGCGCAGAATAACTGTCTCATTATGACAAAAAAAATTTTCATATATTTAAAGGATGGTGGTAATCTTTACACATTTCCGTCTATTTCAGTGCCGTGGTTTGTTTTGGTTAAATTTGTGTCATAACGATGCCATGTCATCTAATTTAAAAAGACAGAAATCTTGTGTTCTTGGCCACAACCCTTGGCCACAGGACAAGAAATCTAAACTCATTCAACCACTACGGTTCCACAAATTGATCTTTGCCTTTGCATCTTTTGCTGAAGAGACGGACATAGCATACAGAACAAGAGACAGCCAGAAGGAGTGAAAAAATTAGAGATTATAGGCGAACAGACATTTTATGCCTGGAGTTTGAAGATTGACTTGAATCAATTAACCCTATTAACCCAAATAATTTCCTAGTCTGGCTTATTTTTACCTCTTTTTCCCTATATGAAACTGTGGGATGTTTAGGAGTGACTCTGCATGCCTCCTATCTTTCAACATGACTGCAGGCTCACGCAGCTAAGCTTTCTTTGATGCACTTCCC
>JBBPCY010000130.1:4263921-4288696 GCA_037974405.1 Brachyalestes nurse
GTGGACCTGTGATTAGGAGCCCTGCCTCTACTGCAGCCTGCTCCTAATCACCATGCACTCCTACACACATGCTCTCTACCAGAGCCGGCTGTCCCCTAGTACTCAGGCAAAACGCTGCGCGTCCGAGATGGTGCCGACGTAACAATCTGTTATAAATGATAAATGACATGAATGAAAGGAGCCTAAACTCTGTACCATTTAAAGGCGTTACCTAGAACTACCTATCAAATTACTATTAGGAATCTTTATTTCTAAGGGCTAGTCTTTGATTTTGGATTTATAAACCTTTTACTAATTGTATTACTGTATGAAGGAGAGAGAGAGAGAGTGTGTGTGTGTGTGTGTTATGAGTCTGTTTAGAGAACATCTGTCTAGAAATTATTCTTCTCTTTCTATTGCTGCATGTGTTTGTCTCTGTGAGCGTGACTCTGAGTGTTTGATACAGCTCTTTCTGCAAATCTCCTGGGTTGTTAAAATTTGAGTGCACCAGAGTTTAAGCCCTCATCTAGTAAGCGGTGTGAATACGGATGAGAGAGTGCAGTGTAATCCCTAATCTCTAATCCAGGCCTGTGGATTTCAACATTTGAGAATGAACTATATCCACCCAACTCAGGCATGCCACTCTTATTAGACCTCATACACACATACACGCACGCACGCACGCACGCACGCACGCACGCATACTCAAAAACACACACACACACTTTTTAGCCCTGTTGTCTACACCCAGACAGCAGACAGTAAGACATGCTTTGACTACAATTTGGCTCCAATACATAGTGTCCGCATTAACCCATCAGAGATTGTTTACAATGGTGTATTGTTAGTTTAATAGAAACGTGTAATGTACAACATTTTCTCCTGTGTGTGTGTGTGTGTGTGTGTGTGTGTGTGTGTGTGTGTGTGTGTGTGTACGCAGCTCTGTACATATGGAGGAATCATCCGTGATGCAGGGGGCTCAAGGTGTTCTGGTGCAGAATTGGCCCACTGTGTCCAGTGCAGCTGGTAAGAAACAACCTTGTCTTATACTTACACCTAATAATTAATGTGAATCTGAGTTTGTGTGGCTCGAACAGCAGAACATATGCCTATTATTGTTATTTCTTCATTAAACCCCTAGAATCTCTCTCCCTCTCTCGCTCTCTGTCTCTCAATTTAGAGATTTCAATCACATTTCAGTCTGAGAGAATAATTATACTATTATGTGTAAAAACATTTGTTGAAAACATTAATATTAAAACACTTATATCAAAGAAAATATAATACACAATATAAACAGTCTTTCAACAGGACACCAGTTTTATTTTATAAACCTTTCATCATGGTTCTTTAGGTCATTGCGGAAACACGGTCATTTGCTGGGTGGATGTTTACATAATTGAGGAATCTTTAATTAGTGTTTACCATAGCAGAAGAATAGTCAGTGTGCATGTTGCGGTCAGCTGGATGGAGTGGAGGTGTAATCGAGAGAAGAGAAAGAAGAAAAAAGAAGAATGAAAGAATTAAGACAGACAAAAATTATATAATATAAGTTGGACAGATCAAGACAAAGTCATCATTTATATAACTGTTGAATGAGAAGAAGGTGGGGAGAGAAAAATAGATATGGAGTGAGTCGGAGAGATACAGAGCGAGAGGGGAGGGAGGAAATGCAGTGCAATTACTTGGGTGATGAAAAAGCAATTTGTTCTAATTAAGTCTGGGCTGATGACTGAGAGAGCAAAGAGTCTGCCTATGAAAGAAGCAAGCCCTATTCAGCTATGAGTCTGTCTATTGCCAGCCCCCAACCCCCACCCCCTTTCTCCTCTGCATGCTCATTGATTACCTGTCTAGTCTGAGAAGTTACAGCATAGTGTGGAATGGGATGAAGTGGGCTAGGGTGAATGACCTATCAGGCTGATCATCATGTGATGAGTTAGCATGTTAGGTGTAATTAACAGTAGACAATGGTTTGCAGTTTGTCATTACAGTAAAAAGGAGGGAGCTTTAGGGTAGGAAAAGAGTTCTTGCAGATGTTTCACTAAAAGTCTTTTATGCATTCTGTCTAGTTTACTGTGCATTGCAGCTTCCAAAGCATGTCTTCTGTGTGTGTGTGTGTATGTGTGTATGTGTGTGTGTGTGAGTACTCCTGTTGAAACAGATGGGGAAAGCAGTAAAAACTCAGATCCCCAGAACCATATTAATGAAATCCATACACAGCATGCTGCCTCTTTTTTCTGGTCTCTACTTCTTTGTCAAATGTGAGCTATCTCTTTCTATCCCTCTCTCTCTCTTTCATCTTCAAATTATGTAATTGTTCAGTTTTTATCATGGCTGAGCTTAGAAAACATGTAAAACAACTTCAAACTTTAGATGACATGCAAAACATAAACATGAGGCATTTTCAAATAGAGATATAAATTATTTTTACAAAATTGTTGCCAATGTGAACTAAAAATCCAGCCACATGCACTACATTTGCAGTTTACTGATTCTTGTATTAGCAATTGTGGCAGTTACATTCAGCATATTATATATATATGGTTTATAAATGGGATGTGACAAATGAACTAGCATTTTTAATTACAAATGTATCAGTCATGTAGTGTTTTTCTATTGTTTTTCTTTTTTTCTTTTTACACCTTGTGGTCATTACATTGGTTCTTGGAATTTCAAGAGATTTAAATTTAATTCCTTGGCTTGATCAGAATCTACAGTACCTGAAACGGATGTGTAGCTATGTATCATGGTGCAATGCATTATACATACACATATACAGTATATATATAGGATCCACTGCTTTTTAAACAGTGAAAGATCAATTATTCCGAAGAATTATAAAAATGTGTGGGTGGGTGGGGATTAACAGAATGAAAAATTTGGTAGAGAAAACAAACAGGAAGTGGGGCATAGAGGGTGAAAGCAACGGAGAGAGTGGCAGTGAGAGTGATAGAGAGAGACAATGAAAGCAGAGGAGAGATGAGGAGAGGTAAAGAAAAGAGGAGGAAAGGAAGGGGGCCTGTGACTGCCACTGCCACTGTTGCTAGGGGAGAATAGTAAGAGAGGGAGTGTGAGAGGCAGAGAATATGTGTGTGAGAGAGAGAAGAGAGCAAGGGCTTGCAGCATTATTTTCCATCAGTGTCTCTGCCACAGCCACTGGAAGAGGCAGTTTCCATGGCAACCATTCATACTCCTGATCAGAACGCTGGCAGGGGTGGGGGTTGGGGGGGGGCTCTGCTGTGTTGCTGTAAAAATCTAAAAACAGGCGTGGCAGGTGAAAGTTGCAGGGAAAGGGAATGACAGATTCGAGTGAACAAAACAAAACCCAAACAAATACATAACCAGAAATACGTAAATAAAATTTAAGAGATAGAAAGTGATAGAAAGACTGAGAGAGTGGCCTACATAATGTGTTGCTGCAGAGGTATAGGCTGGTTTAGGAAAGGTTTTTTCTCTATCAGTGAATAAGCACACAAATACAAGAGAGAGAAAGAGAAACAGAGACAAACAGAAAGAGAGAGACCGATATTAGCAGGGATAGATGGGCATGACCTATTCCATTCCTGCCATTTACAGTTAATCACTGCAGGTGATGAACTGCTCTCTGGCTCCAGGTGCTCTCGTGGTGCCATATCCCCCCGCCCACACACACACACACACACACATATTCACAAATCCATCACAAAATCCATACAACACAGCATGCTCACAGATTTTATTTACCTCATGAACCATTCTTCTTAGATGTGTTAATTACAGGCATCCACTAAAAGCAAGGGAAGCAAATGCCCCTGGTCAAATTATATGCTTTGTTATTGTCTCAGTACACTTCCTCTATAGAGAACAGAGATAGATTAAATATATGATGAGTATTTGTGTACCTATGTTCTATTATAAAATAGTATATTATTAAGGTACACCTCTTTAGAATAGTGTCTCAAAGAAGCCTTAAACTGGCAGACCTGTAGCTCAGACAATGCCATTTCTTTAACAAGCTAGTATATGTTCTCATTAGACATACATTGTCCATCCACTCAATCCTCTCCCTCTGTCTATCTCAAACACACACACACACACACACACACACACACTGGTTTCTTGGCTGGTTTGGAGCAAGCCTGTCGTTGCCATCTGCCACGTTTGATCAGGATTACTGAAGCCAGGTGTGCCATATCCTACCAGTGACTCACAAATGCACACACACACACACACACACACACACACACTACATTTTTATTATCTGTCCTGACTAGTGTTTGGAATACATTCGACACATCATGTGCTTAAGCATTCGTTCATTTTTTAATCATTTAAATTCAGGAAAACACAATTTGCATATATTTTGCACCTTTTCTACATGGGTGCAAAATGCACACATACACATGCTTGCATTTGAAGTGGATTATTAAAATAAGGATACAGTTGTAAGAATACACCTTCTCTGAAATTGAAAATCTTAATTGGTGTGTTATTTCTTATTATAAGGAATTTCAAATAATTTCTATTCACCTGTTTAGGATGAAATGTTCAACTGATTTAAAGGGCAGCTGCTTTTTAAAGTGGTGTAAAATAAAAATAAATACCTAAATGAAATAAACAAATTGCTAAATAAGTTGGGTTCCACGTGCCAGCAGTGACATGAAGAGCAAGGACTAACAGAGAGCAGTATTATCAAATATGTAGATGTTGCACTTGCACACAAGCACACACAGCACACAAGGAGCTTTGCTTTTTTGTTCCTCCTCAAAAGGGCGTGGCCCTAAACAATTCTGCAGCTCAGCTCTGTGCCAGATTTCTCACTTTCAGGATTGTACAGCTAGTTGTGCAGTGCACGTTTCAATCTCCCTGCTCATCCTCACACAGCACATTATGTAATTCTGCACCACAGAATTGGAGACAGAGCAACAGACGCGGACAGTTTTTTGAGAGAAAATACTACAGAAGTTCCACAAGGTAGAACAGATAGAAATGACCATACATAGATGGGTAGAGAAAAGTAGGAGTGTGAAGAAGAGATGCAGGCGGTGCATGGCATCTCACACAATAATAATCAACTTTTCATGAGGCAAGCTTTCCACTTACTATAATCACCTGTTCATTACTGTCATATCACATATTAAACTTGTGTCAGTAATGGCATGTAATGCATATGTGATTTCTGACAGTCATCATCAATAATGATAAATGAGTTATTCAACTGTTTTAGTATGTTACTGGACACATCCTTGGAGGTATTCATTGGGGATTAATGAATAAATACTAGTTATATTCACATAAAATAAAAACACAATTAAAAAGCTCACTGATCTATAGTTATGTATAACTTATACTGATCAGCAAAGAAGTGGGAGAAAGAAGTCTTGGATTAGTATACAAGCATAACTAAACACCATGTCACTAGTTAAGTTCAGACAATAAAGATTGTGTCCACAAAGATGCCTTATGTACATCTGCAACAGTCACCCTCAGTCAGGTCTGAGGCCTCCAAGGTTCCTAAACAAATGCCACAGTAGTGGAAGCATGCTGCCACAGTGGAAGCATGCTGCCACAGTTTCACTCCTATATGCAATGCCAACATGCATGACAGGGCAATTTAAACATGGGCAAAAGCAAGACCTTATGTCAAGTACAACAGCATACTCAAGGATAATAATGTCCTTAAGAAATATAGTTTATATTAAGAGTTTATGTTATAAACATTTTATTACTGAAGATAATCTATATCCCTTAATTTGAGTGACATGCAATAAAAGGGGCAAACATCAGTATGTCTCCAGCCCTGACTATGTCTATTTGAATGTGTTTTTTTGGATCGCAGTAGAAGACATTGGCTTCCAATGAGTTTCCAAGATAAGACATTTTAAGTTTTTTGTTCAGTTTTTTGTAATCAACCACACAAAAATATATCTGCTCAAAATCTGCATTAATACCGACTTCACATGTCCGAATGAGCTCTCTTTCTCTCTCTCTCTCAGCACACGCATACACGTCAAATACACATGGGTGCAGAAAGATGCCAATGGTGACATTTTGCAATGTGCAATGTGTAGCAACAGAATACATGCGACTAGGAAGCAAGACAGGCTAATGTGTAGAGGCAGGAGGGCAAGAACAGTCTGTGTGTGTTTGTGTGTTTCTATGCATGGAGCTGTCAATAGTGTGGTCTACAGGACACATAATTTCTTTGTCAAATTTACTGCCATTGTATTATTTCAGCAGGCATCTAGCAAGCATTTAACATTGACTTCTGGCTTTTTGGTACCTAATTTTCTATGTGTAGATTTACTTCTACAGCAGAATAAGAGAGTTAGTTCCATTCCTTATTACAAATTCCACATTCTGTTTCAGTGATCACATGTTTTCCAGCATTTATCAAAATGCTCATCTATCAGACCATGCAGAAATGCAACTCCAGTCAGTTTTAGCACACAGTGGCTTTAGTTACTATTCACAGTCATACTGTGATGAGAGAGAGAGAGAGAGAGAGAGATTGTATATGGAGATGTGGAGATGAAGACCTCAAGTGTAAGGACAACTCCTGCTTGCAGACACACTCATTCACACACCAATGCACATACTCTCACAAACACCCTTCTGGTAGTGTAAGAGATGCCTGAAAGAGAGATAAAGAAAAGAGATGAGAAAAAGGTACTGTGTCCAAGTTTACAAAGTAGGTCACAGTTGTGTCTATTAGTGTTGACTGTTATGTCTCACTAGTGGTAGGGGTGATGGGGTAGTGCATGACTGAATGATTCTGAAATTCTGCACAACAAAATACAACAAAATGAGACTGATGTAGTCTCTGATAATATACTTGATGTGATTGATTTAACAGCACCTGTTAATTTGAGATCTATGATGGGGCGTTGGGGTCAGATTGTAAAGATTCAAGGATGTGGTCAGAACTCTAAAGTACCAGAATAAAGTACAATTCATTCCATATATACAAAACTGCAGCCTGATTGTTTACTTTTTGCCTCTGAAATGACAGAGAGAGATGGCAAGTGAGGGAGATTAAGAGAGAAAGGTTTGGTATCTTATAGATGCTGTAGCACAGGTTTTTCTGCTGTATGTGTAGCGCTATAAAAAAGTGCTTCTTTCTGGTGCTCTACTGAGACAACTGTAATTCATAGTCAGTGAAGGAGAGTGGCCCCTGGCTTGGAGAGGAACATACACACTCCCACACACAGCGGACCAGCATGGTGACTCATATTAAAAATCATAGTCTGTTTCTTTCTCGCATGCACACATGCACTTCCTCTTCCCTTGGATTACTGTTTAACTACACATATACACTCATTCCTCCATCTTCAATGTTTTTTAAAGCATTTCTGCAGAGTTAAAAGTGTTGAACTCAGCCATGTCTTCAAGTGTTTGTGTGTGTGATTCGCTTTGCCTTTCTGTCAGTGTGTCTTTAACTCTGTTTAAATGCCAGCCTTTCCTCTCTGACCTTTCCCTCTTCTCCTTCTGTAATGGTTTGGGCCTGACACAAAATTGTATCTTGTCAGTGGCTGTTCTATTTTGTGCCATAGCAGCCTGATATTGTATGCTTATCAGTACCCGTTTTAAGATGGGCCATTTTCATGAGACCCCTCTCTTTGAGGCGTAGAAGTATACAGAATACCATATTATGTTATTCATGGCACCAGAACAGTGGCATGGAGAGATGAAGCAGTTGAAAGGCTTTATATTCTAAAATCCTGTTTTAAAATTCTGCCTCACACTTATGTTTAATTTGGCTTAATTACAGATTTTGGTGAGACCCAAGTATTTATAACAGAGATAATAAAAGTCTCTCTATCTCTCTCTCTCTCTGGTAGATAATGAAGGTGGGGAAGTGTCTCCTCCTGTCGGTGCTGGTGTGGACAGTAACAGTTGGCATTTCCGGTATGGCCCAGGCCCTGGCGGACCCCCTCCACATCTGAAGCCTGGTGAAGTCCCACCTGAAGCTTTTATCATTCCCGGTTCGCCAGCCATCATCTCTATTAGACAGGGGCAAGATGGTGATGACAAGAGTGACTTCATCACGTTCGGTAAGAAGGAAGAGGCCAAAAAGAAGAAGAAGAAGAAGAAGGAGAAGAAAGACAAGAGGGAGAAAGGGAAAGATGATGATGAGTAGAGAGGAAATGTTCAAAAAGGAGGACTCATAAGACAGAGATCTCAACAGGAGTCTGCAATGATTTAAAGCAGTGAATAAATTCATAGGTGCAGGTTATTAGATTATCCCTAAAATCCCTAAAAATCTTAGGTGGAGTTATTTTGTTTGGATTTATAAACAGCCTCTAATTAAGATTTGAATGTGTTCCATATTTAGTTCTGTCAAATTTGCCCTTACACAGATCAACTTCTTTCTTTTTGAGGTAACTGATGCAATGATATGATTGATGCATTTTCTTCAATGCCCCACAGTGCCTGGCCACCCAATCCTTTCAACAAAAAGAGAGAATTTATGTACATGTGTATGTGAAGCAGGACAAACTGGAGAGATGTTCGTCACTCCTAGTAGGTCAGGCTGCTGTCGACACCTCTGTCTTATTCATCCTTGTGTCTTTTTTGCCTTCCAAGGCAAAATCAGATTAAAATAGTTCAAAATCAGTGAACCACATTTCATGTCCTGAACGAGAAATGGGTTGAAAATCTGAAGAAAACAATGTTGTGGGGAAAAAAAGAAAAGCTTTGAGAGTGGAAGTGGACATGCACTGGTGTAAATAAGGCGGCAAAGGGAAAAACCGCCTGTCATGCTGTAACTTAAAACGCAGTGACAACGCTAAGCTAATGCTTCTGCTCACTCTGTTCGCTGTTTTTGTGCCCACAATGGAGGAGCAGCACAGGCAAACCAATGGACTTATGGACACTTTCACCCGAGGCTCTATAAAAGAAAGAAATGAAGATAAAAGAGCCCAGTTTGGGACAAAGAGAGTAATAGTGGTCTGTGTGTACGCAAAAAAGAAAAACAATGCTGAATGGTGAAATGCAAGCACTTTTTAGTTGATTTGTTTAGTAATGAGTTTGTTACTAGCACTCTCTCCCAGCCACTGCATCAGTTTATTATCTGAAAATGTAAACCCCTACCCTGCTCACACATACACACACACACACATTTAAACAGGGTCGAAATCAGTCTGCTACTAACTGAACTCCCTGCAGCATGCTGATCTCTTCAGAGAGGCAGCTGTGCCTTGGAAAAGTCAAGTATGTAATCAAGCACAGTGGAAAACTGGGGAAAACATCTCTGGCAAAAGACAGAGTGTAAAAAACAACAGGAAAATCTTGGACAACTACATTGGATAAATGTATGAAGCTGCCTATTAGCAGGAGAGATGTTTTGGTGGACTATGCAGCAGAGAAACTGATTATAATGCAACAGAAACTGTAGCTAGGTAGTTTGCTGATACAGGTCATAAAAGGACAGTGTTAAGAAACACAACCCTCTCACCCCTTCGTAATGTCCCTTCTGCAGTGGCCTGAAGCTTATGCTGTGAATGTTTGGTAGCGCTGGCCCTAAGCTTTTTTTCCTTTAAACCTTTGACCCTATTTTCTGGTGCCCACTTCCTCAGCTCATCTGAGGGTGCAGTGTGTGGATCTTGTCCTGTACAAAGTAGCCTTGCTTTTCTGCCTGAAGGACTAACTCACACACATCATTTAAAGAATAAATTTGACTTTAGTTTTTGTTTAAGTGGAAAAAATGTTTTTTTTTCTACGCTCTGTTTTTTATAAGCTTTAATTGATCTATATTGTATCTGTACAGTGCATCTTTCGCTTGCTTTCTCTCACTATCTGACTCTCTCTGCACTGGGTTATCCTCTGTTCTATCTGAATGTTGGGTAGGCTAGCTCTAGTCATTGTGGTGTGCTCACGTAGCATGGAGTAATGCAGATAATGCCTGTTAAATCTCCCCTGCAGAGAACAGATACACTTCTGAGAGCTCTGTCAGATATGTAGTCTAGTGCTTTTATCCAGTAAACATCAGTCCTGTGTGTGTGCGTGCGTGTGTGTGTGACCAGTGAACATTATTCCAGCTGCTGGTTCCTCACTTCTTGTATTTGTTCAAAGGGAGTGGACAGAAAAGAGGGAAGGATCAGGGCATGGTCAAGGATTGAAGTTTGGCCAGAGCCATGATCTGGATGGACATACATATTCAATTACCATCTCTACTGATTTGAACTACTATTCACATCACTCTGAGCTGGAAACTGGCCTGGAAATATTGCTTAGTAACTCTAATATATCTCCAGCACAAACCCCTATCCCTGGCCTGTTGTTTTTCAGTAAAGGGGAAGTGACAAGCTTCTGCTGTGCTGCTACTGGCTCCTTCCCTTGTCTGTCCACCCTGTAGCCACACTCTCAAACTCATAGCTCAACCTGACGTCACATTCGCTCAACTGTGACTGCTGCATGACCTAACCAGAGGGAAACACTTACTATATAGAGATATATATGAACATAGGTATAGATTGCTATGATTTACTATTTTTGTTTATGATTTTTAACCATTACTTGCACAAGAGATTTGTGTATGTACCGTCTCTGCTAAGCCTTTGCATATTGACACCCTTTGCACCCACTCACAATGGACATATACAATGTTACTAAACCTTCTAGATATTTGTAAATGCTATATAGTGTGATGCCCTGAAGCTCTTGACGAATACTTTCCTTTCTTTTATTTTTGTTTTGTTTTTGAAAATTTAATGAAAAAAAAAACAGAAAACAAAAATATATATCACTTTTGTGTCCGGCTTCGACATACTGATCTAACATTGTGTTATTGTAACTGAACTAGTATGTATTACTCTATTTCTTCTCCTTCACCCCTTTGAGGAATAAAAGTTAAGCTTAAAAAAAATGAAAAAAAAAATCTGATGTAAGATACAGTATATGTAGTGTATGCTTGTTCCTAGTGAGCGTTCATGCTGTCATTTCTTCTCAGTGTCTGGTGGTTGTCAGTAGATGGCACAGCACTGTCCACATGGGTTGTGCCCATCTATTATGAAACTTTATTTTGTACACCTCCTCATCAAACTGTGATGGTGAAATAGTAAAGTCCATTTCTCTCATTCTCTTTTTTATTTCATTTAAATGTATAGAGTGGTAATGTGTTTTGTTAATAAATCACAAAAAATAAAGTTTTCTTTCTTAATAATGTGACAAATGTTGTTTATGTTGTCTCTGTCTGTAAACTCACATAAAGATGTCCATCACAGGCTGTTGGGAAGCAGAGAAATAACACCAAAACTTTGAGTGAACACCTATACCAGTGAACTATACCAGTGAGGCTAGCTGTTCTGCAACTCTTCCTCCTACAAAACTATCCTCCTACACCCAGTGTTGGGCAGTGGTGGAGGAAGTACTGAAGCTTAGTACTTCAGTAAAAGTACAGATATCCTGCCAAATATGTACTTAAGTAAAAGTAGAAGTGCTACACCAACAATCTTACTTAAGTAAAAGTACTAAGTACTTACTTTTAAATTTACTTTAAAGTATTTTTTAAAGTAAAAGTACTCGCACAATGGTTTGTCTCAACGTCTGGGTTGTGCCATTTTGTAAAAGAATAGTAGATATACTGACTTACGCCTCTACCGATGTCATTGCTCGTGATAATTACAAGCAACTATACAGTATATGTGTGTTGGAAAGTTTGGTGTGATTATTGTGTGTGCACTCTGCAATACTGTGTGTACCCTCACTTAGAATTATGTGGATGACGAGTTATCTACTAGGTATTACCCACTAATATAACATTATGATAAACCAATTAGGACATGATATATCTTTAAATCACTTTTGTACTTGCAAAATTATTCAACACATCTGTTAAGAGCAGTAAAAGGGAAACACAACAGTAACCAAACACTAGTGGTGGTGTGGCGCTCTCAAGAATGAGTGGCATTGCGAGCCCTTTAATCAACTTCGTATCACCACTTAGTTAATACAAAAGGCAGATGTTAGAATGAGAAACAACAAAGGCTGGGGGGTGGCTCTCTTAAGAATATGCCAGTATAAATGCAATTCAGACCCCTGATCAACCTAGCATTTTTTCTTTAACGAGAGTTTTTTCTTTAACGAAACACAAGCCTATATGAAAAACAGATGTAATTGTAAATATTGTCAATGAAATGATCTATTGATTGCAGAAAAAACAATATCGTGTAACTCAACACAATACAAAAACAAAAGACAGATCTTAGAATAAGAAACTTAAAATGAAGAACCTTCAAATAAAAAAATTTACCACTGGCCAAGCAATCAAAGGTCAGAGGGTGAAAATGGCTCTCTCAAGAACATGGGAGTATAAGTGCCATTTGGTGCCCGTATAAGCACAGCATTACCAGTGCTTTTTGTTCAATTTCAACAAAAGTTGGTTCTCAAAGTTTTTTGACCCTAGCCTGCCTCTTTTTGCAGAAAAGATGTGCCCAGCTGTACTAAACAGTCTTTCACATGCTGCAGATGCAGGCAATGGTGTGTTGAGCTTGAGAGACAAATTGAAAACTGTAGGCACTGACTTTAGAGTATCTATGGAGGCACCCGAGTTGGCCAGGTAGGCATCCAGCTGTCTTGCAGTTTCTTGGACGTTTCTCTTCATATGGCCAAAGAAGTCCTCCTCCTCTGACTCAGATTGGCTGCCTGATAATGAGGCTTGGTCCTCCTCCAAGTGACTCTTGATGTAGTCCATGCCTATACAACAACATCCCAAACACAGAATACAGGAACCGTTAAGCTTATATGAAGAGTACTGTATTTATCTCTAACCTTGTAAATACCATAATTATCGCTATGGAATTTCCTATGGTCTCCTAGTTGCAACAACATATTTTTAGATTAACTGGCAGGATCAGAAAAGGTTCTTTGCGAGGTTTCCTTAGCAATTAAACACTTGCCAATTAAATAAACGATTTAAATGACTTACCCAAACTTAGCAAATCCTCATTGCTTGTCCACGATGTGCGAAACTTTGGAAGTAAAATTGCAGCAGCAATGAGTTCAGGGTCAGCAAGCATGTCACCAAACCGCCGCTGTATTCCTTCTTGAAGGGCAGAGATCAGTGGCTGGCAGAACTTGGATGATTTTTGGAGGCGGTCCAGCTTCACAGTCAGGACGGATATAGTTGGTAACAGCCATCCCATGTGGACATCCACCTCTGCCTGCAACATGTTGAGTGCCTTGGAGACTGGGTTCATGGTTGATGCATATTCTGTCAAGAAAGCAAGTTCTGCAGGGCTGAACCTGTAGTACACAGTATTGGAATATGCAGAATGTCAACAAGAAATATAAGGAATTTGTCACACACCTAGATATACAGTGTTAATACACACATCATTCATCAAACTATTTTTAATTATTTAAGATTGTGTCTGCAAAAAGTTGTTAAAATATGAATTTGTGGCCTGTCAGCATAGATATGAAACAGACATGACTGATATGCTTATTGTGTTTCAAGTTATCTAAATAAGTATAGGCTATACTACTGCAGTTCAATTAAATGAGGTGTAAATGATTAGTGAACTACAATATTATGGCACACAATCCCCAGCCAACCATATCATAACAGTGCATCTGCTCCAAGCCAAACTTACATGGGGACTTTAAGTGCAATGGTCACTGCTCTGACCGCTCCTTCCCCTCTTTCTCTCAATATCCTCAGTAGCCGCTCAACTGCAAGGAAGAGAGAGTTCCATCTGGTATCAACTGGACGGATGAGTTGCAGTTCGCACTCCCTTTCAATAACCTCCGCAGCAGTAGATGAGCGGGCACTCTTATTCCAAAGAGCTGAGCACTTGCCAAATGCTGCACGAGACATCTTCCTGTACACAACGTTTGATTCAGCTTTTTTAGCATCCACAGTTGAGATCAAATTTAGAAGATGACAGGCACAACGGTGATGTTTTGGGAGTTGATATTCAGAGCACTCATCATCTTCCTCCATCAAAGCCTCAACTTCAACACCCTCTGTCTCCTCTTCTGGATCATCTTCTTCTGCACTGTCATTTACTTTTTCCCTCTCTTCAGTTGAACTTCCTTCATCTTCATATGCAAAAACTCTGAAGGCCTTAATAAAGTTCGAGGCATTATCTGTCGTGGTCCTAACAATTTTTTCACGGATGCTGTATTCTGTATGAATGTCATAGAGAGCACTGGCTAGCATGTCATAAGTATGTGCCCCTTCCAGCCTTTTGCAAGCCAGAGCAACAGACTGTCTTTCTAGGCTATCTAAATCAATCCAGTGGGCAGTAACCCCAATGAAGCTTTGTCTATGAGCTGTCCAACAGTCTGTAGTTGTGGCGATGTATTTAGCAGCCTGCATTGCATTCTTCACTCCATCTTTCATTCGCTTTGTGTGCTTTTCTATTCTCTCTCTCAGTGTTGTACGTGACATGACTGTGTAATTTGGGTGATTGTGCTGCATTAAATTAATGAACCCAGGCTGTTCTACTACACCAAAAGGGTGCAAACCCTGGACAATAAAGTTGACCACCGCAAGGTCCATGGTCTTCTGACAGGCTTTGGTGTCATCAAGTTTCCGCTGCTTTATAGAGGAACCCTCACCAGCAGACGATGTTCCCCTCTTTTTAGTTGCAGTTGCAGCCAGGTACTCCTTCAGAAGTGATCTGTGCTTTCGCTATAATAGATAGCAAAAATAATTATATACTGCAAGTGTTAATTATTCAACAGACAACTTATATTCTTACAATTTAATTTAAAACATTTGCAATCCCACATCTTTGAACAATGTAACTTGGCATAACTGGCAACATCTGAGTAGCTCGCACAATCAGGTATATTATTAGGCCTAGTTACTGAGGTTACTGTGTTAAACTATGTGCATACACCTTATAATTGAGAGATTACATTTAAGTGAATACAAAACCAAATTGGAGGAGGTCCTAAAATATGTGACATACCCAGGAAATACAGGAGTGTTGGTATAATGTGATGACATATCTAGTCATAGATGACTACTGATTGTGAAACAGGCAGAAAGCACCACTTCCAGCCAAGCTGGACATTAAGCTAGCAATGACATTAAGCTATCTTCTCTGACATAGCAGCCCAGTCTTACGAGTTTTCCTGCAGTCATCACAAAATACAATTTAATCAAAATACGTGCTGCGATCACGATTTTGGGCTTTTTTCGTGCTAGGACAATGCTTACTCAGTATTTTTGCCAGTATTAGCGCTAACTTGTGCCTGAGGGACAGTAGGAGAGAAATACTGAGTTGATTCCTTATCGTATTTGTTTGCAAAGTAAACCCTAAACTTAACCTTAACCCTAAAATACATAGGTTAGCGAAGTGCTGTCCTAGCACGGCTCTGGGTCCATGTTGAAACTGAGCCAGTCTATCAGCTTGTGCTGCCAATTTACGTGCGCTCTGCCATCATTGGAGCTAATAAAGCCACGTGAATGATAGCAAATAACGCCAGAATGCAATAGGCTAGCTATTTTTTCATGCAAGATTTTGAGGAAGCTGTGTTCATAAAAATGTAATGAGTAACGACATAAATTGTAAAAATGCAGTGGAGTAAAAAGTACAGATAATTGCCGCAAAATGGAATGGAGTAAAATAAAAAGTATGCATTATTATTTTTACTTAAGTAAAGTACAGATATGTAAAAATTTACTTAAGTACAGTAACAAAGTACAAATACTTAGTTACATTCCACCACTGCTCACACACACAGTAATACTGTTAATGCTATGTTAATGCTAACGCTAATGCTATGTTAATGCTAATGCTAATGCTATGCTAATGCTATACTAATGTTAACGCTATGCTAATGCTAACGCTATACTAACGTTGTGCTATACTAATGCTATGCTAACGTTAATGCTAACGTTAATGCTAACGTTAATGCTAACGTTAATGCTAACGTTAATGCTAACGCTATACTACACTAATGCTATACTAATGCCAACGCTATGCTAATGCCAATGCTATGCTAATGCTATGCTAATGTTATGCTAATGATATGCTAATTCTGATGCTGATACTAACGCTAATGCTGTGTTTTGCATTTGAGCAAGCACACTTTGCATTTTCTCTGCGGAAATGCAGTCTAGTTCTCTTTATTATTATTATTTTTATTCTGTTCACCCGTTTTTTGGCCCCCTACTCCTCCCAGAGCTTTCGAGATAGAGACACCATTCCAACTCTGACACGTCCGGACCAATCTGAAGTTAATGGCTTATTCACAGCTTTTTGCTGCGTTTTGTCATTTGTGTGTTATTCACGTTTTTCCAGTGAAACCGATTTGCAAAAGTATTGGCACCCCCATAAATCCTCAAATTTTAGGTAGTCCTGCTCGGACATGCTTCATCCGAAACCCACCGAACTTCATGTGGTCCCTCAGGCCATAGTCCCTGACACACAAACACGGTCGGTGATCACCTGCACTCATCTATTCCTTTTCTTTCGCTCATCCTTTTTTCCCCTTTCACTTCCATTCATTTTTAACCCCATTGAAATGAATGCAGTTTCAGAAGAAGAGACTTTCAGGCTCCATACAGTGACCAAGCCTTATGAAACCTCATATGAGAGCTCAGGCCACGCCCCCAAAGACTCTCCTGTTTAAACTGAACTATGTGGCCAAACGTATTGGGACAGAGCTGTCATACAAAACTATGTGGTCAAAAGTATTGGGACACACACTCTCACACAGTAATGCTATGTTAATGCTATGCTAATGCTAATGCTATGTTAACACTAATGCTATGCTAATGGTAACTGTAACACTATGTTAATGTTAATGCTAATGTTATGCTAACGCTATGCTAATGCTACTGCTATGCTAATGCTATGCTAATGTTAATGCTATGCTAATGTTAATGCTATGTTAACATTAATGTTAATGCTATGCTAATGCTAGGTTAATGCTAATGTTATGCTAATGTTATGCTAATGCTAATGCTATGCTAACATTATACTAATGCTATGCTAATGCCAACTCTTTGCTAATGCTATGCTAAAGCTATACTAATGCTAGGCTAATGCTAAGCTAATTATATGCTAATGCTGATGCTAATTCTAACGCTAATGCTGTGTTCTGCATTCGAGCAAGCACACTTTACATTTTCTCTGCGGAAATGCAGTCTAGTTATTATTCTTCTGTTCGCCCCTTTTTTGGCCCCCTACTCCTCCTACAAAACTATGTGGTTAAAAGTATTGGGACACACACACACACACACACACACACACACACAGACACAGTAATGCTATGTTAATGTTATGCTAATGCTATGCCATGGGTTCCTAAACTTCATTAATGTGGGCCTCTCCTCTGAAAACAGTGACACCTCCGTTAGCTAGCACCTCTCTGCAAATTACACACTGGGGGTTGAGGATAATTAGTTGGTCCTGTCGAGGTAAACCCCAAATTGATATAAATTTCGTTGTATTTTCGGCGTTTGGCTTTATTACCCATATTGGGCTCAGGCCGTTCAGAGACCGTGAGGAACTTGTCCATTTTAAGTTATCGACAGTTCAATGCGAAATTGACCGGTAACTTGTTGCTAGCTCGAGTGACAGCACTGTTGCTAGGTTACGTTATGAAGTTTGGCACAATACATTCTCACAAAAGATAGGGGGTCACTATCCAAAATATTTAGAATTGCTTACATCTCTTCTATAATTTATTTCTATTTTATAATGTTGACAATTGCATAAAATAAAATAAAAAATATAGATAATTCTAAAATGAAACCAACGTGTTTCCTTCTTTTTTTGAATCAACCTTCCACGCACCCCCTCACAGTTTGGGAACCTCTGGGCTAGGGGAACTCGTATTAATGTTAAAAAATTTTCATGTCATGGGACCTTTAAGAAATGACCTTTGTATTAACCTGTAAGAAAAGCCTCTGGATGTTTGTATTTTTTTAATGTAATGGCCTGAAACGAGGTTGACCTTACTGTAATATGCTGGTGTGTTATTTGTGTATTGTACAAAGAAACAAGAGCTGTTTTTTGAACTTGTTCCGAAAAGAGAAAACACCATAATGGTAAAATCTCATTCTGCTCCTTTGCTTCCTATACTGCTTTCAAGATGACAAAAAAGTTTCTGCAAAACAAATAAATGACACATTTGTGCTCAGTCATCTTTCCTTCCAGTCTTCTGCAGAAAAGAGAGGCAAGATCTGACAAAGGCTTTAGGAATTAAAAACGGCTGACATGCATTGCTACGAGAACTAACAGCCTGAGAAATGGAACATTGGCCTTGGCTGTTAGACATTTTATTGTCAACCATGAATATTAATGATTATGTATTAGAGCTGGATCACTCTGTAATGTTTTAGTATTCTCAGATGTCCTATTGTCTTGTAAATGAAATGTCTGTAATACCTGTCGATATGTAAGGATACTGTACTGCTATACTATCTTCAGTGTCTAACTGGGATGCACACTGAAGACTGATCAACTTAAATTACCCTGGTTATCTAGGACATGATGAGTGAAGAATTGATGTTGCCATTCAAGCTTTTTGCCTGGTATTGTATACACTACCAACGAGAGGCTCCAAAGCGCAGCTCAAAATAAATCCTTTAAGTCACATGCAGGATACCATCAATGCCCTACAGTTCGCATCAGGGCAAAGGTTATCATTTCTAAAATCTTTTTTTTTTGTCATGCAGTTTCTTTTTTTTCAAATAAAGCATGCCTATTAAGTTTAGTACCAAACAGATATTAATGATGTGGTAAGTAATCTTTTATTTATAAAGGATGTTTTATTCATATTTCGCAAGCAGCCAGTTTTCGGCGCTCATAGGCTTCAAAACTGCAAACGGAAAGCAAGCTGCGTTTGTCCTTTGGGAGATGCACAACCAAACCTTGTGAGTCAAAGTCATAATTTAAAGGTAATCAACACTGGGTTGGATGCTGGAAAACTCATGAGTAGCAGAGTGAAGCATGAAAGTGCTACATTAACATAAACAGACGCTTGTCTGCTTGGTATTCAGCGGACCACATTCATCTGCGCATTGGATAGGCGTCCGCATTTTGTCCGCATTAACATTCTAGCCACACGTTACGTTCTCCCCTATCAGGATCAATCCTGTGCATCTATACAGTTTAGTTTTTGAGGTATCAGCACTCCTCAGTCTTCTTTTACCCTTATGTGGTCTGCGGTGATCTAAGCTAGTCGTTCCATCCTGAGAGTTTATTCGCATTAAGATAAGTGAAGGTATCCTCATTGGGATTCCACGGCTTGTTTTGATGACTTGGCTCTATCCCCCCTCTATACTCTCAAACACCATTCCTCCTTGTGCCAACCTCAATCCCAGGGCCCTGGGGTGTGTGAATAAAAGAGGAGAATCTCTTTTTATCAGGACATTTACAGTTGTCTTCTCTCTGATTAGAGATCACAAAGTGTCAGGCCAGATTAACTCCACTCTCTGGTGTAAATAAACTTGGCTTAGCACTTAGGCCACCCTTGCTGTGTTAGAAGCACCTGTCAGGACTCTGGGCTGTGAAGACTTTATCTCCCACGAGCGGGGGAAATTTCATTAAAAGTCTCTTGGCTTTGTAGGACCGGGGCTTTTTCTGGATTTCTGGATAAAACTCGGCTCTGGTGTAGCATAAAAATCTGTCAATGCAGATGAATGCTTTGCGGAAAATAGTAAAGTAGCCTACACCAGTTACACCGATAAATGGGCAGTGGGGGTTTATGTAATGGTATGGTTAGATATTTATGAGAATGTGATGATTCCCACTTCAAATATAGATTCTTGGTTCATTTCAGATTAATCAGAATCACAATTAGAATTAGGAAACTTTATTTATGTCAGAGGAAACTGCTTACATTGAGACTGCATAGAGACACAGAGACAAGAACAAAATAAAATATGAAGTCTAAATAAACTATAAATCTTAAATACACTATATACACAAATGCTGGGGTATAAATACTATTTATATTACTAATGACACAAATGATAGTTAGGATTATACTATATAATATTACAGCATGCTCTGTGGATCTTCTTCACAAAAAACAGAAGCAACTCATCCTACCACTTCTGACCTGCATCTTGTTTTAAAAACCCAGCTGTTGGATGCACAGTAATTTGAGTTTGATGTAAGATGTCCTCATTAGCCCTGTTTGGGTTAAATTAGTTTCTCTGCCTTTCCCTATGACTGCCTGGATGGGTTCCAGCACCCTCCTGCGACCAAAAGTAGATCTGGATTCAGTCGAGTCTGATCAACCTGCAGGATCTGCTTTTTTGATCAATTCTGTGTTCTATCTGTCATTATTTCTGAGGGTGAAGCGGCTAGAGATGAAGTTCTTCAACCCAGATCAAAAAAATGATTGAAAGAATCTTCTAAAGTATTCATCATTGCATGACGTAAGCCATTAATATGTACAGAAGACATGGAGTGTAGCAGCGGTTAAACGCCCCATACCAAGATGACATCTGCCAGGAAAATGATGGAGATAATTTTCCATACGGGACTAAAATGACTAGACCACTGTTAAGTTCAGAATGAAACAGTAGGTAATTCAGCCTGCAATTTTCTCAGGAGTGGAGGGAGAAAGACCCTGCCATGGCCAATCCTGTTGGAAATTAAATCACCTGCAAAATCTTCTCCCGGACCTCATGTGAATTCAATTCCCTTTCAAATTGAGCTGTATTTAATCATTTTTGAAACGAATGTTTTTGAGGCATCACGATAAAAGAAATAAAGACAGGTTGGTTGTAATATGTATCAAATGGCCATGTCAAAATGGTTTATGACTGTTTGAACCTAACATTTTTATTGTATATTTTATATAATGTGATTGCAATAAACATATTGTCATGGCAAACACAAAAAATACTGCATTCCTAGCAAACCTCTGTCCCTTAAACAGTGTTCAGGGCCCTTTTCTTATCCATACTAAGATGCTACAAAGGCTTGTGAAAAGCAGGGAGAAATAAGCAGGATGTGGCGGGATGACTGTGTTAGCGGTACAAAGCGAATCATAATGAATAAACGGCAGAGTTTGTCACGCTTAGGAAACATTTCCCATTAATGTCTAGCCCGTGTCCATGGCAACTCTAACGGCGAAGGCGCGGCCTCGACTCCTGAGGTAATTGTGTCAAAGCAATGCATACCTCCACCAAATTAATGTTGCTACTGCTTCATATCTCCCAGCTGCCCTCTCAGAACCACTCGGCTGATGCAGTTTCCCTCTGAGATGCAGGTTTCTGTGGGTTTGTGACAGAACACACTTTTGTAAGTGAGCTCTTATTTCACCCCTTAGGTAACCCTCTTCTTGGTGTTTCTGGAACATCAGAAAGCTCACATTAATGCAAATATCTGATTGCTACCATTATTAAGAAGATATGTCCTCATCATAGGTGTCAAAAAATGATATTAAATGATACTGAATGCACTGTAAACATACTCAAGCCATTTAGTAACTGCAGAATAACTGTGGTTATTAGTCTATGTATATATATATTATTGTATATTTTACAACAATTATAATTGCTTTATGAAAATGTAACAAATATATTTTGAAGACTAAAAAGACAACTTAATGGATTTAAGCACTGCAGAGATTTTACAGTGACGGTGAGAGGGACCTATGGTCACAATGTCTACAATGCAGATATAGCCATCACAGTAAACCACAGCTTATTATAGGGGTTACCTTCCAAGAGCACCCCCTTATAGTGAAAAACTGTGTTGTTGTGATGTGGTAAAAAAAAAACTTTAATTTCATTTTAAACTCATTACCCTTAAAGAAAATGTTAAAGTAAACCCGTATTAACACTGTATAGTTTACACTGAACTCCAGCAGTGCTAGAATGTAAAATACCATGTTACCCCTGTATAGACTGCACTGTAATTTTCTTTGCTATAAGCAGAGAAAATACAGTAATAAATGAATTTAATTTACATTAATAAAAATACAGGACTTTAAGAAGAACAAAATGAAAAACAGGACGCTCAGTGGGGGAAATTCTGGACTGGCCTCGTGCTGGTTGTTTATGTTTAGGGCGGCACTGAGCAGCGGAGGCTCATTCGTTTAAGTGTTTGATTACTTTGGTAACCGCGGCCAAACATAAACAACCAGCACGAGGACGAAGGGGCGTGGCGCACGAGACCGGGATGTCACAGTCAGCTGTACTCTGAGGCAGAAGGTTTGAAAGTAGCCAATCCAAGAATGTTATTTGTTTCTCCTTGCTGCCCTTTGCGATGGACTGAAACCCCGAATGCTGATCCGTGTTAAAGTGGGGGATTACTGTATATCCAAAACCCAAAATGTGTAAAAACACGCTTTAGGCCAAAACCTTATCACAGAACAATGCATTTGTAAATATTATATGTAACAGTTTTCTGTGAGGTAGCTTTTAGAGACATAAAACCCCATGGATGTCTGGTTCCTATGACCACCATTATGAAAAATGGCTGGTATAATTTCCCTAGAATACCATATTTCACACCGATTTACTTTGTTTTCTCAATGACTTGATTATGCTGCATTTTTGAAACAACCAAAGGAATTCACCTTTGTCACTTAAATCAGTACTGCACTGGTTATGTCAGTAATGCTCCATGTACATGTAGTTATTATACAGCATCAGGCCTTATTTTATTTACATCAGTTTCTTCACCAAATGCATTTATATTGTATTTATCACATTTTCTTTTTATTGACAAAACAATACACCTGAATGCAAGCCTATGGACCAAAGCTGGCAATTTGATTCCATACTTGGTTTCCATTTAATATTTTTCAATATATCAAGATATGCATTAAAATGTATGAATGGTGTTTTTTTAAAATGCACCATACCCACATCTAACAGCGATTTAAGACCATTTAACAAATTTCAGCCTGATTTTATCTGACTTTCTGCACTGCAAAGAATTATCACATCCACCAGCAGCTGGAGCAAATTAGTTTCCTCTATTGATCAGTTTTGGTCAGCCAGATAAATCGAGGCCCTCATGTTAATCAGACATTCTGTGTTATCCAAGGACATGTTTTGCAAGCAAGTCAGCGAGCTCATTAGTTAAACCCTCGGTCTCACTACACCTGTGGCAGGGTGTGCTCCATCTACCCCCCCAAAGCCATCAGTGACAAGCGTTCCACTATCATTTCCGAGAACATCACACCTCCGGTCCTGCCTCTGGGGCATCTTTTCGAAGTGGGTCACAGACTTGATATGCCATGTGAGCTGCAGTCTTGAAGACACACTCCAGCGTGTGAACCTAAAGCTATTTTGGTGTTCTACTGATGAGTGGAGGGGGCTTTAATTAGCTAAAACGAAAGTGTAATTGAATCTAATGAGCCGTGCCATGCCACTTTGGCACCCTGCCGCCTTACTCAGCCGGAGCGCTGACACACAGTCTCTCTCTCTCCCTTGTTCATGGACACACACAATCATGATAGGTTAGTGATTCTGACTGTCTGCTTGACCACTAGCTTCTTGTCCAGCAGGGTTTACTGACTCCTCACTGATTCCCTGCTGACACGCTCTCAACTGAGACATTTCTATTAGAAGAACCAGCTGTAACATTCAAGTTCGAGTTCAGCGTTAAGTAGAAATGAAACCACTTCATTAATATCTCTCAGAGAGAGTCATGCTAAGAGGATAGGACGAGTAGGCCTCATTTTCACTGTTACATAATAGAAAGCTTTTAAAGATTTAAAGTAAAGCATTAGATGTAGACTCTGCCCACCCACCGGCCCTCATAATGGCTTGGACGGACATATGGTGGACTTTCCGCCTGTCCGTCCGCAGACAGGATAATAATGTGTGTTTAAGGCGGCCAGAGCACTTCAAAAGACAGATACGAGGATGGTAAGTGTTGTGCTGTCTGAAAGCCTTTGGCGGCGAGGACACGGTGATAGCGCTGGATTATAGCACTCGAGGCCCCATCTCGCCAAATGCTTAAAACCGAGGGGATCCATCCATTAGTGACATCCCTCAGCACTCACCAAGAGCCCAGGCCTATGCTATATCAAATATTAAATAATAGCCTCCAATTGACACGCATAACGCATTAATATTTCATTTATGATGGTGCAATAAATATGTCATGGTTGGCGAGAAATCATACCATGTCCGCTCCACTTGGTGCGAACAATGCTCAGGTGTTTTTTAAGGCTCCATTCCGTAATTATGCGTTAAGATCAGTCAGCAGTCATGACATTTTTTCCCTGACTTTCTGCCTCACTGACATTTTAACAGCTGCAGGGTAAAGAAAAGTGAGCATCAGCTGCTTGTGTTAAGTAAGAAGCCCTGAGCATTTAGCCTTTGATCAGACCGTAACACCGTTCTCCACTCTGCTGTGGATGAGGACTTCAACGCGGCTAGTGTATCCTTCTCTGCCGCTGTTGACTCTCACCAAGTTTTTTTATAAGGGTTCCTTGTTCCATTAGCTCCTCCATATGAGGGACTATGACTATGGAGAAATTTTATGAGAAGATGCTTAATTCATACAAAGAAAGATTTAAAAGGTAGATTCTAATGTCTAATGAATTATGCTAAAATATAGTCTTTGTGGCTTATTATTATTGGAGTCTATTAGTGAGATCAGGGCCTTGAACAGTGCCTGGGGAAGTATGTGAAACATCTGAACAACACTGTGTGACCAAAGGTATGTGGACACTAATGTTTCAGTTTGTGTGCTTGAGCCACTTATTGCTAACAGGTATTTAAAATAGGGCTAGGAATTTAATGTGTTAATTAGATTAATTCATCACAGAAAAAATAACGCATTAATATTTTTAATGCAATTAATCCTTTAAGTGCCAAAGTCAAGAATAAAATAGACTGTAGTTACAAATATCATGTGAAATAGCATTTGTA
>JBBPCY010000130.1:4300839-4338651 GCA_037974405.1 Brachyalestes nurse
ACAGTTTTAGGCTTCAGCAGTCACGGATTCAGGCACACGCGGATTTTTCCTGAGAACCAAACCAACAAGGGTTTGATGGGATAACTCAAAATACTTAAGGAAGAAACAGGTGAACAAATTGTCCATTTTAAAGAAAATAAATGAATGGGCCAGTTCTCAGGAGGATATATCTCAGGAAGAAAAATCACTGTGGCCCACACACACACATATATAATATATAATGTGGCACAGTGATTTTTCATTCTTACTGAGACGAAACACAAGAAAGGTGTACATACAGAGTGTAATACTTCAGACTGAACTCCGAGCGCCGCTGTTGGTCAGTGTGCTGACATGAGTCTGGGGATTTCTATCAGTGCCTCCCCCATAGAGAGAGAGGGAGAGAGACAGAGAGAGACAGACAGACAGACAGACAGACAGAGATTTCAGAACGCACGAAGAATTCCGAACGCACGATGAAGAAGCACATCAGGAACCCAGAACACAAATATTTCAACGGATGATTTTTTTTTTATGAAGAGGTTTTGCAATCGCTTTTAAATATCGTTAGCATACTTGAATTCGTATTTCCTAATATGTAGAAGCATCCATGTCTTCTTTGAGTCACTTTAGCAGTTGACCTATTTCAATGTTAAGGAGGAAAATGCCGGACGGAACAATGCCACTGCGACTACGGCTTTTTCTGTGTTTCATTGCACTCGGATCAGTCAACGGACATGTCAGTTATTCCATTCCTGAGGAAATGCCGCAAGGATCTCTAGTGGGTAACCTCTCGCAGGATTTAGGTTTAGAAATAAAGAGACTGAAATCAGGTAAGGCTCATATTTATACTGGAGATAGCGCTGAATACATCGAGCTGAATAAAGAGAGAGGAGTCCTCCTGATCAGAGAGAGAATAGACCGAGAAGCGCTATGCGGACAGACAACGCCTTGCGCTCTACATTTTCAGATAATTCTGGAAAACCCGATGGAGTTTTACAGCATCACTGTTGAAATAGTAGATAATAATGACAACGCACCAAGCTTTGAGAAAGGAGACATTAGTTTCAAAATCAGTGAATCTGCTGTTACAGGTTTAAAATTCACGTTAGAGCCTGCTGTAGATCTTGATGTGGGTGTTAACGGCTTAAAAACCTACTCGTTGATACCAACCGAGCATTTTGCCCTCAATTTTAAAATTCAGCAAGTGGGGGGACAAATTGTTGAGATGATTTTACAAAAGCCATTAGATCGCGAAAAAGAAGAGCACATGTCATTAGTACTGACGGCGTTCGATGGAGGTGAACCTCAGATGTCTGCAAATATACAGATTCACATAACAGTATTAGATGTAAATGATAACGCCCCTGTTTTTACGCAGTCAGTATATAGAGCATACATTAGGGAAAATGCTCCGAAGGGATCACTTCTAACCACAGTAATTGCGACTGATTTTGATGAGGGCTCCAACAGTCAAATAGAATATTCAATAACAAACGCTCAGGATAGTGTTCGAAAGGTGTTTGATATAAACGGTGAAAACGGTCAAGTTACAGTAAAAGGACATATCGACTATGAAAGAACTCATCATTACGAGATTCGTGTACAAGCGACTGATCGCGGTGGTCTAGCAGACTCTTGTAAAATAATAGTTGATGTAACGGATGTAAACGATAATAGCCCAACGATTAGAATTATGTCAAAAACAAATGTAATAGCTGAGGATTCTGAGCCCGAAATGGTTGTCACGATGATTAGCGTTCAGGATCCAGACTCCGGTGAAAATGGGAAAGTTCGATGCTTTCTGAATGAGAATATACCTTTCACACTAAAATCAGCTACAAACAATTTCTTTAGTCTTATCACAAATGGTAAGTTAGACCGAGAGAAAGAGTCTGAGTATAATATCAGCGTGATCTGTGCTGATGAGGGATCTCCTTCTCTCTCCAGTAGCGTCTCTCTCTCCATACAGATATCAGATGTGAATGATAACGCGCCTGTTTTTGAGAGGAGCTCATACGAGGCCTCCATTCCAGAAAATAACACACCAGGCCTCTCTATTTTCACAGTCAAAGCGAGAGACGCAGACTGGAACCAGAACGCGAGAGTTTCATACATACTGGAGGACACGTCGGTTAACGGAATTCCGGTCTCCTCCTATGTATCTGTCAACGCTGATAGTGGCGTCATCCATGCAGTAAGATCTTTTGACTACGAACAGACCAAGAGCTTTTATTTCCGAGTAATAGCGCAAGATGATGGCTCTTCTCCTCTCAGCAGCAACGTGAGTGTGAAAGTAATCATTCAGGACCAAAACGACAACGCGCCTCAGGTTCTGTATCCAGTACAGACTGGCGGTTCCATAGTTGCTGAAATGGTGCCTCGTTCAGCAGATGTGGGCTATCTTGTGACTAAAGTGGTGGCTGTTGACGTGGACTCCGGACAGAATGCCTGGCTCTCATATAAACTACAGAAAGCCACAGACAGGGCGCTGTTTGAAGTGGGCTTACAGAATGGAGAAATAAGGACTGTGCGCCAAGTCACCGATAAAGATGCTGTGAAACAGAAGCTCACTGTTGTAGTGGAGGACAACGGGCACCCCTCTCGTTCAGCTACAGTCAATATTAACGTGGCGATGGCAGACAATTTCCCTGAAGTGCTCTCGGAGTTCACTGACTTTACGCACGACAAGGCTTACAATGACAACCTGACTTTTTATCTGGTCTTGGCCTTGACTGTGGTTTCATTTCTCTTCATCGTGTCCATTATAGCCATACTGTCAGTTAAATGCTACAAATGGAGGCGTCAGAGAATGTTTAACAAATCCAGTGCGAATCTGCCAGTTATTCCATATTATCCACCCCTTTACGCAGACGTAGGGAGTACAGGAACTCTACAGCATGTGTACAATTATGAAGTGTGTAAAACGACTGACTCCAGAAAGAGTGATCTGAAATATGCCAGACCTTCCAGCGAGAGCATCATTAGCTTGGACACCGGTGGAACGCAGACATTTCCGCATTCGCAGAAAGAGAACATGATCAGAGATAATTTTCATGATCAGGTAAGGTCGATCTTCAGTCTTTTGTCAGTAAGTAGCCCCTTCACCGAAGAATATAATTTATAATTAAGATTTCTAGTTGACATAGGTGCATAGTGCAGTGATGGAGAGTTCAATAATCTATGCATTTGCACATTGAGTATGTAATATCGTAGAATTGGAAATGTTCATTTTACAAAATATAATTCAGTTAACATTTGTGGACAAATTCATGTGTGGGTGTGTGGGAAGTATTTTTCCTGCCTTTGTTATTTAACCAGTCATATTCGAGAACCTGAAACATAATTTGTGAGAAAACGGGTTTTGACCTCTACTTTCTGTCTGTGGTGCTGAACTGAACGTGGATGCTCTACAAATATGCGCTAAGAGTTTTTTAAGGTTTCTTCTTTGCTCATTCTTCTTTTTATTGTTTTTGTAGTTTTTAGCATGCAAAACATTTCTCTTTATTTTATACTTAATTGTTTTCTTTGTTTTTCAAAGTGTATTTCATGTGTTTACAGAGGCACAGTGATTTTTTTTGTGAGTGAGGTGAAACTCAACAAAGACCTGCCTACAGCGTGTAATACATTAGAATGGACACCGAGTGCCGCTGTTGATCAGCATGTTGACGTGAGATTGTGAGTTTTTAGCAGTGCCTCCCCCATTACGTTAAAGAGAGAGAGAGAGAGAAAGAGAGAGAGAGAGAGAGAGAGAGAGAGGTAGCGGAAGCGCTTTCAGAATGTTTGAAATAGACGCAAATCAGGAATCGAGAACACAAAGATTTCAGCAGCGTATTTTTCTGTAAAGAAATGTCTTAATCTTATTTATATATTGTGGGCATCCTTAAATCTTTTATATTATGAACTGCCTGAGGATTCATTAACTTTAGAAGTGGACCTATTTCAATGTCACGGAGGAAAATATCGGAAAGAACAATGGCGTTGCCAGCACAGCTTTTTATGTTTCTCCTGTCTCTAGGTTCAGTCAACGGACAGGTCAGTTACTCCATTCCTGAGGAAATGCAGAAAGGATCTTTAGTTGGTAACATCGCGCAGGATTTGGGTTTAGATGTACAAAGACTGAAATCAGGTAAGGCTCGTATTTATACTGGAGACAGCGTTGAATACATCGAGCTCAATAAAGAGAGAGGAGTCCTCCTGATCAGAGAGAGAATAGACCGAGAAGCTTTATGCAGACAGACAACGCCTTGCGCTCTACATTTTCAGATAATTCTGGAAAACCCGATGGAGTTGTTCAGGATAACCATTGAAATAACGGATATTAATGATAATTCACCGGCGTTTGCGAAATCAGAAATGAAATTCAGGATAAGTGAATCAGCCATAATTGGAAGTAAATTTGTACTGGAAAGGGCCATGGATCCAGATGTCGGTGGAAACGGTCTTCAGAGCTATTCTCTTAGTGCTGTGGACAATTTTAGTTTGAAAATAAAAAATCAGCCAGATGGAAGTATATTGGTTGAAATGGTGTTAAAAAAGGAACTTGACAGAGAAAGACAAGATAAAATGTATTTCATTTTAACTGCGGTTGACGGCGGGAACCCACAGTTGTCTGGCACAGCGCAGATACATGTTACGATATTAGATGCAAATGACAACGCGCCTGTTTTTACGCAGACGTTTTACAAATCCACTGTGAGGGAAAATGCTCCAAAAGGGACGGTCCTTGGTAAAGTGAGCGCGTCAGATGCTGACAGCGACAGTAACGCTGAAATAAATTATAGCATTACAAATACCATGGACGACGTACGCGAATTATTCGAAGTGCATCAGAGCAGCGGAGAAGTAATGGTTACAGGAGAAATCGATTTTGAAAAGGCTTGTTATTATGAAATACATATCCAAGCTACTGATGAGGGTGGGCTGACAGACTCGTGTAAAATGCTTGTTGATGTGGAAGATGTAAACGATAACATCCCTTCAGTTAACATATTATCGATGTCAAAAATCATAAAAGAAGATTCTAAGTCAGGGACAGTGGTGACAATAATGAAGGTTCAAGATCCTGATTCAGGAGACAATGGAAAAGTTACATGTTTGATAAATAAGCATCTTCCTCTGGCGTTGATATTAGCGTCTGATCATTTCTATAGTATAGTCACTGAAAGTGATTTAGACCGAGAGAAAGAGTCTGAGTATAATATCAGCGTGATCTGTGCTGATGAGGGATATCCGTCTCTCACCAGCAGCGTCACTCTCTCCTTACAGCTATCAGATGTGAATGATAACGCGCCCGTTTTTGAGAGGAGCTCATATGAGGCCTCAATTCCAGAAAATAACACACCAGGTCTCTCCATTTTCATAGTCAAAGCGAGAGACGCAGACTGGAACCAGAACGCCCGAGTTTCATACATACTGGAGGATTCGTCGGTTAACGGAGTACCGGTCTCCTCTTACGTATCTGTTAGTGCTGATAGTGGTGTCGTCCATGCAGTGCGCTCTTTTGATTACGAGCAGATCAAAGACTTCAAGTTTCGCGTAATAGCGCAAGATGGAGGCTCTCCTCCTCTCAGCAGCAATGTTAGTGTGAAAATCATCATTCAGGACCAAAACGACAACGCGCCTCAGGTTCTGTACCCAGTACAAACGGGCGGCTCTGTAGTGGCTGAAATGGTGCCTCGTTCCGCAGATATGGGCTATCTCGTGACTAAAGTGGTGGCTGTTGATGTGGATTCTGGACAGAATGCCTGGCTCTCATATAAACTGCAGAAAGGCACAGACAGGGCGCTGTTTGAAGTGGGGTCACAGAATGGAGAAATAAGAACTGTGCGCCAAGTCACCGATAAAGATGCTGTAAAACAGAAGCTCACTGTTGTAGTGAAGGATAACGGGCAGCCCTCTCGTTCAGCTACAGTCAATCTTAATGTGGCGGTAGCGGACAGTTTTCCTGAAGTGCTCTCAGAGTTCACTGACTTCAAGCACGACAAGGATTACAACGACAACCTGACTTTTTATTTGGTCTTGGCCTTGGGTGTAGTTTCATTTCTCTTCATCGTGTCCATCGTAGCCATACTGTCAGTCAAATGCTACAGATGGAGGCGTGAGCGGAAGTTTTATAAATCCGGTGCGAATCTGCCAGTTATTCCATATTATCCACCCCTTTACGCAGACGTAGGAGGTACCGGAACTTTACAGCACGTGTACAATTATGAGGTGTGTAGAACGACTGACTCCGGAAAGAGTGATCTGAAATGTGCCAGATCCTTCAGTGAGAGCATCATTAGTTTGGACACCAGTGGGACACAGACACTCACGCATTCGCAGGGAGAGAAAACGGCCAGTGATGATTCTCAGGTGAGTTGTTCCTGATTTGTTTTGTGATTTTCCAATAATCTCAATACATTTAAATTAATGTTTACACATAGAAATGACAAAGTGCATGTGGTTAAACTGATAAACAGCAGTTCAGTTATTACGACAAGCGGTGAGATTTTTAGTATGATGTGCTCATGATATTGTTATAAAGATGTATTAAAAACAACTAATTTTGACATGCTAAAATGTTGACAATTAAAGATTAGGAAATTGTAATTTCAGCTTAGTACCTCTCCACTTACCTTTTTGTGGATGTTGTGCAACATTTCAATTCAATAAAAATGATTACTAATGCTTTTCTTTGTCATTTGTAGTATATTTTATTGTATGTTGTGTAGCTTCATTTACAATTTCCGTGAGGCTTCTGTGTAGTCAGCAAAACCTGTTCTTGGAATTCTTACAGTAGAAATATAGAAACAAATAATTAAAGGGAGGGGGGAAATGGTTTAGATAACATAGTAATGGTCCAAGATTTTAATTATGTAATTCTGAAGCTTTGCGTTGCTAGCTAAATAATTCTGTTGTCTGACCATGGTTCTAATTCAGAAATATGAATACTTATGTTCATTGATTTATTTTTTTTTACAAACGATCATGAAGGAGAATTGGTCGGTTTTTCGGCCCTTATAAGTAAGTCTGAGGTGTTGAATGTAGTGCCATTTTTAATTCTGATGTACTGCGTTGCAGTTGTATATATTTCCGTCATGCGTTTTCAAGTTCCATTACAAAAATGGAGTAAATTACGGTTTGTTTTGTTGAAGCCAGAGTGAGTCTTTATTTCATTTTGTTCCTTCACTCTTTGTTGGTATTGTGATTTTTTTCTTAGCTGTAACACAACTGTCAGTCTGTACAGTGTAAGGATGTGTGTGTGTGTGTGTGGTTTTCTCTTCTTGCTCTGAGTTGAAAGGATTCAGCTGACTGATTCTCTCGTAGTGTTTAAAGCTCCTTTTTACTGATGTAATACACCTCAGTAGACTCACAGTGCCGCTATTTACCAACATGTTGGATGGTTTCTGATGGTGCCTCCTCCCCATGAGCTCTAAATGTAAATGGGGAGAGATAAAAAGAGATTGTAGGCAGGTCATGTGTAGAAAAAAGACGACATGAAACGTCGTGATAACGATTTGGGACATTAGAACATGGATTTCTGACTTTTGTTAATATAGTAGCATTTTTTCTGTTTAATGTGGCTTCCTTCCTTAAAACAAACATTTTGGTTTTCCTCCTCTTTTACTGGAAAATACTATTCTTTTCGTGGAACAGAGGAAAACGGCCGGACAGAGCAATGGCGTTGCGAGCACTGCTGATTATGTGTCTCCTCTCTCTCGGTTTAGTTCACGGACAGGTCAGTTACTCCATTCCAGAGGAAATGCCGAAAGGATCTTTAGTGGGTAACATCGCGCAGGATTTGGGTTTAGATGTACAGAAACTGAAATCAGGCAAGGCTCGTATTTATACGGGAGACACCGCAGAATACATCGAGCTGAATAAAGAAAAGGGAGTCCTCCTGATCAGGGAGAGACTAGACAGAGAAGCACTGTGTGAACAGACAACGCCATGCGCTCTTCATTTTCAAATAATTCTGGAAAACCCAATGGAATTTTACAGCATCACAGTCGAGATCGTGGATGTAAACGACAATCCTCCTCTTTTCAGAAACAATGAGATGAAATTTGAAATAAGTGAATCAGCGCTAAGTGGGGCGAGGTTTGTTCTAGAGAGGGCCGTGGATAAAGATGTTGGCATTAATGGGTTACAGAGCTATAATTTAAAACCAACAGATAATTTTGTTCTTAAAATGCACGATACCTCAAGTGGTAGCAAAAATATTGAGATGGTGCTTCAAAAGCCTCTAGATCGAGAACAAGAAGACCATATTACGTTGATTTTGACTGCAGTTGATGGAGGAAATCCCAAAATGTCTGGCACAATGCAGATACAGATTACTGTTTTAGATGCCAATGACAATGCACCAGTTTGCTCCCAGTCTGTATATAAGGTTAGTGTTACAGAAAATCATCAGAAAGGAACAATATTAACTACTATAAATGCCACTGATGCCGATGAAGGGCCAAATGGACGGATAAGTTATGTTTTAGCAAGCTCTCAAGGTGCTGTTAATAATATATTTGGAATTGACAACAGTGACGGAATCTTGAGAGTATTTGGTGATGTTGACTTTGAGAAAGTAAAATCTTATGAGGTTGATATACTTGCCACAGACCAAGGCGGTCTTTCCGATACATGCAAAGTCATGGTTGATATAATCGACACAAATGACAATAGCCCGTCAATCAAGGTTATGTCTAAATCTAGTGAGATTTCGGAAAACGCAAAAATAGCCACCGTTATTGCAATAATTAACGTTCAGGACATTGATTCATTAGAGAATGGAAAAGTCCAGTGTTCAGTGAACCAAAATGTTCCTTTTACGCTAACATCCACATCAAGTAATTTCTTCAGTGTGGTAATCGATAATGATTTAGACCGAGAGAAAATGTCTGAGTATAATATCAGTGTAATTTGTGCTGATGAGGGAACTCCGTCTCTCTCCAGCAGTGTCACTCTCTCCCTACAGATATCAGATGTAAACGATAACGCGCCTGTTTTTGAGAGAAGCTTATATGTGGCCTCCATTCCAGAAAATAACACACCAGGTCACACTATTTTCACAGTTAAGGCGAGAGACGCAGACTGGAACCAGAACGCGCGAGTTTTATACATATTGGAGGACTCGACGGTCAACGGAGTGCCCGTCTCTTCTTATGTATCAGTCAGTGCTGATAGTGGCGTCATTCATGCAGTGCGCTCTTTTGACTACGAGCAGATCAAATACTTTAATTTTCGAGTAATAGCGCAAGATGGAGGCTCTCCTCCTCTCAGCAGCAATGCGAGTGTGAAAATCATCATTCAGGACCAAAACGACAACGCGCCTCAGGTTCTGTACCCAGTACAAACAGGCAACTCTGTGGTGGCTGAAATGGTGCCTCGTTCAGCAGATGTGGGCTATCTTGTGACTAAAGTGGTGGCTGTTGATGTGGACTCTGGACAGAATGCCTGGCTCTCATATAAACTGCAGAAATCCACAGACAGGGAGCTCTTTAAAGTGGGCTCACAGAATGGAGAAATAAGAACTGTGCGCCAAGTCACCGATAAAGATGCTGTGAAACAGAAGCTCACTGTTGTAGTGGAGGACAACGGGCAGCCCTCGCGTTCAGCTACAGTCAATCTTAACGTGGCGGTAGCGGACAGTTTTCCTGAAGTGCTCTCAGAGTTCACTGACTTTAAGCCCGACAAGGATTACAACGACAACCTGACTTTTTATTTGGTCTTGGCCTTGGGTGTAGTTTCATTTCTCTTCATCGTGTCCATCATAGCCATACTGTCAGTCAAATGCTACAGATGGAGGCGTGAGCGGATGTTTTACAAATCGGGTGCGAATCTGCCGGTTATTCCATATTATCCACCCCTTTACGCAGACGCAGTGGGCACTGGAACTTTACAGCAGGTGTACAATTACGAGGTCTATAGAACGACTGACACCGGAAAGAGTGATCTGAAATGTGCCAGACCTCCACGCGAGAGCATCATTAGTTTGGACTGTAGTGGAACACAGACACTGCCGTATGCGCAGACAGAGAAATTGGCCAGTGATGCTTCTGATGTTCAGGTGAGTTTCATTCCTCATTGCTGCTTGTATGTGTCTTAATTTTTATTCATATCTTTCTCTTTACACCCCTTTTCGAGGCAAATATTTATTGGTTGTTGCAAAATCACATTTTTAAAATTCAATTATAAACACATTTCAATTTTGTCAGTCAGTTTAAAGACATGACCGAAGTGGTTTTATTCGTCTTTCGCTGTCCATGGTCCTGACACAAATAAGAAGGCAGCCTATATAGAAAATCAAACTTTTCTAAAGTTCAATCGCGCAGAAGTTATTAATACGTGAGTTGCATATGAATGTTATTTATTATTTTTGAGGACTTCATCATGTGATGATTTTTGAGGACTCCGCGTGCCGCTGTTGGATAGTATGTCGAAATTCAGGCAGTGGGCTTTAGCTTAGCCTCCTATACCATTTCCCTATTTGGAGAGTAAAAAAAGACCACGGATCTAGACGCGAGACTGAATCCGTGGAGAAATGTATTTCTGAATTATTGGCTTGGAAACATCGATCGCTATTTCCTTTCCTGTCGTCAAAGTTGTTAGCCTGTATCTGCACTGGATTCACAATTTTCAATTTTTAAACTTGAAATAAGTGAAGTAGCACAAAACGGTGCGAAATTTATACTCGAGAGTGCATTTGATTATGATGTTGGCGTTAATGGACTGCATAGTTATTCGCGGAAACCCTATGATAATTTTATCCTAAATTAACGGAGCCAGTCAGCGGGTAATAAGAAAGTAGAACTTGTTTTACAGAAGCCTTTATACCGTGAAAAACAGAAACGTTTTACATTGTCGCTAACTGCTGTTGACGGTGGTGTCCCTCAGATGTCTGGCAGGATGCAAATAGAAATTACAGTGTTAGACGCCAACGATAACGCACCTTTATGTGTTCTCAGTCTCTGTTTACGACTACAGTGGCTGAGAACTCACCAAAAGCCACTGTGGTGGCTATTGTCACTACGACTCATGCCGATGAGGGATCAAACGGGGAAATTGCTTATGTTATTACTAACAACGGTGACGACGAAGTGGGTCTGTTTTAAATAAATGAAACCGGTGACATTTATAGCAGATATTGATTTTGAAACAGTCAACTCTCTTGTGACTGACGTTCAAGTAACAGTTCAAGGTGGTCACTCTGAACCTGAAAAAGTCAATGTTGACGTTCTTGACAAAAATTACAATAAACCAGTCATTAACATTGTCAAAATCGAAAGCGTGTCTGAGAATTCATTACCTGATACTGTAATTGTAATGATAAATGCAACAGATGCTGATTCAGGAGAAAATGGCAAAGTTTACTGTTCTATAGACGATCATGTACCATTTACATTAAAGACAATGTCAGCTAGGTTTTTCAGTTTGGTAACCGACAACGATTTAGATCGAGAGAAAAAGTCTGGGTATAATATCAGCATGATTTGTGCTGATGAGGGATCTCCGTCTCTCTCCAGCAATGTCACTCTTTCCTTACAGATATCAGATGTGAATGATAAGGCGTATTTGAGAGAAGTTCATATAAGGTTAACGGAGTACTGGTCTCCTCATATGTATCTGTTAGTGCTGATACTGGTGTCATCCATGCAGTCCGCTCTTTTGACTACGAGGATACTTTAAGTTTCCCGTAACGGCGCAAGATGGAGGCTCTCCGCCTCTCAGCAGCAACATGAGTGTGAAAATCCTCATTCAGGACCAGAATGACAACGCGCCTCAGATTCTGTTCCTAGTACAGACAGGCAGCTCTGTGGTGGCTGAAATGGTGCGTCATTCAGCAGATGTGGGCTATCTTGTGACTAAAGTGGTGACTATTGATGTAGACTTTGGACAGAATGCCTGGCTCTCATATAAACTGCTGAAAGGCACAGACAGGGCACTGTTTGAAGTGGGCTTACAGGATGGAAAAATAAGAACTGTGCGTCAAGTCACTGATAGACAGAAACTCACTGTTATAGTGGAGGAGAACGGGCAGCCCTCTCGTTCAGCTACAGTCAATATTAACGTGGCAGTTGCGGACAGTTTCCCTGAAGTGCTCTCAGAGTTCATTGACTTTATGCATGATAAAGATTACAACGACAACCTGACATTTTATCTCGTCTTGGCATTGGCTGGGGTTTCATTTCTCTTCATCGTGTCCGTCATAGCTATACTGACAGTCAAATGCTACAGATGGAGGCGTGAGCGGATGTTTTACAAATCCTGTGCGAATCTGCCAGTTATTCCATATTATCCACCCCTTTACGCAGACGTAGGGAGCACAGGAACTTTACAACATATGTACAATTATGAAATCCATAGAATGTCTGACTCCAGAAAGAGTGATCTGAAATATGCCAGCTCTTCCAATGAAACTCCAGTAGAACACAGACACTTACTCATGCGCAGAGGACTGTGGAGATCAGATGAGCTTCAACATTGTATTGCCTGTTTTGTTAACCTAGTATTTTCTAGGTAGTGTTTGACAGAAATGTGTTTTGTGCATGTCGCCTGTTTCACTGACCATGGTCCTGAAACGTCACCAAGGTTGCGGACCTGAATTCATGTACAAACCCACTCTCTATTAGGATATTCAAATACATTTACAGCAACGTTCTAACAACCACATACTTCTTCCAAATAAATTAGTTGACCCTTTCCAAGAAAAAATCTGAAACAATTTAGGGCGGTATGGGAAATACAAATAAAAATAAAAGACCGTACTTTAATTTACTTTGACTTTTATTTCTTTGCAGACAGCAGGAACACAAGATAACTATTTCATGTTTTGTCTGGTCAACTTATTTTCATTTTTTTAATATACATCCATTCCTGCATTTCAGACCTTCAACACATTCCAATAAAAGTTTGGAATATTAAACATTTACCATTTTATAATTTTGTCATTCTTTCTTGCAACATTCAAAAGACTTTTGGCACTGAGGATACAAAGTAATAAAGCTTTTGAGGTGTTATTTTCTCCCACTCGTCCTGCAAACACATCTTAAGTAATGCAACAGTACCGGATCATCATTCCCATTTTTTTCTGTTTCAAAATTGACAGCAGGCTAGTCCAGTACACTCTCTTTCCAAAACCACACCTTTGTGATTGCTGAAAATGCATGATTTATTGAAAAAATGCACGGATTCCTCTAGAAAATGTATCCTCTTGAAGGAATCGTATGTTAGTGTAATCTCAATTTACATCAATCCTGCCATCAGTGTAAATCACCTTTGCCAAGGGCACTGATACAACCCCACACCATGACATTCTTTTGGACATGTTCCGATAACTTTCTGGGTGGTGATTTTCATCTTTGATCTGGAGCACACTGTGTTCATTTCTCCCAAAAAGGCCTTAAACACTTCTTTGTCAGACCACAATATACATTTCCACTGTGTGAGAGTCCATCCCAGAAGCCTCTAAGTCCACAGAAGACAGTACTGCTTCTGGACATGGTTGATACAAGGTTTCTTTTTCACACTGTAGAGTTTGAAGCGGCATTTGTGAATGTTCCCTACGTATTGTAGTGTTTGACAAAGGTTTGCCATGTGATCCCTTGCCGATGTGGTTGTATCAGCTATTCATGAATGACGGTTCTGGATGCAATGCTCCCTTAGGTTATTGTAGATCACGGGTGTTCAACCTAGGCTGGCACCCTTACCCTTTACACACTGAAATTCTTCCATCTTCCTTGAATAGTGCAATGACATTATGTACTGTAGTATTAGAATATGCAAATCTTTCCTATCTTTCTTTGAGGAGCATTGCTTTTAAATACCCAGATAATTTTCTTATGTATTTGTTCACAAACTGGATGTCCTCTGCCCATCTTTGCTCTTCAAAGTCCCAGTATTCCTTGGCAACAGCTTTTGTACCAAAACATGATTTTTTGTACTGTGTTGCAGGCCTGAGATACAGGAATGGATGTATAGTAACAAATAAAATGAACTTGATCAGACAAAACATGAAATATCTTGGGTTCATGCTGTCTGCAATGAAATAAAAGTTAAAGTAGGTTTGAGAGTAAATGCGATGTTTATTTTATTTGTCTATTCTACACCGCCCAAACTTTTTTCTGATTTCTGAGTTTCTCAAATCTAAATTTACTTAAATGCGTCTTCACGGTGCTATTTATGTAGTTCATCGGAATGAACTCAGAGTGCCGCTATTGGTCAATGTGTTGGGAATTAGGGTCGGTGGTTTCCAACGTCATCGCGAGAGAAGAAAGAAAGGCAACAAAAGGAAAGCAGGAAAAGAAGCGAGGGGAGGGAGTTGCTTTTATCTGGGAGCTGCTTTATTTCTTTCTTTCATATTTGCAAATTTAAAAGTAGAACTGGACATCTACATACATGTGGAATAATTTTACATATACTTGTGTTTCACCTAATGAAATGACTGACAGAACAATGGCGCGGCGACTATTGCTATTTATGTGTCTTCTTTCTCCCGGTTCAGTCCACGGACAGGTCAGTTACTCAATTCCTGAGGAAATGCCGAAAGGATCTTTAGTGGGTAACATCGCGCAGGATTTAGATTTGGATTTAAAGAGACTGAAATCAGGTAAAGCTCGTATTTATACGGGAGACAGCGCAGAATACATCGAACTGAGTAGAGAGAGGGGAGTCCTCCTGATCAGAGAGAGAATAGACCGAGAAGAGCTATGCGGACAGGCAATGGCTTGCGCTCTACATTTTCAGATTACACTGGAAAACCCAATTGAGCTGTTTAGGGTAACCGTCGAAATAACAGATACAAATGACAATGCTCCTAGCTTTAAAAACAATGAGAAACGATTTGAAATAAGCGAGTCAGCCTTTGTTGGATCAAAATTTGTGCTAGAGAAAGCTATAGATGCAGATATTGGTATTAACGGTCTGCAGAGATACATTTTAACACCAGCAGACCATTTTAAATTAAAACTCGACAGCCAGATAGATGGAACTAAAAAAGTTGAAATGGTTTTGCAAAAACTACTCGATCGTGAAAAGCAGGAGAACATATCCTTGTTGCTGACAGCTGTAGACGGAGGCGAACCACAGATGTCTGGAACCGTTCAGATTCACATTACTGTTATCGATGTGAATGATAATGCCCCTGTTTTTACAAAACCGATGTATAAAACTGTCATAACCGAGAATTCTGCCAAAGGGTCGCCTTTGACCAGAGTTAGCGCATCGGATGCGGACAAAGGATCAAATGGACACCTGAGTTATTTAATCTCCAATACTGACGCTGCATCTGAAATTTTCACTATAAATGAAAAAGGTGAGGTATTTGTGATTGGTCAAATAGATTATGAAAAAGCAACACATTACCAAATCGATATTGAGGCCATGGATAGTGGCGGATTATCTGACTCCAGCAAAATTATTGTAGATGTCACTGATATCAACGATAACAATCCAATAATTAATATAATATCTAAGTCAAATTCAGTGCCGGAAAATGCTTCTCCAAATACTGTAATAGCTATTATGAGTGTCAACGATCGAGATTCGGGAGAAAATGGACAGACATCGTGTACCATAGCCGACAATGTCCCTTATGCAATCAAATCGACAGCGTTGGGGTTTTATAGCATTGTAACTGATGGTATTTTAGACCGAGAGCATGAAAGTTTATATAATATCAGTGTGATCTGTGCTGATGAGGGATCCCCGTCTCTCTCCAGTAGCGTCTCTCTCTCAGTAAAGATATCAGATGTGAATGATAACGCGCCTGTTTTTGAGAGGAGCTCATATGAGGCCCCCATTCCAGAAAATAACACACCAGGTCTCTCCATTTTTACAGTCAAAGCGAGAGACGCAGACTGGAACGAGAACGCGCGAGTTTCATACATACTGGAGGACTCGTTGGTTAACGGAGTGCCGGTCTCCTCTTATGTATCTGTTAGTGCTGATAGTGGCGTCATCCATGCAGTGCGCTCTTTTGATTACGAGCAGATTAAAGATTTTAATTTTCGAATAATAGCGCAAGATGGAGGCTCTCCTCCTCTCAGCAGCAACGTGAGTGTAAAAATCACCATTCAGGACCAGAACGACAACGCGCCTCAGGTTCTGTACCCAGTACAGACGGGCGGCTCTATAGTGGCTGAAATGGTGCCTCGTTCAGCAGATGTGGGCTATCTTGTGACTAAAGTGGTGGCTGTTGACGTGGACTCTGGACAGAATGCCTGGCTCTCATATAAACTGCAGAAAGGCACAGACAGGGCACTGTTTGATATGGGCTTACAGAATGGAGAAATAAGGACTGTGCGTCAGGTCACCGAAAAAGATGCTGTGAAACAGAAGCTCACTGTTATAGTGGAGGACAACGGGCACCCCTCTCGTTCAGCTTCAGTCAATATTAACGTGGCGATTTCAGACAGTTTTCCTGAAGCGCTCTTGGAGTTCACTGACTACACGCACGACAACGACAACCTGACTTTTTATCTGGTCTTGGCCTTGGCTGTGGTTTCATTTCTCTTCATCGTGTCAATCATAGCCATATTTTCAGTGAAATGCTATCGATGGAGGCGTGAGCGGATGTTTTACAAATCCGGCTCGAATTTGCCAGTTATTCCATGTTACCCACCCCTTTACGCGGACATGGGGGGCACAGGAACCTTACAACATGTGTACAGTTATGAGGTGTGTAGAACGACGGACTCCACAAAGAGTGATTTAAAATATGACAGACCTTCCAATGAGAGCATCATAAGTTTTGACACCAGCGGAACACAGACACTCATGCATTCGCAGAGAGAGAAACCGAGGATGAGGAATGATTCTGGTGATCAGGTGAGTTGTGGAGGTCTGGAAATTTTTAAAACATAAATATAAAAGGCAATTCGCCGTTTTTATGAGCTGAACTGAAATGTACAGGACTGATGCTTTAAATAATCTATTTTCAGATCTATATGTTAAAACCATGTATGATTTTAGTATGTTTTGAGTCTTCTCAATTTCTTGCATTGTTAACACTGTTTTCATAAATTTCGTTTTAGCAAAGTTAACATGAAGTCTTTATAAATATCTTGAGCGCTGTACTTGTTTTGAAATTCATTTTAATACTGTACTTTCGCTGGAACCACATTTTATTGTAATATGTCTTTTAACCCACTAAGTGCCGCTGTTGGACAATTTGTGGTAGGTTTAGAGGAGTATTCTGACCACTCCTCCAAGTTGTGACATAACTGAGGGTACTACATGATTTCATTTTAAGGTTCATCTCAACGTTGTACGAACCTGCTTTACGAACAAGTGTTTACCAGTGCTTTTTCCTACTACTAGATATTGCGATCCGTAAGATTAATGAGCTGTAAAAATACAGACTAAATAGGACAACCGAAATTAGAATATGGCTGCTCTTTATTATCTCAGTACCCAAAGAAGCAAATGTGTTGTCTGTATTTGGACATTGCGAACGCATCCTCTTGTTCTATTTCTCTTTGTCCTGACCGTGGCGCACGGACATGTCCGTTATTCTATTCCTGAGGAAATGAATAAGGACTCCGTTGTGGGAAATATCGTTCAGGATCTCGGTCTGGATGTGAAAAGATTGAAATCTGGTCGAGCGCGGATCTTTACGGAGGACAGTCGTGAGTACATCGGTCTAAATGTGGATAAAGGGACTCTGGTAGTGAGAGACAGGATAGATAGAGAGGAGCTGTGCGCCCAGGTCACTCCATGCTCCTTACACTTTCAGATCATTCTAGAAAACCCGATGGAGCTGCACCGTGTTGATGTAGAAATATTAGATATTAATGATAATGCTCCTGTATTTACGAAAAGAGAAATGAATTTTCAAATTAGCGAATTAGCTCTGCCTGGAGCTCGTTATTCACTCGATAGTGCTAAAGATCTTGATGTAGGTCAAAATTCACTTCAGACCTACAAGCTTCATCCATCCGATTTCTTTATGCTTAAAGTACCTACTCATTCTGATGATACAGCATTTGTGGAGATGATTTTGCAGAAGCCTCTAGACAGGGAAATGCATGAGGTACACAAACTGATTTTGACGGCTTTCGATGGCGCCAGGCCCACAAAATCGGGCACCATAAAAATAAGCATAATAGTTCTTGATGCAAATGACAATGCTCCAGTTTTTAGCGAATCCGTCTATAGAGTTTCCATTCCGGAAAATATTATGAAAGGCCTTGTTGTTTTGACAGCAAGCGCAAACGATGCGGACCAGGGAACAAACGGAGACATTGCTTATTCGTTTTCTCAAAGTAGTGAGAGCATATCAAACCTTTTCGACATTAACAGCAGCACTGGGGCTATTTCAGTCAGCGGTCCTTTAGATTTTGAGAAATCGAAAAAATATGAGTTATACGTCGAAGCAACAGACAGGGGAGGATTAACCGACACCAGTAAAGTAAATATTGAAATTACTGACGTAAATGACAATGCCCCGGTCATTAGCCTCATTTCATTTTCAAATCCGATTGCCGAAGACTCGCCCCCCAATACAATACTTGCTATGCTGAACATCAAAGATTTAGATTCGGGGAGAAACGGAGAAATTAAATGCTCGGTCGATTCAAATCTGCCATTCTCAGTTAAATCATCCTCTTCCAATTTCTACAGTTTAGTCACTGAGCAGGTTTTAGATCGCGAGAAGATATCCGAGTATAATATAACAATAACAGCTACTGATAAAGGCTCTCCTTCATTTTCTTCTAATAAAACACTGCATCTGAAAATTTCAGATGTGAACGACAACGCCCCTGTCTTCCAGCATCAGTCATACACCGCTTATGTGTTGGAGAATAACACTCCTGGAGTTCTTATATTTGCAGTGACAGCGAGCGATAAAGACTTTGGTAACAACGCGCGTATTTCATATTTTCTTGAAGATGTTCTGGTTAATGGAGTTTCTGCATCGAAGTATATTTCAGTTCGTGCAGAGAACGGAGGGATTCTTGCTGTTCATTCTTTTGATTACGAGCAAACGAAAGAGTTTACTATTCGAGTAAAAGCACAGGACGGAGGAAACCCATCTCTCAGCAGCAACGTGAGTGTGAAAATCATCATTCAGGACCAGAACGACAACGCGCCTCAGGTTCTGTACCCAGTACAGACTGGAGGCTCTATGGTGGCTGAAATGGTGCCTCGTTCAGCAAATGTGGGTTATCTTGTGACTAAAGTGGTCGCTGTTGATGTGGACTCTGGACAGAATGCCTGGCTCTCATATAAACTGCAGAAAGCCACAGACAGGGCGCTATTTGAAGTGGGCTTACAGAATGGAGAAATAAGAACTGTTCGCCAAGTCACGGATAAAGATGCTGTGAAACAGAAGATCACTGTTGTTGTGGAGGACAACGGGCATCCCTCTCGTTCAGCTACAGTCAATATTAACGTGGCGGTGGCGGATAGTTTCCCTGAAGTGCTCTTGGAATTCACTGACTTTACGCACGACAAGGATTACAACGACCACATGACTTTTCATCTGGTCTTGGCCTTGGCTGTGGTTTCATTTCTCTTCATCTTGTCCATCATAGCCATAGTGTCAATCAAATGTTATAGATGGAGGCGTGACCGGGTGTTTTACAAATCCGGTGCGAATCTGCCAGTTATTCCATATTATCCACCCCTTTACGCAGACGTTGGGGGCACAGGAACTTTACAGCATGTGTACAATTACGAGGTCTGTAGAACGACAGACTCCAGAAAGAGTGATGTCAAATATGGCAAACCTTCCAGTGAGAGCACCATTAGTTTGGACACCAGTGGAAAACAGACCCTCAGGCATGCGCAGAGGGAGAGCGTAGGCACTGTCTCCGCTGATCAGGTGAGATTTTGTCACTGATAAGAGCTGCTAGCAGGGTGAATTTACCAGTATTTATATTTCGTATTGTAATATAAATTGAAGTTATTATTTATAGTTATATTTGGTTATACACTGAATACACTGGCTTGTCCACATTAATTCAGTGATCCTAACTCCTTGGTATTCACACCTACAGACTGAGTGTCACACAAAACACATCTGCTAAACTGTAATCCACCTGCACAGGTTTGAGGTATTATCAAGAGGAAAATGAGGTCCACCAGACCCAAAAACAAAGAAGGGCTGACAGCAAGCATCAAGGAAATCTGGGCTTCCTTAACTCCCAGGCAATGCCACAGGCTGATTGCCTCAATTCCACGGCTCACATATTATATTCACTTTACGCACATATTTTTGTTGCTGAGGCTATAACAATATTTGTCACTTTGGTACTTGAAATCGTTTAAGTTTTGGGCCCTGAATCTATAATCTGTAACGTTTTCAATGGAATTATGGAAATAGGCCAAATAAACGTTTCCATGATATTCTGATTTTTTGGAAAGGGTCTGTATATTTTTGGTTGTATGTGTTTTTTGTTTTTTCTGTTTTCGTTGTATATTTTTCTTTAATACGCTGTGGACGCTGTTGGTCAGTGAGAGCAGATTTTGAAACGTGCATTAGTGGGTCCTCCTCAACATTATGACATCATGCATAAAGCAAAGTTGTTCTTTATTTCACGCAGATGTAGAGGAAGAGCAGAGCATTGTATGCTAGTTAATACAAGAAATATTCTAATTTCATTCAGCGTATTTTGGAAAACGTAATGCTGGACTAAAGATTTTACAGTATGACTCTTCTTTGTTCTCTGGACTCCCGGAATAGTGACTCTTTTTTTCTGGTGTTTGTCGACGGATGATACAGTTTCTCGTCCTGTTCTTCTTTGTCCTGAACGTTGTGCAGGGTCAAATCCGTTATTCTTTGAGATATCCGGTGCGAATCTACAAGTTATTCCATATTATCTTCATTTATGCAGACGTGGGGGGCACAGGAACTTTACATTATGTGTACAATTATGAAGTCTGTGAAACGACTGACTCAAGAAAGAGTGATCTAAAGCACATGAGACCAACTCAGAGCATCATTACTTGCTTGTGGTGGTTTAACCCACTTTGTTATTATAATTGTTGTTATGGACATTGTTTTTATTCGAGTTTATATGTTGAGTTTAAGATTTTATAGTTGTTGCGTATTTTTTCTTGATTCAGTAAACCTCTGTCCATTGTGTTAAAATTCACACTTAGACTTGTCAGTAGGTTTCTACATATGTTCTCTGATATATTTTTGCCTTTTTAAAACATTATGTATTCTTTGGATCCTCTCATTTTTTAATGGTTCTTTATCATACAATCAAGTTTGTCTCCAACATGAACTACTGTATTGTTGCTGTGCATGTTATAAAATGGCTTACCTTAGCTTTCTTTTATTAATTCTCTCTAACTTTGAACTACCCCATCACTTCCAATATTTGACTCGCAATTACATTTTCCGGCTCCGTGGGACGCTGTTGGCTAGTGCGTAAGGGCCTTCAGCTCTTATTTTGACGGTCCTGCCCATATTGTGACATCACATGGACTGCACGTTCTATTGCGTCTCATGCATTTTCACTATTAGTTGACTCAGTGTATGAAGATATATTTGATTTTCTGGAGTGGATCGTAGCCGTGAAGAATATTCTTTATCTGTGTGTGACGGAAGGTTTTCACCCGGTGTTTAATATCGCTAATGAAAATGAAGCGTCTCGTCTTGTTTTTCTTTGTCCTGGCTGTTGCGCATGGTCAAATCCGTTATTCCATTCCCGAGGAGATGAACGAGGGCTCCGTTGTGGGAAATATTGTTCAGGATCTCGGTCTGGATACGAAAAGATTGAAATCTGGTCGAGCGCGGATATTTACGGAGGACAGTCGTGAGTACATCGGTCTAAACTGGGATAAAGGGACTCTGGTAGTCAGAGAGAGGATAGATAGAGAGAAGCTATGTGCCCAGGTCACTCCATGCTCCTTAAACTTTCAGATCATTCTAGAAAACCCAGTGGAGCTGCATCGTGTTGACGTGGAAATATTAGATATAAACGATCATTCTCCTTTCTTTGAAAGAAAGAAAATGGATTTTGACATAAGTGAGTCTGCCGTCCCAGGTGCTCGGATATCTTTAGATAATGCACGAGACCCTGATGTAGGTTTAAATACACTGCAGAAATACACCCTTAACCCTTCAGATCATTTCACTTTAAAGGAAATATCTCGAAGTGATGGCACGAAATACGTGGAGATGGTGCTTCGAACGCCTTTAGACAGAGAACAACAAGAAGAGCATGAATTAATTCTGAAAGCCTTTGATGGAGGCACTCCTCAAAAATCTGGGACAGTTCAAATAACCGTCACTGTTATCGATGCAAACGATAATCCTCCCGTGTTCAGTCAGTCTGTATATAGGGTATCTTTACCAGAAAATGCTCCGAAGGGCAGTACATTACTAACAGTAAGTGCGTCAGACAATGATAAGGGAGTTTATGGTGAGGTCACATATTCATTTTCTCAGAGCACTGGAATGGAAGCAATAGATTTGTTCAGTATTGATTCTGGAACTGGGGAAATTAAAGTGAATGCTCCGCTGGATTATGAAAAATGTAAGCAATATGAACTTAATGTCGAGGTCAGGGATATAGGAGGACTAACTGATACCAGTAAAGTGCTCGTTGAAATCAGCGATGTCAATGATAACGCTCCTGTTATCAATGTTATCTCATTTTCCAACCTCATCCCAGAGAATTCCGCTCCAGAGACTTTTATAGCGATGCTGAACATTAAAGACACCGACTCTGGTAAAAACGGGCAGATTAAATGTTCAGTCAACTCAGAATTACTGTTTCGGATTAAATCATCCTCTTCTAATTTCTACACTTTAGTCACTGATCAGATTTTCGATCGCGAGAAATGTTCTGAATATAATATAACAGTAACAGCTACTGATGAAGGTTCTCCCTCATTTTCTACTAATCAAACACTGAATCTGAAAATATCTGATGTGAACGACAACGCCCCTCTTTTCCAGCGTCAATCATACACCGCTTATATGATGGAGAATAACATTCCGGGAGTTTTCATATTTGCAGTGACAGCAAGCGATAAAGACTCTGGTAATAACGCGCGTATTTCATATTTTCTTGAGGATGTTCTCGTTAATGGAGTTTCAGCCTCGACTTGTGTTTCAGTTCACAAAGAGAGCGGAGAGATTAATGCTGTTCGTTCTTTTGATTACGAGCAAACAAAAGAATTTATTATTCGCGTAAAAGCACAGGACGGAGGAAATCCACCTCTTAGCAGCAACGCAAGTGTAAAAATTATTATTCAGGACCAGAACGACAACGCGCCTCAGGTTCTATACCCAGTACAGACTGGCGGCTCTATGGTGGCTGAAATGGTGCCTCGTTCAGCAGATGTGGGCTATCTAGTGACTAAAGTCGTGGCTGTTGATGTGGACTCTGGACAGAATGCCTGGCTCTCATATAAACTACAGAAAGCCACAGACAGGGCTCTGTTTGAAGTGAACTTACAGAATGGAGAAATAAGGACTGTGCGCCAAGTCACGGATAAAGATGCTGTGAAACAGAAGGTCACTGTTGTAGTGGAGGACAACGGGCAGCCCTCTCGTTCAGCTACAGTCATTATTAACGTGGCGGTGGCGGACAGTTTCCCTGAAGTGCTCTCGGAATTCACTGACTTTACGCGCGACAAAGGTTACAACGAAAACCTGACTTTTTATCTGGTCTTGGCCTTGGCTGTGGTTTCATTTCTCTTCATCGTGTCCATCATAGCCATACTGTCAGTCAAATGCTACAGATGGAGACGTGAGCGAATGTTTTACAAATCGGGTGCAAATATGCCAGTTATTCCATATTATCCACCCCTTTACGCAGACGTAGGGAGCACAGGAACTTTACAGCATGTGTACAATTATGAGGTATGTAGAACGACTGATTCCAGAAAGAGCGATTTGAAATATGCCAGGCCTTCCAGTGAGAGCATCATTAGTTTGGACACCGGTGGAACACAGACACTCACGCATGCACAGAGGGAAACAATTGACCAAAACTCTAAGGATCAGGTGAGATTCACTCATAGATAATCTTTGGATCTTATATGATGCACTCACATTGTTATGATTTATCTACCAATGGCATTTCACCGGCATTGCCAGATTTCCAATTTATTTATTATTTTAATTGGTATATTAATGTTTTCTGAATACACTGGCGTATTTGTTTCCCTTAATTACGTAATACAGATGCTTAACTACTTTTTCAAAACAATAACTATATTCTCTATTCAGCCAGCAGCCTGCGTAACACTAACAAATTTTGCAAAACTCCCCATCTTCCCTGCAAAACCATCTATGTCATTCAAAACATTAAATACGTGCTTCAAAATAGTGTCTCAGGGACAAGGACACACAAACAGTCAAACAGTAAATACATGCAAGCAATCAAGAAACCTTTAAAGGGACATATTATGCAAAGCTCACTTTAAGCATCTGCTAAATGCAGTAAATGTAAATATACCTTTCCGATAACAGCATAGCGTTTTCAGAACTGAATACATTAATTTCCATATTATTGTTGCACTGACATATGTGTTTTTACTTCATTTTATTATGTTGCCAAATATATTTTGTTTTTTGTTGTAATATTCTTTCAAGGCTCTAGGTGCCGCTGTTGGTTAGCTTGTGCAGGTTTTAAATGCTGATTAAAGGATCCTCCTCCACATTCTGACATCATGCGTGAAGCAAAATTGTTCTTCATTTTAGATAATGCACCGCTGTGGACGCATGTACGAGAATGGTTTGCTTGTACCTAGAAACAAATTTGTTTACATTAAAATTGGTTGGCATATTTAAGGTTAAACTGAAAGTTCACCATATGAATCTTCTTTGCTCTCCGGACGCCTGGAATAGTGGCTCTGTTTCTGGTGTTTGTCGACGGATGACGCTGTTTTTTGTCCTCTTCTTCTGTGTCCTGGCCGTTGCGCACGGGCAGGTCCGTTATTCTATTCCCGAGGAGATGAATAAGGGCTCCGTTGTGGGAAATATTATTCAGGATCTCGGTCTGGATGTGAAAAGACTAAAATATGGTCGAGCGCGGATCTATATGGAAGATAGTCGTGAGTACATCGGCCTAAATGTGGATAAAGGGACTCTGGAAGTCAGAGAGAGGATAGATAGAGAGGAGTTGTGCGCACATGTCACACCATGCTCCTTACACTTTCAGATTATTCTAGAAAACCCGATGGAGCTGCACCGTGTTGATATAGAAATACTAGATATAAATGATCATGCTCCTGCTTTTGACCGGAAAGACATTATTACCGAAATAAAGGAATCTATCGCCGCGGGTTCACTGTTTTCCTTAGAGAGTGCGCATGACCCTGATGTAGGTTTAAATGCACTGCAGAGATACACACTTAACCCAACAGATCATTTCACTTTAAAAGAATTATCTCGAAGTGATGGGACCAAGTACGTTGAGATGGTGCTAAAAACCCCTTTAGACAGAGAACAACAAGAAGAGCATAAATTAATTCTGACAGCCTTTGATGGAGGTGCTCCTCAAAAATCCGGGACAGTTAAAATCACTGTCACTGTGATCGATGCAAACGACAACCCTCCTATCTTCAGTCAGCCTATATACAGAGTATCTTTACCAGAAAATGCTCCGAATGGAAGTACGGTAGTGACCGTTAGCGCTGTAGACAAAGATAAGGGGTCAAATGCAGAGATTAAATATTCTTTTTCACAGAGCAACCGAATAGCCATGGAGTTGTTCACCATAGATCCAAACACAGGAGAAATTAGAGTAAATGATCTATTAGATTTTGAAAAGTCTAAACAATATGAGTTGAATGTCAAGGCAATGGACAGAGATGGTTTAACTGATACCAGTAAAGTGTTCGTTGAAATCAGCGATGTTAATGATAACGCTCCTGTTATTAGTGTTATATCGTTTTCCAACCCCATCTTAGAGGATTCCGCCCCGGGGACTCTTATTGCGATACTGAACATTAAAGACATAGACTCCGGTAAAAATGGGCAGATTAAATGTTCAGTCAACTCAGATTTACCGTTTCGCATTAAATCATCTTCCTCTAATTTCTACACTTTAGTCACTGATCAGATTTTAGATCGTGAGAAATGTTCTGAATATAATATAACAATGACAGCTACTGATGAAGGTTCTCCCTCATTTTCTACTAATAAAACACTGAATCTGAAAATATCTGATGTGAACGACAACGCCCCTGTTTTCCAGCGTCAGTCGTACACCGCTTATGTGATGGAGAATAACACACCTGGAGTTTCCATATTTGCAGTGATAGCGAGCGATAAAGACTCTGGTAACAACGCGCATATTGCATATTTTCTTGAGGATGTTCTCGTTAATGGAGTTTCAGCCTCGACTTACATTTCAGTTCACGCAGAGAGCGGAGACATACGTGCTGTACGTTCTTTTGACTACGAGCAAACCAAAGAGTTTAATATTCACATAAAAGCACAGGACGGAGGAAACCCACCACTCAGCAGCAACGTGACTGTGAAAATAATCATTCAGGACCAGAACGACAACTTGCCTCAGGTTCTGTACCCAGTACAGACTGACGGCTCTATGGTGGCTGAAATGGTGCCTCGTTCAGCAGACGTGGGCTATCTTGTGACTAAAGTGGTCGCTGTTGATGTGGACTCTGGACAGAATGCCTGGCTCTCATATAAACTGCACAAAGCCACAGACAGGGCGCTATTTGAAGTGGGCTTACAGAATGGAGAAATAAGAACTGTGCGCCCAGTCACCGATAAAGATGCTGTGAAACAAAAGCTCACTGTTGTAGTGGAGGACAACGGGCATCCCTCTCGTTCAGCTACAGTCAATATTAACGTGGCGGTCGCAGACAGTTTCTCTGCTGTGCTCTCGGAGTTCACTGACTTTACGCAGGACAAGGATTACAACGACAACCTGACTTTTTATCTGGTCTTGGCCTTGGCTGTGGTTTCATTTCTCTTAATCGTGTCCATTATAGCAATACTGTCAGTCAAGTGCTACAGATGGAGGCGTGAGCGGATGTTTTACAAATCCGGTGCGAATCTGCCAGTTATTCCGTATTATCCACCCCTTTACGCAGACGTAAGCACAGGGACTTTAAAGCAAGCTTTTACTTATGAGCTGTGTGGGACTACGGACTCTGTAAAGAGTGATCTGAAATACGTCAGGCCAGGGAGTCAGAGCATTATTAGTTTGGACACGAGTGGAACCCAGACTCTGCTGCACGTACAAGAGTGCAAAAAGTCATTTGGCGAATCAAAAAATCAGGTGAGGTGAGATTCGTGTTCTAAAACAGACGATTTAGATTTTTTAAATATTGAATATGAATATAGACTTTCTCTCGAGTACTTTATCTATCTATCTATCTATCTGTCTGTCTGTCTGTCTGTCTGTCTGTCTGTCTATCTATCTATCTATCTATTTATCTATCTGTCTGTCTGTCTGTCTGTCTGTGTGTCACTTTATCTTTGTCAAGGGAAACACCCCAGGTATTTACAATAGTACTTACATTTAAACATTTAAGAATTTTTAAATGTAAGTTTTAGAATTTTCGTATACATTAAAATAATACTCACCAGTATGCACTCATTTTAGCTCCACTAAAACGTCAACATCTTAAGCTTAACTGCTCTACCTCATAATAAGTTCTCCTTTGTCTGTTCAATACATTAAAACTATTTGAATTGCACAAAAACCAGAGTCATCACACCATATCATATCGTTGTGATGTTAGAGATTTACCCCAACTGAGTGTTAGTGTGCAATTCTGACATCTTACCTTGCTCCGTGCAGATTGTTCTGGAAATTATTCCGTTATTACGGTGTCAAATAGAAAACAAGTTGTGTGCAGTATCTGTTTTAAACTCTAGGCTTCGCTGTTGATTAGGTGTGTTTGATATTTCTTATGTACAAAATTTGTGCCCCTCCCATGTTAGGGTCATTTGCGCACGTCCCCTGTATTGAATGTCCATTTCAGATTGGGCAAGGAGCGGATTTTGGACGTTTTCGTGACGTTCGTGATTTGACTGCATTTGTTTCCCAATTTTTTTACACGTACTTGATTTTCAGTGCTCACGTTTATGGTTATTAATTTTTAACCTTGAACAAGATCCAGTGACGCTCCTGTGTTGTAATGGGTAGAGACATATTTCCTGCACGGCTGTCCTGTGCGATTTTTGTCTGCGCGCTTTTACTTCATTGTGCCACGGGGCAAGTCTGTTACTCCGTACCCGATGAAATGCCTCCCGGTTCTTTTGTCAGGGATATCGTGAAGGATCTGGGTTTGGAGCCCAAACGTTTGACGACGGGAAAGGCTCAGATTTTTACAGCGAATGGGCGCGAGTACGTGGAGCTGGATCGGGACAAAGTCACAGCAAAAGATGGCGGCCGTCCACCTTTGTCTAGTACAAAAACATTGTCACTGAAGATTTCTGACATAAATGACCATTCGCCTCAATTTGAACATGAAACATACAATGCCTACATAACAGAGAATAGTTCTCCTTCTTTTTCTTTGCTCACTGTAAAGGCAGATGATGCAGACTTGGGGGCTAATGCACATGTTTTTTACTTTATTATTGATAAAATGTAAATGGTGCATTGGCATTTTCTTTAGCTTCGATTGATGCAGGGAAATCCTTTGATTATGAGCAAATTATATCCTTCGGCATCACTGTTAATGCACAAGATGGTGGCTCACCAAGTGCTCTCGGAGTTCACTGAATTTATGCAGAACAAGGATTACAGCAACAACCTGACATTTTATCTGGTCTTGGCCTTGGCTGTAGTTTCATTTCTCTTCATTGTGTCCATCATAGCCATACTGGCAGTCAAATGTTACAAATGGAGACGTGAGCGGATGTTTCACACATCCGGTGCCAATCTGCCAGTTATTCCCTATTATCCACCCTTTTATGCAGATGTTGGAGGGACAGGAACTTTGAAGCAGGTTTATAACTGTGAGCTGTATGCTGCAAGTAAAACATAAATTGATTCTTTTTTTCTGGTTTTGCAAGGAACATTTGTGTGAACTAAGTATGTGCTTTGGTGACAGGTTGTCATGATGCACTTCATACAGTATAGTGAATTGCCAATTCTTTTCAATTGCAAAATGAAAGCTGAGCTGGGAGAAAATGACAAAAAAACAAAGAGATGAGAGGATTAGAGCTGCTTGCATACAGTTTTGTTGATGCACATCATATAGTGTTAAGGTTTTATTTGAGACAGTCACTTCGATGAAATGCTGGCCAGATATTCTGAACAGCATGCCCAACACCTGCACCTGCATAGCTATGAATGGAAGACCTAATACAAATCCCAAAAAAGGGAGGATACAAGCACAATTGCAGATTGTCTAAACTGACACATTTCAGCCTAGACATCACAGTTCAAATGCTAAAGCAAATTAGCATTCAATCTGGGAAGTCTCAATTACAGTTGCATTTATTTGGTTATAAAGGTTCTGGGAATTTGCAAGAATCATAGAGTCAGTTGCATGTTAAGAGACTTATAACTCTCCTTTCTAGGTGCTTTATATACTATCAATCAATACATTTTGGCACACACTGAGATTTTCTTCATTTGCAAGTCACTCACTCAATATTTATTAAAAATGCACTACATTTTCTTTGCTATCAAATAAAGTTACAGTATGTTCACCATTGGACTATTAGCAAGAACATTTTTATTTATTACTACTGACCTACAAAAAGCCATTTAATATAATTATAATTATAATCTGGATCGCCAAAAAGTGTTAGATTTTTATATTGCTATTGAGTGTAACTAGTACATTTAAAGGTAAAGGACAGTCTAGAATTTCACTCTGCGATCACTACACAACCAATTAATAGGATGTCTTTAAGGTAGCTTTAGGGGGCTTTTAATTAATAGTGCAGCTTTAGGGGGCTTTTAAATTTTCTTATGTGAGAAAGGAAAAAGAAAGAAGTGAGCCCTTTGGCCCTTTGCCTGGTATATGGTGAGTGAGTGAATGCAGATTCTGGTGGCACCATCTCACAGCTGCATGGACCATGGAATGGTAGATTAATGTATGTCTTTCCGGCATCAGCCCTTTGGTTGTTTTGTACAGCTAGCGGAAGTGAAGGAGAAGAATCATGTGGTAGACAGATGTGGCACTCATTTCATACAGGAAGAAGCCCATGTGGACTGGATTTTAGCATCCCACTGTGTTTCATGAGGGCACTCTATGTGGTGGAAGTGTCTGCTTCTTTGAACAGTGACTTTAATGTGAGGCTTATGTAGGCAAGGTGAGTCTAACAAATGGTAGTAAAGGCTCCTACAGCATATTAATTGAACTGAACAGGGCCGTGTTGGACCTATAGAGTAACAATAGTGTATAACATGTTGACGTATATGTTTTGCATTTGTAACTATCCACAACTATAACTGATGAATAAATTAAAAACATTCACGATGTAAGTGTGTGTGTGTGTGTGTGTGTGTGACAGAGAGAGAGAGCCCATGTTGGCTCACTTTAGCACTGCTTTAAACAAATCTGCACTATCATGACTTTCATTAGTGAGACTACTTTTTACAACACTGTGTAAATTTTGATGCCATTAAGTGTCTCTGTTAATTAAAAAATTCATGATATTACCTTCGTCACGCATCACATTACAGCTGAGCTGATTAAGGTTATCATGTATCCATAAAAAAAGGCCACATATCATGTGTTAACTGTACTCTGTGAACGTTGTTGTTATTGGGTTTACTATGATAACTTTTAATGGGCCTAATGACAAACAGATGCTATTGGTTTATTTGTGTGGCCCACAGAAGTATTTATCTTGTCCAGTCTAATCTTGCTATATGTACAATAATGGCATCTGGTGACAAACTGCCTTTAATGCAAACAAAACTAAATCACTCACATCTACAGTACTTAATTCATATGTATTAGCAAAAGCGTGCATTAACTTCAGTGTATGTTGACGTAATTCTTTTTTTCTATGCATTTTAGATGATTTTCATTGGTGCATTGGTCATGAAATATTTACACAATGTTTATTCTATTATTTTTATCTGTTTTGTGTGTCGGATGTTCTGCCTTCGAGAAAGGAAGAAATCCTTTCTTATACTAATACGCTAGACATTAAACTGACTAGATTATGAGTTTGCCTGAGTTTGTGGCATCAGCTGTGTAATAGACTAGGAATTGTTATTGGAAAAATTGCTTTGTATGTGTATATTTTAAAGATGTTATTTTGAGACGATAGTACAATGGAGCTGTCCTTAATCTGCCCCTTTAATTTTTAAAAGATGTATACGATGATGGCTCTTTCACCATGATAAGTGTGACACAGATTATCTAAACAATTACTTGGCCTATGTACTGGAATTCTGAATTTGTGCATGCAGAAATATTCAGTTATTTTTGGAAAGATCTATTACATTCCTGCTTTATAAGGCAGCATGCTTTTGCTGTGCAGGTGGTGCTTTAGGTATATTGTGCAATGTGTGGTGCTTGTATTTGTGATTGCACTGACACATGCTTAATATTGGTACATTGCCTAGATTGATCAGATAAGCACACAGACCAGCAACATCTGGTTCCACTGCAGCAACCAATGTAAGCAATATCAGTGAATCGTATTTTTCAGCAAATGTAGTTTCTTAGTGTATATGTTTTATTTATTTTTTGAAATATCTTCTTTGTCAAATCAGTTCTGGTTTTGCACTAGGAGTTCTGTGTTTTGAAGACAATTGTCCTTTCTGCAGTAGAACAACTTTTGTCCTTGTCTGTCCTATGTTCTCTGACCAGGTGTGGCCCTTAATGCAGATTAAAGAAAGACAATCATCAGGCTCAGAGTACACCCACGCACACCCACACATACACATTCTTTCTCTCTCACACACACACACAGTCACACACATATGCAGCACAATCACACTTATCCTACATTTTTAAGTGTGTAAAACTCACATTTGGGTCACTCCTTTAGTTTTACCGCATCCCTGTGTTTTTTAATCTTCACATTTGTATGAGGGTGTGTGTGTGTGCGTGTGCGTGTGTGTGTGTGTGTGTGTGTGTGTGTGTGTGTGAGGGTGTGTGTGGGGGGTGCTACTTTGCTGTGTCTCTATGACGTGTGTTGAACCTATGAAGGGATTACTTTAGCTTTATCAGGGCAGAGAGACAGAAGGACAAACATATACATTCAAACACACTATAACTCCCCACCACACACACACACACACACACACAAACACACAGCAAAGTATATTTCTGTGTCTGGAGCAAGACACATATTTCTACCTTCTTGCTCCTGATGAAACTAGGTCATGTCTATCTGTTTCAAATTACACCAGTTCTGGGAATAAGGATTAAATGCTGAAATACAGAGGTTAAAATGGTAAATGATAATAATAGCATTTTTCTTGATATTTCTTGATATAATGTGTGTTTACCGTATTGAGTAATATGTTATCAACCAGTTTTCCAGTGCTCTCACTGTGTAAGTGGAGCATGGGTCTTCATCCCTCTCCCTCTGTTTCTGTCTCTCCTTCCCTTCCCCCTCTCCAACTGCACCACACTGCAGTCTTTGTGCTGTGTGTGTTGGCAGCCCTCCTTTTCAGTATAGAGCAACACAGGCTAAAAATACACGATTCACTTACTGTAAGGACAGATTTCTGAATAAAACTGTCCTGCTGTTGTATCGTCTTCCATTCTCAACAGTAGAGTAGTTTTGGGTACCACAATGATACTGTGTATTACTGATCAATATATCAGCTGTTTTCTAAAGTAACACTGTACTATAATAGGATACCTTTGTAAATTGTGCCTTAATATTCCACGTGTTTATGCATCATTTTCTCTGCCTTCTCCCTTTTCTTCACACTTTTTTATTCTTTATTTATCCTCATCTAACCCATTTTCATCCTGGGATGTGTCTCCACAGCAACAAGCTGGCTCACAGGCAAGCCTGTACCAGTCTGCCAGAGTCTATGAGAGGCTGTGAGAAGCAAAAAGTGGAATGATAGGGTCTGAGGGAAAGGGAGAAATGCAGGGAAGGATGAGATGCCCCAGGATTTGGTGTGTAGTCCAGTACTGAAGTTTGAAATTGTATGTGGTGGTGGTGGTGATGGGGCATTGTGAGAGAAAGAGAGAGAGACTGGAATGTGTGTGTGTGTGTGTGTGGGGGGGGGGTCACAGACATGTCTGTATGCACAAGCAAGTATGATTCTGCATTCTCATCCCATATATTTTAATGTAAGGGTTGTTTTCTATGACTGATCATGCTCAAAGAAACACACTGAAACCAATGTTGTGTTTGTGTTTGTGCAAGCTGTACAGCTTCTATATGTTTCACCATGGTAGCAGTACTAGTGTAATGTAGCAGTACTATGCATAGCTGTTGCTTCTTTGTCTAGCACATACAGGGTGACACATGCTCACAGTTAATACAGTAGTACAATGCATATATATCATGACGTGTATACCTTTATGGCATTTAACACAAAAGCCACTTCCATTCCCTAACTACAGCAGTTAGAGAGTGGAATCAACTTGGGGGTAAGGGACCCAGTGGTACACTTGCTCAGGAACCCAGTGGTAGTATGCTTAAGGTAGGATTTGAACCTATTACCTCTTGGACCAGAGGCAAGTATTTTACCCACTTGGCCACCACTACCCCAATTCAATTTATGTGAAAAAATGTTAACTAACCAGGATGTTTTAATATAACAAATGGCACATTATAATGTGTTTATGGAAGGGACTAATCATTTTAGAATCAGTTTTGAATTTATACACATGTGCACTCTGAAACACACACATGACTTACACTGGATGCCATAATATTTTTTATTGTGATTTGTTTTTGAATTTTAAAAGTATGATTCTGGTTTGATTCTTATTCGACTCATAACAGTAGTGATGCTTTACCTTTTTTGTTACTTTATTAAACCATTTTAAAATGTTACATAAAGAACCACATAGATGTTCTCCTACATAGCAAATGCACATTTGACCAGGCATTCAAATTATTCTTTTAATTTTTATGGTTCTCTATGATGTCCCTATTAGATTGAAACAGCCAGTTTTGTTTTGTGGGGTATTTTTTAATTTTCTGGTTTAATTTGAAAATGTCAGCTGTCCTTTTTATTGTGTTAAATTTTCATGACAAATCATCAAATCATCCAAAATGATTAGATTAACCCACAGATATAGTTAAGAATGTTTTCTTCATCTTGTAAATAACTGAAGTTTGAGATTTTGTTCCGGTAATCGCAAAATAACTACTGTTTTTACTAAACAAACCTTTTAATAAGGTTGCATGCAAACAAGAACTGAAAAGAACACTGTGTTGTACTGTACTGTGAAGAGCATGGGTAAGTATAAGTTTGGGCCCTGAACTGTTTGAGTAATGCATGTTCTAACTAAACTTCTTCATGTTCATTTTTTTATGCTGACCTGCTGCTCCTGATGCTGTGGCCACATGATCTGCTATTGTTTCTACTCTGGTCCCTTGCTGTAACTCAATAAAGGTAAGAAATTTGCTTTAAACCTTTTAAGGACCAAAGTTATGACTTCTATTGTGCAAGTCATTTGAAGGTGTAGTAGTAGATATAGAGCCATTGTGCTGTTAAAGCCCTTTGCTGGTTACTAGGTCACTGATTTGGATTTAATTGGTCATTTCTGAACACCAGTCCTTTTACAGAAGTAGACCATCAAATATGACATCAGGTACCTTGTGTTTGTATTAATGAAGACTTCATGTGCACAGTTTGTTCTGAAGCTTGGAGCTTTCGATCTTGTTGATATTCTGCAGCCTATAATATCTAAAGTCAAACTAAGTTTACTTCATAATACGACTTTTTGACTTAACACATATTCAGAATATACATGCTGTTGCTGTCTGAACAAAATCGTGTATCTCCATATTAGTTGCTTATTGGCTTATTAAAAATTAATAATTTAAAAATACCAGGTCCTTTTTAAACTGGGCCAAAATGTAATTATGAACTGATCAGTATAAAAGCTCCGAATGACTTAGCATAAGGCGCGTGTTCGGGGCCTGTGTGGCGCTGTTCACCCTCGTGGTGCTGAAACGGGCTTTCTGTAGCTCACCCCTCCCCTCCGCCTTCTACACCCCTGACTCCTGCTCCTTCTCGGGTTTCTTTCTTTTAAGCACTTTATCCTTAAATCAGTGAAATAATTATTTGGTAGAAGAAAACATACGAAGCTCCAGACATGTTGATACAGGTCTTTTTATTTATTCATTTATTTTATACTCTCTGCACGAGAACAGCAATTTTCTGTTTCAGTTTTTCCTTATATGCCGTACAAATGCAACCAAAATTGTTTTCGTAAATAGAAGTTTCCGAATTGTTACCTATGGCAGGGAGATGTGTGTTCTCAAGCGCCCTAATTCAGGCTTAACGCTGAGGGTCGCTCTGCGGTAGTAACAGAGAGCAGGGTGCGGTTTACATGATGTACCACAGGGCGGCACTAAAGAGTTCAGAATCACAATCAGAAATGTAGAGCCCCATCTGGATGCCGCAGTCGTGTCTTAAGATTTCTTTCTTTCTTTCTTTCTATTTAGTTTTTCTTCACTACTCGATGTGTGTGTAGGTATTATTATTATTATTATTGTTAGACATTTTTGTTTTATTGCTAATGCTATTGATACTACTACTACTACTACTACTACTACTACTACTAATAATAATAATAATAATAATAAGTGCATATATGCTCCCCAAACGCCTCATTGACGGCAGCCCACTGCTTCACTTGGTGAATGGGTTAAATGCAGAGAAATAATTTCACTGTGTGTTGTACTTGTATGACTATGCATGTGACAAATAACGAATATCTTATTGTCATTGTTGTGCATCTATTGATTACCCATTGAGAGTGCAGTAAGAGATTTAATTGCTTTGACTGTGAGAAACTGCATGCCTGTAATCTACAGAACATTAAACAGAGATCCCATCTCACGCTACAGCTTTGCTAAATCTAAAGTGAGCTGTGTGGATTCTCTTACGAAAAACAAATCATAATTTTTAAACTTTAAACTGTAGATCTAAACCTCAAAAAGTATTTGCCAAATGTACAGATGTAAAATATAAATCTAGATAAAGCTATAAATAAAGCTAAACAAGATGTTTTATGCAAGTAGTCACAGGCCATTGAAATACCTGGGCTATATTGACACAAACTGCAGTGTCTGTGTCTGGTAAGCAGTATTTCAGGGTGGTTCTGCCTTAATATTATACCTGAATGATGGGGTTGACAATGAGACTAAATCATTGTCTTCTACCTCTCCCATACATCTGAAAGATATTAGTTTCTCTCCAAGTGCACAAGAGCATGTGGGCTGTAAAAGTTTCCACTAAATCTGTGAAGTCCTTTGCTGTAAGTAAGAATAAACATATTAAATAAAAATTCCTCAGGATGGCACCAATAAAAACACTAGATGGTGAAAAGAAAACTGAAGTTAATTTCCACAGCTGCACATGGCCAAATACTTCTAAAACCTGTTATTGTCCTTGATATCAACAACATGCCACAAAAAAGGCAACTGCTAACAAAAAACTCTATTACTGACGAGATCTGCAGTTATATACATGCGATCGGATGAAGAAGTAAGATATTCTTTTGTTGACTAAATTGTCTCATGGAATCATTCATTTATAGCAGGGGTATTGAACATCAGTCCAAGAGGGATGTGGTCCAGCAGATTTTGGTGATTTCCTTGCTCAGAAACACATGGTTCACCTCCCCAGTTAATTTTCAGGTTTAGTGAATGTGTTTGAGGAGAACCACCATCTGTGCTGGACACTGGCCCTCCAGGACCACAGCTTGACACCCCTGCTTTATAGGCTCAGCTTGGCCATACACTCACTAGTTTATATAGAGTAAATGGAAATCCTGGAATAAAGCTTAATGTAACTGGCATATTTGACAATGTTTGTTCTTCCAATGTTTGTTATATCCATTCCTGCCATTGTCACAGATGATTTCACTCTGATTAGGCCCCACAGGACCTCTGATGTATGCACATTAATCAGTGTGATTAATGCTTCTTTAACCAAAAGATCATGGAGCTTTAAGCAAAATCTGTCTGCATGTTTAATGCATATGATGTGTTTTTTAGATGTTTGAGATGACACAGAACATTTCTAAATTATAAAATACATTACAAAATATTATATTTCTACATGCCAAATAATTTACTAGTAGGTGTAGTAGAGTAATAGAAAAGTTCAATTAGTGAGGTCAATCATTCTTTGAAAATACTGGTGCCAATTATTGCCCTTATTTAAGGAAGGAAGGCAGAAAATGTTGTACACAGAGGTTATAGTGCATTTCTCTCTGAAATTCTGAGGAAAATGGGTCGTTCCAGATATTGTTCAGAAAAACAACGTCGATTGGAGAGGGTAAAACATATAAAAAAGTGCAGAAAATTATATGCTGCTCAGTTAAAATGATCGCAAATGCTTTAAAATGGCAAACAAAACCTGAAAGACATGCAAGAAAATGAAAAACTACCATTCGAATCGATTGGAGAATAGCCAAAATGACAAAGACTCCGCCAACAATCAGCTCGGGGAAGATCAAAGAAGGTCTAAAGTTACCTGTGAGTACTGTTACAATTAGAAGGTGCCTATGTCTCAAGTCTCAAGTCTCATTTATTTATAGAGCCCTTTATACTACAACGTAGACCAAAGGACTGAACATCCAAGAAAATAATAAAGTATAAAAATATAAAATATAAAATAAATAAAATAAAATAACAAACATACAATAGCAAAGTCAGGAATTAAAAGCAACAGAATAAAGATACGTTTTAACACGAGATTTAAAGACCTCAACTGAGGATGCAGATCTAACATCGGGGGGGAGCACATTCCATAGTCTAGGGCCAACAACTGAAAAAGCTCG
>JBBPCY010000130.1:4338751-4350687 GCA_037974405.1 Brachyalestes nurse
GATTTGCTGTATTTTACAGGTATATTCTTGTAAAATGAAAAATATGGCAAAAATCTGTTTATTTTAACGGTAAATTGCGGTAAACAGTGTAGAGAACGCACCAAAAGGTACATATATACTACCTTGAATGCAACAAACGCTGCCAGCGTTTACCATTAAAGCTCAAGACTGCAGCTCTCCTCCTTTAAGTAGCAATTCCACAACAAATATTTTAATTCAAGATGAAAACGACAACATGCCTCAGATTCTGTACCCAGAAGAGACAGAATGCCTGGCTGTTACAGGGTTTAGAGTTGTGTTTCTTGTCTTTCTGCGTCTTCATGTGTTTGCAGGCGGAGTTTGGGCGTGCACGGCAGGTTGCGTGTGAGAGGGGGGACCAGCCCTCCTGTATAAATAAGGCCCCTCTACCAAGATGTCGCTCTCTCTCACCCTGGATTTTCCCACTGGCAGACGGCTGGCACACTTTAGTTTATTTCTGTTAATTTTAGATATTTCGCTTGTAAATATTTTTGTTATTGATTTTGCCTTGACGGTTACCTTGTTTATTTTTTCTGCACCTTTTTAGGTTAGATTCAGGAAGTATATGTTTATTTAGTTTCTCGGAAGACTCACTACTTTTGTTTGGCGGGAGCAGTCAAGCCTTTTAACATCAGGTTGGAAGTGTGAGGTTTTCCTTTTATTTTCCTTTTGTCTTTTGGTATTCGTCATGTGTTTTGGTAGTTATATCTTTAATTGTATTAAAATATTGCACTTCTCGTGTAACCGAACTATGTGACCTCATTTATGTTATGCAGTCCTTACGTGGCAATTTGGGCTCTTAACACTGGCTCTCATATAAACTGCAGAAAATCACAGACAGGGCTCTGTTGGAAGTGGCTTACAGAAAGGAGAAATAAGAACTGTGTGACAAGTCACCGATAAGGAAGCTGTGAAACAAAAGCTCACTGTTGTAGAGGAGGACAGCGGGAGGCCCTGTCGTTCACCCACAGTCAAAATTAACGTGGCGGTAGCGGACAGTCTCCTTGAAATGCTCTCTGAGTTCACTGAGTTTACGCACGACAAGGATTGGTGGATTTTTATCTGGTCTTGGAATTGGCTGCAGTTTCATTTCTTTTCATAACGTGTTTGATACTCATATCAATTAAAATCTACAGGTGGAGGCAATCTTGAATGCACTATTAGTCCAATCTTCCAGTTCTTCCCTACTATCCCCCGCATTACGCAGATGTAGGAGGCACAGAGACTTTGCAGCGCTTGTATAATTACGGCTTGTGTAGAACTACTGACTCCAGAAAGAGTGACTGTAAATTTCTCCGACCTTGTAATCAGAGCGTATTGGTGGTGGATCCCAGTTCCACAGGAACAATGCCACGTCTAAACAGGCAGAAAAATATCCTGGAAGAATCTGATTCACCTGTCGAGGATAGTAAATAATAATTTTATTATTATTATTATTATTAGTAGTAGTAGTAGTAGTAGTAGTAGTAGTAGTAGTAGTAGTGGTGGTGGTAGTTGTAATTGTAGTAGTAGCAATAGTAGTGATAGTTGTAGTAGACTTTGTAAACACGTGATTTTGTTTTAGTGCGTACACTTCGTTCTTGGACCTTCTAATTTGTGGTATATTGCTCCACCTGTTATTGGACTCTGTGTGCCGCTGTTGGTCAACAAAATTATTTCTGAACTCCTCCTTGTTACTGCACAGTGCAGTGACAGAAACGCCCATTGGTCATGACAGTCTGGGATTTTCCCGTGCTAACTGAAACAGCAAGACGTCGATCTGTTTTCTTTCCCTTTGTTCCCTTTGTATTTACTTGATCTTACTTCCTCATTTGCTGTTTGGAATATCTTTCATTCACTTGGTAGGCTACAACGATCTCTTGGTTAGGCTACGCAATGAGGTGGCAAGTAGTATTATTTTTTTTGTGTATTGCTCTTGATTTAATTGACTGTCAAATCCGATACTCCATTCCAGAGGAGATGAAAAAAGGTTCGCTGATTGGTAATGTAGCACAAGATCTTGGTTTGGACTTGAGGAGGCTCCGGACAGGGCGAGCTCGCATCGTGAGCGAAGAGAGTATTCAGTACGCAGATCTAAAAACAGACAAAGGGATTCTGGTAGTGAACGAAAGAATAGACAGAGAGCAGCTTTGTGGACAGATCACACCCTGTAGCATCAGTTTCGAGATAATTCTGGAGAATCCGATGGAACTGCATCAGGTTACCGTTGAAATTACTGATATAAATGACAATTCTCCAATGTTTCGAAAGAATCACCTGAGCCTCGAAATCAGCGAGTCGGCCACGCTTGGTTCTCGCTTTGTTTTAGCAACGGCAGAGGATCCGGACGTGGGCATAAACGCCCTGCAAAATTACCTGTTGACTAAAAACGACCATTTTGTTTTAAAGCAGCATTCTAATCCCGATGGCAGTAAATATGCCGAAATGGTGCTACAGAAAGCTTTAGACCGAGAGGAGAATCCTCAGCTCTCGTTAAAGCTGATCGCTGTTGATGGTGGAAATCCTCAGAAGCCTGGCATTGTTAATATAGACATTACCATCTTAGATGCAAATGATAATGCGCCTGTGTTTAACCAGACTGTGTACAAAGCCACTGTTATGGAAAACGCAGCACGTGGCACTTTTATCATGACAGTAAATGCAACCGATGCAGACAGCGGGTCCAATGGTGAAATATCGTATGCGTTCTCCAATCTCAAAGAACATTTATCTGAAATTTTCCACATCGATGAGAACTCTGGTGTTATATCTGTAGCAGGAAATATTGATTTCGAAAAGGATAAGCAATACGAAATCAGAGTTGAAGTGAAAGATCAAGGCGGACTGGAAGATACCTGTAAGGTTATAATAGAGGTTTCTGATGAAAATGATAATGCACCTGTCATAAATATCATGTCTTTTTCGAGTCCTCTATCTGAAGACTCCCCTCTAGGTACAACAGTCGCTATAATTAATGTTAAAGACGCTGACACCGGAAGTAATGGACAAGTCAAATGTACAATAGACGGCAGACTCCCTTTCAAAGTTAAATCGTCTCTGGCAAATTATTATACATTAGTCACAGAGGCATTGCTTGATCGAGAGATAAAGGTGGAATACAATATTTCTGTAACAGCAATAGACAGTGGCTCGCCACCTCTTTCCACCTCTAAAACGTTGCAGCTAAGAGTTTCTGACATTAACGACAACCCCCCAGTGTTTGATCGGAATGCGTATTATACTACAGTACTGGAAAATAACTCTCCGGGTACATCTATTTTCACTGTTACAGCGCATGATGCAGATTCAAAGCAGAATGCAAGAGTTGCTTATTTTCTGCAGGAGACGCAAATAGGTGAGGATTCAGTGTCCTCTTATGTGTTCATTAACTCTGAAACCGGAGTAATACAAGCAGTTAGACCATTTGATTATGAGCAGATCAAACAGATCAGTTTTACAGTAAAAGCGCAAGATGGAGGGTCCACTCCACTCAGTAGCAGTGCAACAGTATACATTTTAATCCAGGACCAAAACGACAACGCACCTCAGGTGTTGTACCCAGTACAAACTGGAGGCTCTGTGGTGGCTGAAATGGTGCCTCGTTCCGCAGATGTGGGCTATCTTGTGACTAAAGTAGTGGCTGTTGATGTGGACTCTGGACAGAATGCCTGGCTCTCATACAAACTACAGAAAGCCACAGACAGGGGGCTGTTTGACGTGGGCTTACAGAATGGAGAAATAAGGACTGTGCGCCAAGTCACCGATAAAGATGCTGTGAAACAGAAGCTCACTGTTGTAGTGGAGGACAACGGGCACCCTTCTCGTTCAGCCACAGTCAATATTAACGTGGCGGTAGCAGACAGTTTCCCTGAAGTGCTCTCGGAGTTCACTGACTTTACGCACGACAAGGATTACAATGACAACCTGACATTTTATTTGGTCTTGGCCTTGGTTGTAGTTTCATTTCTCTTCATCGTGTCCATCATAGCCATACTGTCAGTCAAATGCTACAGATGGAGACGTGAGCGGATGTTTTACAAATCGGGCACGAATCTGCCAGTTATTCCATATTATCCACCCCTTTACACAGACGTAGGAGGCACAGGAACTTTACAGCATGTGTACAATTATGAGGTCTGTAGAACGACTGACTCTAGAAAGAATGATCTGAAATATGCCAGACCTTCCAATGACAGCATTATTAGTTTGGAAACCAGTGGACGACAGACACTCCCGTATACGCAGAGAGAGGAACTGGCTAATGATGGCTCTAATGATCAGGTGAGGTAACCCTTTACTGTTTGCTTGATTGGTTGACTGATTCAGTCTTGAGTCTGTTATAAATTCACTTGAAAATTTTAAATGTTTGTTTTTTGTGTTTTCTTTTTGTGAACAATTGATTGATTGATGGACGTTCGCTGACCATGGTGCGCATTGAACAGTGCCTAAATTAACTACTTTCGGGGTTTTTGTCCTTGCTTGTACTTACGCCATTGTACTTATCATGTGTGTTTCTTTACTACTAGTTTCATTAGAATAATTATTTATCTTAATATTATTTCATAATCTCATATATTGGGATTCACATGCGATGGTTCCGTAGAAAGATATTTAAATTGTTTTTAACTAGTCGTGGTAATATTTCCTTACACCTCCTTAAATGTTAGTAACTGTTCTGTTCTATAAAATTCCACAACGTCATCCTTGGAGGGGGACTTGATTATTTTTCACGTAAAGACATAGTTATTCGATTTTCATTTTTCTTTATTTTTTGTACTTGCAAAGAGCGTGTAGTTCATCATTTCGAGCTCAGTGTGCCGCTGTTGACTTGTGAGTTGCGGTTTATTGGGCGGATTTCCATCAGTTTGCGTCGTTTTAAGGCACACTTTCAGAGTAGACACAGAATACAAACTGGATACCACGTTCTTACTTGTTTTAAAAACAAGCGTGTTGCTGTGTTGATGCTGTTTTTCTGGCTTCTGCGCTTTACACTGGATCGACCTTTCTGGATCAAATCGTTTTTGCTTTAGTATCACGGAGGAAAATATCGGACAGGACAATGGCGCGGCGAGTGCTGGTGTTTGTGTGTCTCCTCTGTCTCGGTTCAGTCAATGGACAGGTCAGTTATTCCGTTCCTGAGGAAATGCCCAAAGGATCTTTAGTGGGTAACATTGCACAGGATTTGGGTTTAGATATTAATAGACTGAAATCAGGTAAAGCTCGTATTTATACGGGAGGCAGCGCTGAATACATCGAGCTGAATAAAGAGAGGCAAGTCCTCCTTATCAGAGACAGAATTGACAGAGAAGCACTATGCGGACAAACAACGCCTTGCGCTCTTCATTCTCAGATCATTCTGGAAAACCCCATGGAGTTGTTCAGAGTGACATTAGAAATTACTGATGTGAATGACAACGCCCCTGTTTTTGCAGAGAATGAAATGGAAATTGAAATAAGTGAGTCGGCCTTTTCTGGTGCAAAATTTGCTCTGGAGGCTGCTGTGGACAATGACGTTGGTGTAAATGGTCTTCAAAGCTACAGTTTAAAACCTACAGATAATTTCGGCTTAAAAACTCACAAATTACCAGATAGTAGTTTGAGAGTAGAACTGGTTTTAGATAAACCTCTTGATCGAGAGAAACAAGGTTATATTACATTGCTATTAACAGCTTTTGACGGAGGCGAACCTCAGTTGTCCGGATCAATGCAAATTCTGATTAAAGTGTTAGATGCAAACGACAATGCTCCTGTTTGTAGTCAAACGGAATATAAAATCAGTTTAGAAGAAAACTCTCCAAAGGGCACCGTTTTAACTACAGTTAGCGCATATGACGCAGACGAAGGGTTGAATAGTGTCGTTGTTTATTCACTGTCTGTTGTCTCTAAAGGGGTGTCTAACCTGTTTGAAATTGGTCAGTCTAACGGCATAATAACGACAATAGGAAATGTAGACTATGAAAAAAATGAACATTATCAGATAGTCATTGAAGCAATGGATCAGGGTGGCCTCAAGGATTCTTGTAAAGTAATGATTGATGTAACTGATGTAAACGACAATAAACCAGAAATCAACATAATGTCCAAATCAAGTCAGATTTCTGAAAATGCCAAACCAGGAACAGTTGTGGCAATCATGAACATACAAGACGCTGATAAAAATGAAAATGGAAGAGTGGAATGTAAATTAATGGAAAACATTCCGTTTGTGATTCATTCTTCATCAGATGGATTTTACAGTCTTTTGACGGATGGTGAGTTAGACCGAGAGAGAGAGTATGGGTATAATATCAGTGTGATCTGTGCTGATGAGGGATCTCCGCCTCTCTCTGGCAGCGTTACTCTCTTTTTGCAGTTGTCCGATGTGAATGACAATGCGCCTGTTTTTGAGAGGAGCTCTTATGAGGCATCCATTCCAGAAAATAACGCACCAGGGCTCTCCATGTTTACTGTCAAAGCGAGTGATGCAGATTGGAAACAGAACGCCAGAGTTTCATACATACTGGAGGACACGCCGGTTAACGGAGTGCCGGTCTCCACTTATGTTTCTGTTAGTGCTGATAGTGGTGTCATTCGTGCAGTGCGCTCTTTTGACTACGAGCAGATCAAGGACTTTAATTTTCGAGTAATATCGCAAGACGGGGGCTCTCCTCCTCTCAGCAGCAACGTGAGTGTGAAAATAATCATTCAGGACCAAAACGACAACGTGCCTCAGGTTCTGTACCCAGTACAGACTGGCGGCTCTATAGTGGCTGAAATGGTGCCTCGTTCAGCAGATGTGGGCTATCTTGTGACTAAAGTCGTGGCTGTTGATGCGGACTCTGGACAGAATGCCTGGCTCTCATATAAACTGCAGAAAGCCACAGACAAGGCGCTGTTTGAAGTGGGTTTACAGAATGGAGAAATAAGGACTGTGCGCCAAGTCATCGATAAAGATGCTGTAAAACAGAAGCTCACTGTTGTAGTGGAGGACAACGGGCACCCCTCTCGTTCAGCTACAGTCAATATTAACGTGGCGGTGGCGGACAGTTTCCCTGAAGTGCTCTCGGAGTTCACTGACTTTACGCACGACAAGGATTACCAAGACAACCTGACATTTTATTTGGTCTTGGCCTTGGCTGTGGTTTCATTTCTCTTCATCGTGTCCACCATAGCCATAGTGTCAATCAAATTCTATGGATGGAGGCGTGAGCGGATGTTTTACAAATCGGGTGCGAATATGCCAGTTATTCCATATTATCCACCCTTTTACGCAGACGTAGAGGGCACAGGAACTTTACAGCATATGTACAATTATGAGGTCTGTAGAACGACAGACTCCAGAAAGAGTGATTTGAAATATGCCAGGCCTTCTAGTGAGACCATCATTAGTTTGGACACCAGTGGAAAACAGACACCCACACATGCGCAGAGGGAGACAATAAGCAGTGACAGTAGTAATAAGGTGAGACAAGCAAGATTTTTATATGTACTGTCAATTATCTTTAGTTTATGCATTCTAGCAACCTAAAGGTATTCTTCTTTCCATCTTTCTAATAATCATTGTTTTTGTTTTCAACCCTGCTTTTATGCTTGGGGTCGGTTTGACCCAGTTCAATGTTTAATTTCCCTGAATGAATAACTTACAGTACATCTTTGCTTCATTTATGTAACTTTTCCTGGCATAATGGAACAACTGTGTAAACAAAAAATAACCGGATATATTGACAGTGACCTGTACATATTCTGTTAATATCTGTGTTCTTTAGGGTTAGTTTGACCCCAGGATGTTTCAGTATAGAAAATATATGATAAATACTAAGATTTGTTTTGGTTGCTTTGGATAATATTGAGCACACTGTAATTTTCAAAAAACATCCCTCTGCTTTAGGTCCATATCCGAAAACCAATCCTAATTTTAGGAGTGTGTGAACCACTGATAGTTCGCATCACATGGTGTAGGAAAAAACCCAGTTTAGAACTTTGCCTCACCGTGGAGGCTTTATTGCAGTGGGGGAAATAATTATTTGATCCCCTGCTGAATTTATACTTTTGCTGACTTACAAAAAAATTACAGTCTCTAATTTATGAGGTAGTTTCATTTTTATGAATAGAGACAGACTATCAACCAAAAATCAAGAAAAAACATGTTACATAAAAGTTATAAATTGATTTGCATGTCATTGAATGAAATAAGTATTAAATCCCCTACAACCCAGCAAGATTTCTGGCTCCCACAGACTGGCTGTGTGTGCATGTTGCACACAGATTAAAATCAATCTATCAATTACAGATACTCCTGATCTTAACTTATGTGTATAAAACACACCGGTCCACAGAATCCATTTCTTCCATTCCAACCTCTCCACCACCATGGGCAAGATCAAAGAGCTATCAAAGGACATCAGGGACAAGATTGTAGACCTACGCGAGGCTGGAATGGGTCCTCAGTCTGGAGCTCCATGCAGTATCTTGCCTCATGGGTTGAGGACAATCATGAAAAAGGTGAGGGATCAGCCCAGAACTGATCTGAAGGCAGTTGGAACCACAGTCACTGAGAACACCATTAGTAGCACACTACATCATAATGGATTGAAATCTTGCAGTGCCTGCAAGATCCCCTACTCAAGAAGGCACATGTACAGTCAATCTTAAGTTTGCCAGTGAACATCTAAATGATTCCGAGAAGGTTTGGGAGAAAATGCTGTGGTCAGATGAGACCAAAATCTAGTTCTTTGGCATGAACTTGACCCACCATGTTAGGAGGAAGAGAAACGCTGAGTATGACCCGAAAAACACCAGCCCCACAGTCAAACATGGAGGTGAAAACATGCTCTGGGATGTTTTTCAGTATGAAAAACAGAATGACGTCAGTATGACGTCACTGCATTGAGTGGCCAATTGATGGGGCCATGTACCATAAAATCTTGGAGGATAATCTCCTTCCCTCAGCCAGAACACTGAAGATGGGTTGTGGATGAGAATTCCAGTATGACAACAACCCAAAACATACTGCCAAGTTAGTAAAGTAGTGGCTAAAAAAGAAGCTCATTAAGGTCATGGGGTGGCCTACCCAGTCTCCAGACCATAATCCTATAGAAAATCTGTTAAGGGAGCTGAAGCTTCAAGTTGCCAAACAGCAGACAAGAAACCTAAAGAATTTAGAGAGTTTCTGTAAAGAAGAGTGGACCAAAATCCCTCCTGAGATGTGTGCAAACCTGGTGACTGACTACAAGAAATGTCTTACTGCTATGCTTACCAACAAGGGTTTCTCCACCCTGTACTAAGTCATGTTTTGGGCATCAAATACTTATTTCACTCAGTGAAATGCAAATCAATTAATAACTTTTACATAACATGTTTTTCTTTCTTGATTTTTGGTTGATATTCGGTCTCTCTCCATAAAAATGAAACTACTTCAAAAATTAGAGCCTGATCATTTTTTGTAAGTCAGCAGGCTTACAAATTCAACAGGCGATCAAATAATTATTTCCCCCATTATTACATGTATGTTTTATTTAAATGATTATTTAGGTAGTCTTCAAAGAAACACTAAGCACCTGACATGAAAACTTGTTTAGAAAATTTAATTTTAAACATTTTCTGGAGGTTTAAATTGCTGGTGTCAAATTTATCCGAAGGATAAAGGATGTTAGTAATATTTGAAAGTGACATGAAGGTTAATGTTTTTGTGAGGTTTACATATATATCTTTTAACGTTTCATTTCCTTACCTTCGAAAAAAAGACGAATTTTCTAAATATTGAATATAATCAACGCAGCGTTAAACTTTAACACCCTGTTTCGGTCTCCAATGAACTCAAAATCATTTGGCCACGTTCATGCCAATTATTATTTTATTTTTCACTGCAATAATTCTTTAGTGCTCTAAGTGCCGCTGTTGGTCAGTGTGTGTGTGGGGGGGTTCAACGCTCCTTTGTAGATCCTCCCTTTTTTCTGACATAAGAACTGCAGATTTTGTCTTCATTTCGTTCTGCCTGTTCTTCATTTCATTCTGTGACATTGTCTTCTGAATATTTCAAGCTATATTTTATTTTAATTTAGCTTCAGAAATGTTTGTCACATCTTCTTGACTTGGTTCTGATGCCTGAATATGGCTGCTCTTTGTTCTGTCGACGTCCGGAAAAGAAGTGGTTCTGCCTTCGTTTCGTTTCGTCTGTTATATTTTTTCGTCCTGTTTTTCTTGGTCCTGTACGTTGCACGTGCTCAGGTCCGTTATTCTATTCCTGAGGAGATGAATAAGGGCTCTGTTGTGGGAAATGTCGTTCAGGATCTCGGACTGGATGTAAAAAGATTGAAATCTGGCCGAGCACGGATCTTTACGGAGGACAGTCGTGAGTACATCGGTCTAAATGTGGATAAAGGAACTCTGGTAGTGAGAGAGAGGATAGATAGAGAGGAGCTGTGCGCCCAGGTCACTCCATGCTCTATACACTTTCAGATCATTCTAGAAAACCTGATGGAGCTACACCGTATTGATGTAGAAATATTAGATATTAACGACCACGCTCCTGTTTTTTCAAGAAAGGAGATTCGAATCGAGATAAGTGAGCTAGCCGTCCCAGGTGCTCGGTTTTCTTTAGACATTGCACATGACCCTGATGTAGGTCTAAACGCACTGCAGAGATACACCCTTAGTCCTGCGGATTATTTTTCATTAAAGGAGGTAACTAGCAGTGATGGAATAAAATATGTCGAAATAGTTTTAAAAACACCTCTTGATAGAGAAATCCAAGAGACACATAATCTAGTTTTATCGGCTTTTGATGGCGGCAGCCCTCCTAAATCTGGAACTGTTAAAGTCAGTGTAATTGTAATGGATGTAAATGATAATGCTCCAGTATTTAGTCAGTCTGTTTACCGGACGTCTTTATCTGAAAATTCACCAAAAGGCACCATTGTTGTCACAGTCAGTGCATCTGATAGAGACAAAGGAACAAATGCTGATGTGGTGTACTCGTTTTCTCAAAGCTCAGGAAAAGCATTAGATTTGTTTGAAATCGATGCTTACACCGGAAGTATTATTGTAAAGGGTGAACTAGATTTCGAAAAAAACAAGCATTTTCAGTTAAATGTTGAAGTAACAGACAAAGGTGGTTTAAAAGATTCGTGCAAAGTAGCTGTTGAACTGGTCGATGTCAACGACAATGCCCCTGCCCTGAGTGTGATTTCATTCTCTAATCCGGTGGCCGAAGACTCGGCTCCTGGGACTGTGATTGCGATGCTAAATGCGAAAGACTTAGACTCAGGCAGAAATGGGCAGGTAAAATTGTTCATTAGTCCAAATTTACCATTTAAACTACAAATGTCCACCTCCACTATTTATAGTTTAGTGACTGATCGAGACCTGGATCGTGAGACAACGCCTGAATATAATATAACAATAACAGCAACTGATGAAGGTTCTCCCTCATTTTCTACTACTAAAACAATGAATCTGAAAATATCCGATGTGAACGACAACGCCCCTATTTTCCAGCGTCAGTCATACACCGCTTATGTGATGGAGAATAACAATCCTGGGGTTTTCATTTTTGCAGTAACCGCAAACGATAAAGACTCTGGTAACAACGCGCGTATTTCATATTTTCTTGAGGATGTTCTCATCAATGGAGTTTCAGCCTCTACTTATATTTCAGTTCATGGAGAGAGCGGAGAGATGCTTGCTGTACGTTCTTTTGATTACGAGCAAACAAAAGAGTTTAATGTTCGAGTAAAAGCGCAGGACGGAGGAAACCCACCACTCAGCAGCAACGTGAGTGTAAAAATAATCATTCAGGACCAGAACGACAACGCGCCTCAGGTTTTGTACCCAGTACAAACTGGTAGCTCTGTTGTGGCTGAAATGGTGCCTCGTTCAGCAGATGTGGGCTATCTTGTGACTAAAGTGGTCGCTGTTGATGTGGACTCTGGACAGAATGCCTGGCTCTCATATAAACTGCA
>JBBPCY010000130.1:4356924-4387128 GCA_037974405.1 Brachyalestes nurse
GAAACACGAAGACTAGCTCTGATTGTATTAACTTTTCCTGAGAATATATTTAAAAAGTTTTCACAACATTCTGTAGATGGCGATATTGATGTAGTATGAAAATTCAAAAACCTGTTAATAGATTGAAACAAGGTTTTTGGTGAATTTGAGTGCTGCGATATAATTTTTGAAAAGAAGGCTGATTTAGCTTCCTTCACAGCCTTCTGATATCCCTTACGTAAATCTACTAAAATCTGCTGCGAGATCGTAAGTTTGTCCTTTTTCCAGGCCCGTTCTGCTCGCCTACACTGCTGTCTAAGCGAGCGTGTATGATCATTTAACCAGGGCTGATGATTGACCTTACTAGACCTGATCTTGTATGGGGCAACAGAGTCTAATATTCCAGAGCACACCGAATTAAAAACAAAAAGTAATTCATCAGGATCAGCCGTAGTGGAAGCAGACTCCGGCCAGGATACATCAGAAAGAGAGCTAAAAATATCACCAAAAGCCTGCGGTGTAGACTGAGTAATTATGCGGGAGCGTAAAGCAGAAGGCTGACGCTCCACCCGTTCAACTTGCATGTTTAACTTAAAAGTAACAGGCATGTGGTCTGAAATGCAGGCATCCACTACAACAACATCACAAAGAGATAAGGAGAACACAAGGTCCAATGTATGCCCTTTCTCATGAGTGGGACAAAGTACATGTTGTATAAAATTAAATGAGTCCATTAGGTCAGAAAAGGCCTTTGCCAAAGGCTTCCCAGGGCAGCATATATGAATATTAAAATCCCCAACAAGTAAAATATAATCAGACAATAATACAATGGTAGATAACAACTCAGAAAATTCTTGAATAAACGCTGGAGTATACTTTGGGGGTCGATATACAACTATTGCCAAAACAGGCTTATAAAACTCCAGCCTTAAGAACTGGACCTCGAAACTCGAATAACATGGGGTCGCTAATCGGTGGCATTTATACTGCTGCTTACTAACAGTAGCTAAGCCACCACCACGACCCATTGGTCTCGGGGTATTAGTTAAAATATAGTCAGGTGGACAAATATCCTCACAGGGACTCCACTCATCCCCACTTATCCAAGTCTCAGTAATAAAAAGGAAATCCAAAGCATTATACAGTATAAAATCATTTAGTATAAAGGTCTTATTTAGAATCAAACGCGCATTTACAAGTGCCATCTGTAGAGTGTGCAAGACCACGGGGGCTGCTGTAATAGCGCCCAGCTTTACCGACTTAGGACAGCTTAAGTTGCTCAGACATACACCTCTTCCGTGTGATGAAGGCTTTGTATCCGGGAGAAACCGCAGCCCTGACGAACCTCCATCTGGATACACAGGCAGCAAGAAAGAACATCGCCAACCCCGAAGATCCACAGCCCGATCCATGATGCCAACATCATCTGCACACAGCACCACAACAGAAGACCCCCGCCGGAATCTCTGCCTCACATGAACGCCTGCACGTCTCCCTCGTCGTCGCCGGCGCCGCTTTCTCCTGCAGCACACGCATCCAGTCGGAGAGCGCCGTAAATACGGCGGCAGTGTGTGGTTAGGAAAGGAGCACTTGCTTACATTGCTAATCTCCGAGAAAACAATGTGAGATCGAATCTGCAGCAGGGTGGTGGAATCATAAATCCTCAGTGACTGGCATGGACGAATTACAACGTAGAAGAAAACATAAAACACAAACAAACTAAAAGACAGAGAGGAGCGACGGCAAGCCACTGCACTGGTCGGCGCCATCTTGGTACACACAGAACTGAAGTTTTGTGACTTTTTAGCTAGATGTGAAGCCAAGCTGTTGGCATGGAGCCCCCGCAAAGTCCCACTGTTGAAAAAAAAGACGTGCTGAAGAGGTTACAATTTGCTAAAGAGCACACTGACTGGCCTAAAGAGAAAAGGTGCAACATTTTGTGAGCTGATGAAAACAAGATTGTCCATTTTGGGTCTAGTGGCCACAAACAGTTTGTCAGATGACCCCCAAACACAGAATTCAAGCCACATTACACTGTGAAGCATGGTAGCTCAAGCATCATGATATAGGTATGTTTCTCATACTATGATACAAGCCTATTTATCGCATACCAGGGATCACTGATCAGTTGGAATACCTCAAAATTCTTGAAGAGGTGATGTTGCCTTATGCCGAAGAGGAAGTGCCCTTTAAATGGGTGTACCAACAAGACAGCGACCCCAAAAACACCAGTAAACCAGCAACATCTTGGTTCCAGACCAACAAGATTAACATTATGGAGTGGCCAGCCCAATCCTCGGACATTAATCCAATAGAAAACATGACATAATAAATGCAAACAAAACCAAGAAACAAAACCAAGAAATGCAGAAAAACTGTGGAAAGTAGTCCAATCATCCTGGGCTGGAATACCTGTTCACAGGTGCCAGAAGTTGATCGACTCCAAAAAATACAAATGTACAGCTGTTCTCAGAAACAGTGGTTATACAACTACTAGTTCAGTTAAAACATTTTTTCAGTTTATACAGAGAATTTTTGAGTTTATAAAGAAGAATGCGGACACTGCTATTTTTTGAACAGTCTAAAATTCACTTTTCTTCACTTTCTGTAAAGGAATAACACAAATTTTATACATTTTTCTTCATGTTTTGGTTTGGAATAGAATGTGTAGTGTTCCCAATGCATTCGTGTGTATGAAAATAAAAGCTATTATAAGGATTTTGAGCTTTATTCACTTTTTTAAACACACTGCTATTATTCTGAACACAACTGTAAGTGGCATGTTAATGTCTGAGAATGTCTGAGATAATGTGCTGAGAATAATCCACCCCCAAATAATACCTGCTCAGTGGTGGTCCTGTTGATGAACACAATAAATAAGACTAATGAATGATGCAGAGAAATAGATGGTTGTGAAAAGTTTGGCATAATGCTTAGCAACAGGCTTCCAATAGTTGTAGCTTGGCAACAGGCTTTAAATAGTTAGGGATTAAGACTTCATACAAATTAATTTACAGAGGTTTAATGTGAACTTTATTTCGTTCTAGAGAAACATACTATATAAAAACGGTTCATACAGGTGGTTACAGGTTCATATATTTGAAACAAGGAATGCTTCTAAAAGCAACCTGCTGTCTGAGATAATGTTTTCTGATAGTCCTGAAACGATTTTGACCCAATTAGAAGATATTAGACATTAGAAGACATTTGTAGGTTCTCAGATTATTTTGGACAGCAAACAAAATTGTTATATTTGTGTTATTGACACAGTGAGCCTTGGTCCTCACCAACAGCACTGGTGACGATTTAGTAGGATGTTCTCTAATAAATCATTTCACATAATTCTCTAAATGGCTAATTTCCCCCCGTTTTATGTTTTCACGTAATCTTGTGTTATAAATTCAAATCCAAGTGACACTATCTGCGCTCTCATCATTTCATTCTCTTTATTTATATGTCATGCGCCTTAGCCTGGTTCTTATTGGGGCATTCTACAACCCTTGTGCGCAAATAGGAATTCAAACAACTCTTGTGTGATCCAGTGTCCCAGCATCAACATCAGCTCTGCACATGGGGATGGAGACGCTCACCTGGCTTGGCGTCTGTAGTTTTGCATGAATCTCTGCTTTGTTTTAGTTACAAACCATTTGAGTGTTGTTTAGGCATGTTTTTGCAAATTATGTGGATTTTATCTTCGTCATACTTCACTGATCGATATGGATAACTTGGTGCGCGCCTCTGTGTGGTGTGTGTTGGCTCTCTGGCTGATGTGTGTGTGTGTTTGGTGGTCTACCGTGGACGGGCAGGTTCGGTACACAGTATCAGAAGAGTCCAGAAAGGGCTCGGTGGTGGGAAACCTCGCAAAAGACTTGAGCATGAGTTTGGCCGACATATCGAGCTGGAAGGTGTGGAACTCCTCCGAGCCTGGCGCGCGCTATTTCAGCTTGGATTTGGGGAGGGGGAGCTGCTGTTGGAGGAGAAGATAGACAGAGGCTGTGTGTACCCAGAGCGGCCGCTGCGCGTTCCCGCTGGAAGTGATCGCGGACTCTCCGTGGCAGCTGCATCGGGTGGTCGTGGAAGTTCAGGTCATAAACGACAACACGCCGAGTTTCGCCACGTGCTGAACGTGACAGAGCACGCCATGACTCTCGAGAATGCGCAGGATCCGGACGTTGGCAGCAATGCAGTTAGGTCCTACACTCTGAGCAGCAAATCTCTGGACAGGGAGTAACACTCACCTCACAAGCTGCTGCTGACTGCTGGGGATGCGGGCAGCCCTGGTAAATCCGGCACTGCTAAAATCAACCGCGTTAAAGATAGTTTGCAGTTTGCGTTTCACCAACCTTTGAGTGTATGTCTACAGTTCAGTGTGGTAGACGGTTAAACACGGTGGCCTGTTGTCTTTCGTGATTTGTGAATTTGGGTGACGTCATTCCCCACCCCTAAATGTGCTGGTATTACAATTTGTATTTTTATTGTCAAACGCAAATAATAAAAAAAAACATCATATAAACAGGTCCAGCCAGGCTCACATTCATCAGTCTGATTTGTGATTTTTTTCACAAATACATAGGTACACATATCACCACTGAGTTAACTGTTTGGCCACTTATAGCAATATGTATAGCAATATATGGGCTACATCACAAACCAGTGGCCAAAACACCCAAAAAAGTAACCCAGATGGGCCAAACTAGGCTCAAATTGATCAGTCTTATTTGTGAATTTTTTCACAAATCTAAAATGTTCAGTCTGGCATAGATCATTGTGTATATCAGGCCAGAAGTGGAGAAAAGCAGTGTTTTTACACATAAGCTTTGCCCACAATGAAAATACACTCATAAACCACAATATCCATGTTGGGTTTGACAAAATATGATTTGTGACATTTTTTCCACATATATAGGCACATATATTACCACTATATTAACTGTTTGGTCACTTACTATAGCAACTTATAGTTTACATCACAAACCAGTGGCCAAAACACCCAAAAAATTAACCCAGATGGGCCAAACTAGTCTTATTTGTGATTTGTTTCCCCATCCTGAGAAAATAACATCGACTACTGGTACAACAGGAGTTCAGTGTAGTTTTAAATTGTTAATTCAACATCTAAAATGTAATGAATATTATTAATAATAACTAATAATTTACTCTTAAGGTGTTAGACATTTTATATTCTAAATTGTCTGAAATTAGAATTTGCTTTCAAAGAAAAGTGACCAATATTACATACCTTAAAAGTAACAGAAGAGATTCTGTTTCTGTACATTATATGTATTTTGTGTCTTTTATTAAAAATGACAGGGATATTGTGCCCACATCCATGAGATTTTATTGCATTGGCATTCTGAACAGGAAGTAATTTATTGGTATGTATGCAATATCCCCCAATGTGCCATGATGTTGTCAAGTGAAACCATTTGTAACTTCCTAAAATTTTAATTAAAAAAATCTTCACAAATTGCAACCATGAGACCATATTATTTATCATCATGCACACCTTGTAACAGATAATATTCTCTATCCTCAGCAGACAAACACCCTTTAGTCCCACTTCCACAATTCTTTAATAGCAATCCAGTGCACCCAAAATGGGATGGACCTCCATTTTCAGGCTTATTGGTTATCAAAGGATTTTCCATTTCTGTCTATTACCATCACAGTCAACTTATGACTCATTAGGGGAGCGACCCAACTATTTGTATTGTGGATTGATTAAAATGAATTTCAAAAGCTTACAACATTGTTTTGTTTTGTTTTGTTTTTAATGCACATGTTACATTTTTGTTTTACCAAACAGAAATTTCACTAACATTTTGCACAGTTTGTTACCTTGTAAAACTATGAAATTAAACACCACAACCTGTGAAGTAATTACATTAATTAATTAATCAATCAATCAATCAATCAATTAATTAAATGTTCTGAGCCTTTCTTGTAATATTTTACAAGCTACATGTAGCTATCAGTGTTTTACTAAAAAAAACAAAACAAAAGCTAAATGGCATTTTTACAGTATGGACAAAACCATTTACTGTTGCTATTGGTGCTTGACTGTATTTCCTAATGAAACAGATCTGTGCACTTGGTATGAGTCCAAAGTGTGCAAGCATCACACTGAATCTGTATGACAGTAATTAATTTAACAATTACATTCAAATCATAATTTCAAAATAGAACATAAATATTAGCCCAATAATGAGGAACAGAAATAGGTAAGGATGAAATTTAAAAAAAATTATGAACAAAGATAAACTATACAGCAAAAGTATTGGGACCACAGACCATTACTCTTTCAGAAACTTTTATGACATCCCATTCTAAATCCATAGGCATCAATCCAGAGTTTAGCAGCTATAACAGCTGCCACTTTTCTGGGAAGGCCTTCCACAAGGTTTGGAATGTATCTGTGGGGATTTTTACCCATTATTTCAAAAGAGCATTTATGAGGTCAGGCTGAAGATGTTTGCTGTGAAGGCTTGGCTCACAATTTTGTTGTCGTTCATCCCAAAGATGTTCAGTGGCATCGAAGTCAGGGATTTGTGTGTTCCAGTCAAGTTCTTGCACACCATACTCACCCAACCATGTCTTTATATAGCCTGTTTTGTGCACTGTGGCACAGTCATGCTGGAACAGAAATGAGCCTTTTCCGAACTGTTCGCACAAACTTGGAAGAAAAAAGTTGTCTCTTCAGAATTAATTCAGAATATTCTTTCACAATTGTTTGTAAACCTGATTGCAGGGCTAGGTGCTTCATTTTATATACCTGTGGAAGTGGGTCTCAATTAAAGACCTGAATTGCATGCTTAAGTTCTGTGTCCCAATACTGTTGTCCATATAGTGTGTATGTATAGCACGAATACTGTATATCCCCCAAACCTTCATAAAACTTAATAAGGAAACAAATGGATTTAGTTTATTTTTTTGAGTTTAGACAAAGTATACTATACAATTATTTCTGCTATCTCTGAGATATAATACAATGTAAAAGTTTATTATAATACAATACTGGACATGAATGTATATATGTTGTCTCTTATTATCCATGATATTATGAATATGCAATTTAAAAGCAACACAAAAAAGGAGTGCACAACCACCTTGAAATCAGGAATATTCCATGGCAAAATATATTGGACATAGCAAAATATTAGCATGTGGCCATAGCTACATTGACTGATGACATAAGCAAATATACTTGTTATTTTTTTCCCCCACAAATCATGTTTTGTCAAACCCAACATGGATATTGTGGTTTGTTTCTTTTCAGTAAGGATATCGTGGTTTAGTTATTTTATTTTTAGTAAGATTTATTTGTAAAAACTGCTGGGCTGATACAGACAGTGGCCTATGCCACACAGAACATTTGAAAAAAATCACAAATAAGACTAATCGATTTGGGCCTAGTTTGACCATCTAGGTTACTTTTCTGGGTGTTTTGGCCACTGGTTTGTAAACCATAAATTGCTATGGTAAGTGGCCAAACAGTTAATTCAGTTGTGATATGTGTGCCTATATATTTGTGAGAGGTTTCACAAATCATGTTTTGTCAAACCCAACGTGGAAATTGTGGTTTATGAGTGTTTTTTGCACTGTTGGCAAGGTTTATATATAAAAACACTGCTTTACCCCACTACTGGCCTGATACACACAGTGATCTATGCCAGACTGAACATTTTAGATTTAAAATTTTAGAGCCTAGTTTGGCCCATATAGGTTACTTTTTTCGGTGTTTTGGCCACTGGTTTGTGATGTAGCCCATATATTGCTATATATATATATTGCTATAAGTGGCCAAACAGTTAATTCAGTGGTGATATGTGTGCCTATATATTTGTGAAAAAATGTACAAATCAGACTGATGAATGTGAGCCTGGCTGGACCTGTTTATATGGTAAAGATTTTTTATTTTTTGCGTTTGACAATAAAAATACAAATTTTAATGCCAGCACATTTAGGGGTGGGGAATGATTTCATCCAAATTCACAAATTACTAAAGACAACATGCCACCATGTTTAACCACCTACCGTGTCTAAAACCACCGTGCAGGTGTTGGATGTGACCGATAACGTGCCTCGCTTCACGAAACAAACTTATGAGTCTGCCATAAGCGAAACAAGCATGTTATACTCCATCTTAAAGCCCTAGATTTAGATGAAGTCAAATCTGCTATTTATTTAGAGAACGGACGTTCTAGAAAAGTTCATTTTGAATTCAGAAACAGGCTTGTTAGCACTGAAGGGGTCTCTTGATTATGAAGAGGCTTCATCCTACGAAGTTGATGTAGTTGCTAAAGACAAGGGCAGTCCCGAAACGGAGGAGCACTGAAGCATTCAGATTAACCTGACTGGCTCCAATGACAACAGACCTGAGATCATTATTAAATCCCTGGCTGTACCTGAGGACTCCCCTATAGGTACCGTGGCATCTACAGCATGTACACTTTTGACTACTTTTGTTCATGTGTGTATTCTGGACCTGAATGACAATGTCCCTGCTGTTATCTACCCATATGCTGCTTCTAACTACAAGATCCCTCGCTCTGCTGAAGCAGGCAACCAAGGTGACTGCAGTGGAGGCTGACACAGGCCACAATGCCTGGATCTCCTACAAGCTTCTGGAGGCTTCATTCAGTCTCTATTCAGTTTGAATACTTACACAGGTGAGGTGAGGACTAACGTGCAGTTTCAGAGAATGATGAGTCCTCTCAGAGGATTCTCATAGAGGTAAAGGATGATGGTGATCCAGTGCAGTCAGCCACTGTTATAGTGAACATAGTGTTAGAGGATGGCCTCAATGAACCCGTTTCAGACCTCCAGCACAAAGATCCAGAGCCCATCAGTAGAAATAACCACATCACGTTTTACCTGATCGTGTTATTGGCCTCTGTGTCCCTCCTGTCTCTGGTGACATTTGTCATCTCAGTGGTGAAGTGTATAAGAAGCAGCAGAAGCAGCTTCCTGAGACAAACTGACTCTGACAGCTACAAAAATCCCAACCAAAACCTGCATATCCAGCTGAACACAGATGGGCCTATTAAGTATGTGGAGGTTCTTGGAGGGGACATGCTGTCCCAGAGCCAATCCTTTAGGTCCTGTCTCTCGCCAGTGTCAGATTTCAGTGATTTCACCCTCATTAAGCACAGCAGTACATTTGACTTCAGCACGCTGGACGCCTCTTTACCTGACAACACCTGGACATTTGAGAGTCAGCAGGGGAGCAAAATGCGTTTGCGTGTTAAGCATGAGTGATGTGGTATTTAGATGGATAGACCATGTCTAAACCTACAATAATGCATTACACAATAACGTGTTCAATAATTTGTTTACACAAAAAAAAGCTTTGTGCCCAAATGCTCCTTGTCAGCACTCCTGGATTTTTGAAAGTAGGTAAGTGTGTGTAGTGTGGAATTGCAAACAACATGCTCATATGTTTTGTTAAAAAATGTAGTTGTGATTAAATTAGATTTGTTGTACTTTATTTAGCTGTGTAATAAGCTTTGAGATTTAACAACCAAACCTGGCTTTTGCTCTTTACTTGAACAAGTAATGGGAACCAACCAGCCAACCCATCTACATGTATATATTTTCTCTATATGTAATACATTATATTTATCTGTAATTAAGTAAATAGATAGATAGATAGATAGATAGATAGATAAAAGTAATCTGCTGTTAAAAGGTAATTATATATTAAACTATACTCAACACTTACTTTCCTTGAGCTTGTGTTGTGTTGTGTTGTGTTCACGTATGACAGAATGGTCAACCTTACACTTCGCTGCTTGCCACAGTGTCATTGTCTTTCCGTCTTTGTGACTATTATGCCTGCCTTTGCCTAGCTATATGTAAAACTAGCTATATGTAAAAAAAGAACATAGCGTAACACAGCTTCTTACAAAAACAGACTCAACACTGAAAGGAGAAAAAACTGAGCTGATTTAGAAACAGCGCCCTCGGGTGGCGAATTCTCCAGGTTGCCTTTGTGGCAATTTTCGGCTGTCTGTACAGCTTACCAAAAAAATAGACAGTCGTGGCATTAAAAAAACTATAGAATTTGAACGCGGGAATGACAAAACTTGTCACTGAAGGCTGAAATTCATTCCCTGTTCACCCATCTTCGTTGCCTCTTGGAAATGTTTAGCCTCTGAGCGAGTGTGTCCGTCTCACACTTCTCTCAGACCGCTCTCAAAGTTTTGTGCCTCCACAAAAATGAGGAACGAATTTATACGAGGAGCATTATTTCCCACCCATTCTTGGCCACATCCCTCATCCTGCTCTCAGTTTTGGTCAGCAATGGAAAGAGTGGTCCATGCTGATGAAAATGAGCTGCAGAGACGGGCTCACCACCATTAGTCAATTGTATGTTACGAGAGTACAACCAGCCAATCCCAACACAGCAGGCTGGACTTGTCTGAATACGGGTGGGAAAAGAAAACTGAGCCTGTTGCTCGCTCCTGACCAATAGGATATGGGACTTTGTGACCTAGTCTCCTCCCCCGCCGAAGAACGGAGAGGAACAGGCACCGCTAGGAAGTTTTGGGAGACGGCTAGATGGACTCTGTTTCCCTCCTTTGGTAATTTACCGACTTGTTTTTCGGCCATCATGGACTCTCCAAAACGCCTCACTGTACTCCACACCAAACGGATTAAGTTTCGAACGGCGTGGTAAGGACCGTTTAAGGGGAAATATGGATTGATCACGGGAGTAACGCGCTTCCAAACTTTCTATTCTCCTCCATCTCTCTCTCTCACACAATGGGGTTGAGAGAGATGAGCTGCTGCCTGGAATGGCGCGCGCTCTGCCTCGCGCTCACTCTCACTCTCTCCTGCCTGTCCAACGCGTTTGGGGAGCTCAGGTACTCCGTGCAGGAGGAGCAGAAAGCGGGCTCATTCGTGGGGAATGTAGCGAAGGATTTGGCTCTCACTCCTCTGAGGATTATTGAGAGAAAAGTGCGCGTGGTTTCGGACTCCAGAGACCAGTACTTCGAGATCAACTCGGCCAACGGCGCGCTGGTCATCAAGAAAACCATCGACAGGGAGCTCATGTGCGGCTCAAGCGCGGCGTGTTCGTTGCTCCTCCAGATCGTCCTACAGAACCCGCTGGACATGCACCGCGTCCTCGTGGACATCGTGGACGTGAACGACAACGCGCCACAGTTCCCGGCGCGCAACTCCTCCCTGGAGATCTCGGAGGCGGCCGCGCCTGGAACACGCTTCCGCCTGGAGAGCGCGAGGGACCCCGACGTGGGCGTGAACTCGTTGCGCACGTACCACCTGGCGCCCAACGACTGTTTCGGCCTGAAAGTTGAGACCAAGAGCGACGGCAGCAAGTTCCCGGAGCTCGTGCTGGAAAAGGCACTGGACCGCGAGGCGCAGGCCTCGTTCCGCCTGCTACTCACGGCCGTGGACGGTGGGCAGCCCGAGAAGTCGGGCACCACCCTGCTGCTCATTAAAATCCTGGACGTAAACGACAACGCGCCAGTGTTTGACGAGAATGTGAAGAGGGTCAGTCTTTTAGAAAACTCTCCCGTGGGAACTGTTGTAGCAAAACTCAATGCCACTGACGCAGACTCTGGAACCAACGGGGATGTGACTTTCCTGTTTAGCAAATACACGCCAGACAGAATTTTGAGCCTGTTCAGTGTAGGCTCTAAAAGTGGGGAAATTCGTGTTATTGGGGAGGTGGATTATGAGCAAACCAAGGTCTATGACATCACTGTCCAGGCCCGGGATGATGGGACACCCGCTATGGAGGGCTCATGTAACGTCAAAATAGAAATAACAGATGTAAACGATAACACTCCAGAGGTGACATTAACCTCACTCACCAGCCCCATCAGCGAGGATGCTGAGCCTGGCACTGTCATTGCACTTATCAGCGCAAGGGACTTAGACTCTGGTAAAAACAGTCAGGTGACGTTAAAGGTGTCACCGGGCTTGCCTTTTAAATTGAAATCTGCCTTTGAGGAGCATTATACCCTCGTCACTGACAGCCATTTGGACAGGGAAACTGTCCCAGAGTATACTGTGGTTGTCACGGCGACAGATGCAGGCTCGCCCCCATTGTCTTCTCATAAGATGTTTGTAGTTAGCCTCTCTGATGTGAATGATAATGCTCCGGTATTCTCCCAGCCCTCTTACAGCGTAGACATTACAGAGAATAATGCCCCTGGTACACCAATAACGGCAGTATCAGCTTCTGACCCAGATTTGGGGGACAATGCTCGTCTTACCTACTCAATCTTGGCGTCCACCGTCCATGGAAGCCCTGTGTCCTCGTATGTCTATATCAACCCTGAGAATGGAAATATCTTTACAATGCGCTCATTGGACTATGAACAGATTAATGCTTTTAAGATTGAAGTGCAGGTACAGGATGCTGGGACACCACCACTCAGTTCGAATGTTACCGTCCATGTTTTCGTCACTGACCAGAATGACAACCCCCCTGTTATTCTTTACCCTGCCAATTCAGATGACTCAGGCCTTCAGCTGACCGTCCTCCGTTCTGCTCCCATCGGCCACCTAGTGAACAAGATTGTTGGATTTGACCCGGACAGTGGGTACAATGCCTGGTTGTTCTACAGCATCGCCCCTGGCGATGATGCAGCATACTTCCGAATTGGAACAAACACAGGTGAGCTACGCACCATGCGGAAACTGGCTGATGAGGATCAGAGTGGTGGAGAACGCTCGTCCTATAGCTTTGTGGTGGTCGTACAGGACAGTGGCGAGCCTCCCAAGTCCACTTCTGTCTCCGTGACAGTCAATATGGAAGAGAAGATTGCAGACGCAAGCACAGATGCCCACAAAACTCCTTTCTCTCATAAAGTGAGCGGGATGACAGATGTAACCCTTTACCTCATTATATCTTTGGGCTGTGTGACATTGGTATTTCTTGTGACCACTGTAGTGGTAGTTGTGCGGTGCCTTAGACACAGGGATGACTTGGAGTGCTGCTACCCAAGGAAGGGCTTCCGTTCGAGACATGGCTACCAGCAGCGCTCCCATAAGGACCTCCACCTTCAGCTAAACACAGATGGGCCAATCCGGTACATGGAGGTGGTAGGGGGTCCTCAGGAGCCTCACACGCGCACATATAGACCCTGCTACTCAACCCTCTCCAGCAGGAGTGACTTTGTATTTGTAAAGACTCCAATAATGAGCCATAACAACACCTTAAACATGACTCTAACCAGGAAGCACTTAATGAACTCAGCCAATGAGGTGAGCGTTCAGCTCAGCACATAAGCCAATAAGCCAGTAACATTCCATAATGGTCTTGCTGTCTCTACATGCAACAATTAGTTTTTCAGTCTTGTTAGAACCTTAAAACCACATTTTTCCTTGAATAGAACATTTTCTGCTTTGTACCACCTCACTTGGATTTTCTCAGGATACAGTTCTGTATGGTATATGCTTTACATTAGGAAAAACACATCTCTGGGCCTTTTAGTGGTGTTTTAGATATTTTAGAACTGTTATTTTTAAAATCAAACTTAAGGCAAAGAAGGTCAACTTCCATAATCAAACCAAGAATAATGAGATGGTAGTAAACAATAAAATCAAATAAAATGTATACAGATATGTAAAGAATCAAATTCAGGGGGTCTAGAGGAAGAAAAATGAGGGAAAGAGAAAGATAATGAGTTTGGATGGAAAATAAAGGTTTGAGAGATATTTGACTGGCAGATGCCAAAGAAAGGAAGACGATCTGGCAGACAGAAGTTAGTTTTGTGTTGAGAAGGAAAGTGGGTATATATAAATGAGAACAGAGTAGATGGAATGGAGAGAGGAAGAAGACAGTGGCTGAATAACAGGATCCCAGAGGTCATCCTGTGACCCAGACTTCCTGCTGTGCTGGGCGCTAGTGATTGATCCCATACCCTTGAAGTTATGTGACCTCCAGTTATGTGTGAGTGTGTCACCTCTGGCCAATCCCTTAATACACTTTCATTGTAACCAGGATTCAGACTTCACTTAGACCATAGAAGGAAATTAGTTTCCTTCAGACACTCAGTCAAAACCCTCTCAGTAGAAACATACTAAATGTGTGGAGTTAGTACTTTTTTTTTCCAAATTTCAACCAGTGTACTGGTGCTCATTACCAAAACTCATTTAAACATTTCATTATCCTCTTTTGAACTTCTTGAAGTGAAGGTGTGTGTCAAACTTCCTAAAGCTTTGGTTTTCCTGGTTTTGGAATGTGATATGTGAGTTGGAAATTCTTTGGAGCTTCAGACTAATGTGATTTATATCTGCTGTTTGTTGAAGCAGGGCTGTATAATCTCTGGTGTTTATAACATAGTTTTGAATAGAGAGCCTGAGAATGAGAATTTGTTTTCCAGTTCGTTCTCTCTTTCTCAATCACTCAACTTCTCCCTCGTGTCCCATTGCTTAGTCCTTTGGTAGTCATTTTAGCCTTAGGGCTGTGAGGAGACCATCTGGCTCCTCTGCCGTAATGACACGTGCTCTGTGTGTGTGTGTGTGTGTGTGTGTGTGTGTGTGTTTGTGCGCGCTTTGCATGAAGGCATGTGAGCTGCATCAATAACGGAAGGACTGCCTATTAATGGTTCTGACATAGAGCGCAAAAGTGTAAAGCCAGGACCGCTTAAGGCCTTATACTTAAAGAAATAATGGCCCTAGGACCAAGAAGAGCATTGGATTATATTGCACCAGTATTGTCTTTTATCTCATTTTCCACATCTCCCTTTTTTCTTTCTGTAACTGCTATTATGGAGAGAAGGAATTTTGTGTTATCATATAAACAGTTTTCTTTCCTTTTACCAGTGTTTCAGAGACCCTGGGTGTCTTTTAGCATTCCATGTTTCCAGCAGTCATTTCCTCTTTCCCTCATCCTGTGTGTGTGTTTTTGCTGAGACTTCTGATCACCATGGAAGCCATTTTCCCCTCCAGAGCTGTGAGTGTGTGTGGCTCACATTTAGTGTCAGTGTTTAAAAGTGGTTGTGGGTAGGGTAGATTAACCCACATCAGTGTAGTGTTTCTGATCTCTGCTATGTTCCCTGCCTGTCTAAGACCGCCTGCAGTGGCCTAAATTGTGCTTGTCGAGAAGAAAGTTCTGCTGCAGACCTATATCACGGTTATCACAGGCAGAGTTGTTTAGATGGAGTACTAGATCACAGAGCTCAAACTTCAGCTTAGCCAAACTGGAGTTCTAGATTGTTATGTCTGTAGCTTAATTACCAGGTTGAGTCTTTCTGTATGAGTTGCATGAAAATCGTAAAGAATGTCACATCCGTAGTGTTATTGCTACTACTTGAGTATTATTAGTCCATAAGTTCCATTAGCAAAGGCTTGACAGGACGATAAGAGTCATTAAGATGAAGGAAAAATTAAGTATTGCATATATCAGGGATGGGGAACCCTGGCCCTAGAAAGCAGAATTCCTTCACAGTTTGGTGATTTCTCTGTTCGAACACACCTACCAAACCAGGCTATTAGTAGGTAACTTGAGTCAGCTACTCAGTTGTGTGAGTAGGAAAATCACCAAGCTGCATGAATCGGGTCCTCCAGAACCAGGGTTCCCAACCCCTGGCATCTTTAGTTTTATTAACTGAGGATATATTATCTCAGCCATTGACAAGGTTAGCAAGCAACCTGACCCTCTCTGTTGGTAGCAATCAAATGTTTACATTAAACATGGCCAACAATTAGACTAAACATGGGAAAACTGGAAAACATGTTTACATTTCCTTTGCCAAAGTAAATGTTTAAAGCGCTTTATGCAACACGTTCAATTAATTGTGAGTGAAATCTACCCCATGAGGGAACAACAATTTGCAAAAATAAGGTTTTATTCTGTCAATGACATTGCTCACAGCTTCTGGTTTGGGAACTGATCCGTTACAAGCTGTGATGATTAGGTAAGAGGAACTTCCTCCCTGGTGTAGAGAACAGGGTAGATCTTGTCTTTTGTAAGATCAGCAAAAGGATGCGTGTAATGATGAATCCATAGAAGCAGCTGTTTTCCGTGCTTTTTTTTCTGCTGTGCTGTTTGGTTTGGGTGGGAAGTCTCTGTTTGCATCCGGTTTCCATGTTTATAAATGAGACTGGCACTCAGAGCACACCATATTGTCTGACACATGTGGCCACATATAAGACTTCTTTATCACAGTTCTCCTAGTACAGTTCGATTTTTAGTATTTGTGTTGCTGTAGAACACACTTTTTACTGCCCAGAAGAACTACTTTTGGTTCCCTAAAGAACGTCTCAATGGGTGATTCTGTATGTAACAACATTTATAAATGAGATGTGCAAGAGGGTGTAGAAAGTGCGTGTGAGTGCGTGCGTATGTGTTTCTGTTTTCCTTCAACTGTGTTTAAACTAGGAACTATTAAGGAACCTTGATTTTTAAGACTGTAAATCTATGTATAAGAAAACACATACCTTACTGTATTATTTTGCTTTTCTGGGTTATTGACTTTTGAGTGCTTTGATATTTATGCCATAGGTGAACTTTGTGTATACAGTAGGTGAACTCTTGCTTTGTGTATACAGTATTTTAGTTTGTTAATATTACTCAATTGAAGTGTTTAAACAAATGAGAAATTGTACTGCACCATTAGAAACTTCTGCTTTTCTGCTCTACCCCTGGTGGGATTCAAACAGTGGTCTCTGTCCTGGCTGAGAGAATTTACCCACTGAACCGCAGCTGTTTCATTAAACTTCTCATTTAAACACACAGAGTCATGGCAGACGAGAGCTAAAAGCTGCCATTTAGGTTAACCTCATGTTGGAAATTTCCTAGAGTTTGTGTTGAGACAGTGCTTATTTTAATGGCCCCTGGGGCAGAAATGGGTCATGGCTGTTGAGCTGAAAGCATGACCCAACCATAGCCCAGTACCAAGTGCCCTAAAGTGTATGAACAGAACATTAGAATTATTCAGTTATTTTATCCGTAGTTATGAGTTGTCTTTTATATAAACTCCCAGTGAATTTGGAATCATTTGTCAAATTACTTTTAATAATTAATTAAATGTATTGTTTTAATGGCATAAGATCAAATATTAAAGATACAGAAATACATTTTAGATATTTTATTCAATTTTTTAATAATTACTCACATTTAATATTTGATTAATATATTATATATTTTGAATGATTTGGAAAGTTTTTAATGCTAAAAAAATATAAGGAACACTGTACTAAATGGCAGTACCATGCTTACATCAATGTTTGTCTTGATTGTATTACTGCTTTGGTAATGCAAGACATTCTGTGTGTTAATTTAATAAGAACTTAATTCTCATTGCTATCAGCTTTCTTAATTATTATGGATTAATCTATAGCCCTAGTCATCATTCTGGACACATCTAAAACCTCATCTTGAAACATGAAGTTGCACAGCACTAGCATTTGAGAATAATTTATTATACATTTATTTGTAACCAAATTGCTTTATACCATTTTAAAGTTGTGGTGTTATAATTTAGTATAGTTATCATCATCATCATCATCTTTGAAATGAATATTTTTACTTTATCTCATCATACAATGTTAGACAGTTTACATAATTTTTAACAGTTTTTTTTTTGGGTGGGATACAGCATGACCTTTCACTTGAACGTTTAAAGTGCACAGAACTGTACCGACTCTGCAGGTTCATTGTCATAGTACTGGAATGTCTGTGAAAACACTAACCTATTTCTCCTCTCTGGTTTTCCTGTTGACAGCTAAAACTGAAAGAGAGATGAGGCAAATAAAGTAATGAAGAGATCACAGGAGGGGGATATAGAGGGATAAGAAGCATAGAGACCGAGAGAAATCTAGATGACTAATGTTCTCCCTCAGGTTTCAGAGTGTGGGCTGGTGTGTACGCTACCTTTACTCACATTCCACTCTTCAGTGTATAACCTAAGGATACACACACACAAAAACTCATGCACAGAGTCCTTGAGAGAAGAGGCAGTGGTCTAGGCCAAAGCACTGTTTTGTACACATTTACAGAGGGACGTTGTTTAGACTAATAATATAAAGAGTCTAACTATGAGAGGGTCATATGACTTTTTTGAAATCATACCCCTATTTGCAATTTCAACATTTTGTTTCTGTGTTCAGGTCAAAGCTTCTTGTGCCCACATTACACAGATGGATGCTGGCAACAGCAGTGATAGTGTCTGCAACGTGTGTGTGTGCGTTCAGCGGTTAAAGCGGTGTTTACTGTGTGTGTATGTTAATGGACTGCACAGCATTACTGACTGTGATTACTGAATTTTTGTGTGACAGTTATGTGTTTGTGTGAGAGTGTGCTGCACACTGCTACTTTTAGAATAGAACAGATGTTAGTTTAGCTCTGATGCACATGTCTGTAGGTTTTTTAGGCTTTTAATAATTCAGCATTATAATACACTTAATCTCTCTCACTCACACACACTCTTTCTCTCCCTCCTTTAAGTAGAGAAGCACTTATTTCTCCATAGTTTCTCTGCATTTTCAAGAATTTTATAGCCTTTGTCCAGGGCCATTTGAGTCATATGCTGTCTTATATGCTTCCTGTCCACTAAGCATGTCCTGTGCTCTCAATATAAACACAATGGTTCCTTTGTTTCCTGGCTGTAGTATCAAACATTCACTCAATTAGTGCTAGCGCTCATTCCCTGGGTCAGGGAGCCATCGTGTATTGTTGTGGAGGTTCTGTGTTACACTTCAAGCCCTTCATTCTTACTGTGCATGCTTCATTGCTGTTATCACTTTGAAATGGGTTTAAGTGCTTTACACTGGAGGCAGTGCAAGCAGACAGATGTTAAGGTGATTCCTGTGTGTTGCAATCAAAACAGCCCTTGTAGCCACACACACAAACTACTTGGTTTCTTTGCCCATATAGCTTTTTTCTTTCCAGAGTAAAGTGACTGCCACAGTCCCATTGTGCTTGTGTACTGACATGTCCACAAAAACAGAAATACCATGATCTGTCAGCACCAAGATTCTGAAACAAAAGTTGGACAGATGTATGAATGTCTTTTATTTTTGGAAGTATTCAAAGTGTCTTTTTTCTCTCGGCAGCAAAAACCCCCCAACGCTGACTGGCGTTTTCCCCAGAACCAGCGACCTGGACCCAGCGGGTAAGTTATTACCATATATTTGCATTAGGTAAAAAGTACACACCTACCTGACACTCAAACATTTGCATTTTTGCAGTACACACAAGCATTGGTGCACGCTCAAGCTATCATACTTGTACGGGAAATGTATGGGATAACAACAAAGAATGAAATATGTGTGATATGTATTTCCAGGGTAGTACTGTTACAAATATTGTCATTAATGTTTATTTTACATGAGATGTTTTATACCTCAAGATACAACTGTCTAGTCTGGGATGTTAGGTTATAGCAAAATATAACCTAACCTGTATCTGCCAGTTTGCTTAATGTTAAAATGAGCCCAACGTGCTATGAGTAAATGAATAGATGGCAAAGGGTGTGTGGAGGTGCCCCTGTTGTGTAAGGAGCTGTGTGTTTTGTGGGTTGATGATGCAAAAGGCCAGTGTTTGCTCATCAGAGTTCTCAGCAAGAGAGGGACTGGTGGCCCAGAGACAAACTAAACAAACAATAGAAACACTTTCTTTCTTTCTTTCTTTTTTTCTTTCTTCTTTGCTTTCTACTTGTTTTTCAGATCAGTGGTGAATAGTGGTGAAGATTTTTGCCTGTACCATTATTTTAGGGCACATTGAACATACATAAAAGAACATATTAAGGAACAGATTGCTTGGTGTTGAGTACAATATCTGCTGTCTCTCAGCTCCTCTTCATTTTTATTCTTTCACTGTGATTCTACACTGAGGAAACGACAGAGAAGGAGAGGGAGAAACAATGCAGACAAGAAAGGATAGTAAAATGGAAAAAGAAAGAAAGAAAGAAGATAAGAAAGAAGTTGGATGTTTGTCAAGTTAATGTCACATCTATTCACCCAGCTTCAAGTGATTTCTGCTGATGGGAGATTGTGCCAGATGGAATACTGTGGTCTTATGTGACTGACAGTAACTTATAGCTCTTCTTTCCAATCAGTTAGCAGTTAGCTAAAGGCATTCATCCACTTCTTGCGAGCCAGCCAACCCCAATGCTCGCCCTGCAACAATTTTCACAACAGGCGTTACACAACATGCTAGAGAGTGAGACCTGTTTGAAATAAGCCATGACAAATGGTTTTGTTCACTGAGAGCTGAGCTGGAAATGACAGCATTTGTACTGCCATTCAAGACTGTTAAGGAAATCTTGGAAAGAAAGGCTAGAGGGAAAATTTAGGCTTGAGTTAGGGAATGAGAGCTTGGCAGCCGGATTAAAGTTTAGATATTCACAAAGAAAAGAACAAAGTTCACATAAGATCAGAGCTCTTCGCATACCGTATATCTTCACTGTCATTTCAAAACCTAAACTTTCTTTCTTAGTTGTTTTGGTACAATGTCAGAAAAAGGGCTCTGTACAGGTGTATTTTAGCCTCCCAAGGTACAAAGTTTTAATGTACCCTCAAAAACACAGCAATCTCCTATAGGTCATTAAATGATTTCTAAAAGTGTACAAAATTCACTTTCTCAGGGGAGGAAAAGGCATATTTACACCTTTCCATAGTGTATTTTTTAAAACAGAAAATTATGATAAAAGGCCTTAGTTAAGATATGGTTTTCTGGATTATAATACCTAATTCAGTGTACTGAAGATGTACCACTGAGGGCACCACCACACTGAAATGTTCCCTAAGATTGCACCATCTGAAAACACCCCATACAATTATTTCGTGTGAACATGTGTGAAGAAAATATTGTTCCCAAAAGGTTGTTACATTTTCAGTTAAATATGGGTTTACATGATTTGCAAATCATTGCATTCTGTTTTTAAACCCTGTTTCCCAACATTTTTGGAAACAGGTTTGTACATTAATATGTGATTTTCCCTTTCAAGTTACCATCTTAAATCTATGAGGTTTTGTTATGATGAGGCAGATTTCCTTCTCTTTGTTAGGATCTCATCCAGAAGTGTTAATGCCAGAGTACATCAACCAGACAAACATGAAGATACCTGTACATATTGATGCATGCCGAACTAGAATAAATCGGAAGAGAATATTCTAGAATCTTTCAGCAATCAAACACATGTATGGCACACCATCTGAACATTTGTGTTTGTTTGTATTTGTCCTGTCAGAGTACTCTGGCTACACTGTCCATCCCCAGTGTTCTACTGTATCCTCTCATAAAGGAAAAGGACTCAATATGGTTTATCACTGATCTCGTTTCAGTCCCTATACATTTCAGTCCAGCCATCCAAGGTGGACGTCACCCCGCAGGCTGAGGTACATGAGTATAGAGCAAATAGACATGTGCAAAAGCTCTCCTTTATTCCCATGTAGTCATCCCCTATCAGCTTTCTGTGCTCAGACTTTGATCAAGTTGTAGAATGTAGTGTGCATAGGCAATAGCATTGTCTTGTGTTCCTTGTAAACCTTTCATATTTTCAGAATAGCAGCTTGTGGGTGTGGTGTGATGGTGTGGAGTATGTGAGTTATTGGATCATGTACTTGATTAGCACTAATCCAGAAAAAAACTGACCTACTGACATGGTGGTTCAGAGAGAATTATGTCATAAGGAGAAAGGACATGTGTTTTTGTTTACTCTTGGCAGTATAGATGATGTCTTCTGGCCAGCAGGGTTTGTGTTCTTGTGTGTGTGGTCATCTGTCCACTTGACAGTTTGCGGTCTTGACCACAGGAAATCATAATCTAACCATGGGATATGATAATGCTGATCAGAGGAAGTGCTATCTCTAGTCAGAGTTGTGCTGCAAAGCTAATTAGGTACAAATGAGGCATGTTATCTTCACCAGAAGACTTACTGGAAAATGTGAAACTCAAGACAAAAAGGTGTCTCCTCTCAAAATCCTGTCCTGAGTGCCAATCTGGCATCAGATATGCTGACTGTGTGCACTCATTTCTTCCATACACAGAAGGGTCTGGCTCTTAGATACTTTAATGATCTGAATTAGGATTGACTGGCTGTGCTATCTTTGTTAATCCCTTGAACTCAAGGTTTTTGTGCAGTAATAATCTTAAAGAGCACACATTATATCTTGATAAGTGGAAACATCTTGAATGAAGTAATCATGTTGAATATTTGTCATTATAAGATTATTGTATGAATGTTTAAGATTATTAAACTTATTTTTAGGTGTTTTAACTTTTTAAGTAATTTAATTTAGTTTTTGGGAAAAAAATAACCACAACATGTCCTGGTACTTTATGTTTTGTTTTGATTATTTCAGAACCTAGAATACAAAGAAATTGTGTTATCTTTTGGGTATTTGAGATAATTTCAGTGTATGATCTTAAAACTACTACCAATTTTTCAGTATGTAATATGTTAATTTTCGTTATGTGGCAGTTTTGTTTTTCTACTTAATGATAGCAAGTTAGTTTAGCTTAGCTTTGTAGGAACACTAGCTGGTTTCGATTAGCTTAGTTGTAATGTTGCTAACCTTATTTCTAGCCTAGCTAATACGTTGTTCAGATAGTCTCTCACAATTGTCATAACGACATTAACCCAGAATCCTGAAGGAGAGCAGAGAAAGGAGGTGCAAAAGAAAGTCAGGATTGTTGCTCTTTTAATATCTTTTAGTAACTACTGTAAATTATTCCACTACTGTGAAAGTAATATTTATATTGTGTAGTTCAGGGAGGTACTGAAATGTGGGCCCGCATATAGGCTCTTACAGTTTCAGTGGAGCTGTTGCTTAGTATGGTCAGTATGGGTCCAGTAGCTGACTGATTAGGGCTTGGCAGCCATAATCTGGCAGCACCTTGCTTCACCACTCCATTCCAACATCTTCTCTTGCATGATATTTTTCTTTCTCTTGTTTCCATTACTCTGTCCTTTTTTACCCTGAACCCCAAACTTCTGAGCATTCTTGTTTAAACTTTCTCTTGTTTTCTTTTTCTTTAGTTTCCAGCATCTCTCTCTCTCCATTTTATAATATTTTCAGCACTACTTCTACCGTCCCAGCCCCATTGTGTCATGTATGCAGATGTGTCCTCTGCTGGTGAGGGTAATTGTCTCCTTATTCCCCAGAGAGAATAAAACAGTGCTGTAGGCCTGTTTTATGACCTTTCAGCTCGTATAAAGGAGGAAGTGAGACCCACGAGACCCAGCTTCCTTTTTACCCCTTCAGTGCTTGACTAGAGAGAGGCAGATGGATTTAAGGTGTCCTAAATGGAAATTGAACTCCATGTGCTTTGCATTTTTTCCTTTAGTATCTGAATGAAAAGGGCATTTAAAGGGGCATAGGGGTTATAGTTTTAATTATGTAGAGTTACCTGTTGGACAACAGCTCTATTTCACAAGCAACATCTAATGTTTTTAATGAGAAGTAGGCCCACACAGAGCTCTGTTGTCAATGTAAGGCACGTAAGTGTAAAAAAACAGGTCACTCTAAAGGTGTTAAATAGCTCATTAACTTCACTGGCCAATAGTAAATGAGTTTTCATGCTTTTAACTGTCTAACAGTTCCCAAGACAGGGTCAAACCTGTTCCCCTTACTACAGGAACTCACTTCTAAGTGTGTTAACCCCCTTATCAGACAACACTACAGCAGAGCATGTTCATCACCAAAGCTCGATTTGATTCAAAACAGGTTTTGATGAAATTCTAAATGTTAAACCTTGATTAAAATCTTAATCTCTAAGGGGAAAAGGTTGTTGATTCCAGAATAGCGGCAATGTTGGTTCTTGAAAACAGATGTGTCTGAACTGGTCTAGAGTTACCACATATAAAAACGTATTTTCTGCCAGATTTTTTGTTAATATATTCAAGAGCCTAATATTCCCATAAATTAACTGTTGGGTGATGTGATATTCTACGTTATTACCACATTTATTGTATCTAACATAGATGAGACTGCTTGAGAAATGCAGCTGCTCTGAAGGGTGACCCTAGACAAAATAGCATCGAGCTATTGGACTGTTAACATTTACATAATCATAAGTTTATCATGTTCTTTCATTTGATGTAGACTATACTTTTCATATGCCAGCACTCTGCTTGCTTATGCTAGAAACTATCAGAAAATCAACATCAGAGTTCCCCATAATTACCCAAATAAGAGGATTCTGTTAGCAGCACAGGAATACCACAGAGGATCACATTTATTTACACCGCTTGATAGAAGTAATCATTAGGAGAAAACAAATGAACATTTTGTGTTATTTGGAGCTGAGCAGAGATGAGGAGTTGGTCTGTGTTAACAGAGTTAAAGGTAACCATTGTTTGAAAACATTAATGAGATTGTACCACATTATATCCATAGATAAAAATAAAAGCATTAAAATAAAGAGAGGAGGATAGAGCTGTGGGTAACAGATCCATGATTTTTATATTTTATAATTCATTTTGTCTGTTGCATTCTCTGAAATTGGCTTGAGCTAAACAAAAGAGTTTGCTGCTGGAGGTTTGTGAAAGTTGGCTTCTTAATTCATCTGGCAACCTTCTGTTGTTATTAATGGGTATTAATGTAGCACATTCACCAATAGGAACACATCGCACTATCGGTAGTGCTTTAGACTTTAAAAGCTATTTGTCCTTTGTTCATGCAATTAATACAGATTGTGAAAGTGTTGCCTCCTCTTTGGTGAACTCTAATTTGAGTCTTTAGCCCCATCTGGTTCATGCTGGAGCTGCATGGCAACTTTAATGTTCTCCAGTGCAGAGTGATTCTGTACTTTAGATGTAGGTGGTAAAAACTGCGCCTGAAGTGTGTTTGCTGCTGGTAACCAGGAACATCATTATTAATGAAAAGCGTTTCTCCTCTCTAATGAGGTGAATGATACAGAGATCAGGGCCATATTTGCTTTTGTTCTGTGTAGATGCAAATTGCTGACTTTAAAAACAAGCCTTTGAAGCTCAATTCAGACCAGATGGAAATGCTCAGTGGTTATGTGTGTGTGTTGGTGTGTGTGTGGTGTTTTACTTTTGGGCAGCTGTTACCTCTCTGTTTCTGGTCTCATTAACTTTTTTACAACATGGCATGGTTCAGGGTAACATGGAAGGTGAATGCTAAATGCCTGTGCGTGTATGTGTATGTGTGTGCATACATACGAGTGAGTGTTTGTCACATTTAAGAGATGTGTGTTTGTGTGTGATGTGTCTGTGTATGTGTGTGAGCCTCAGGAAAAAAAACTCTCATAAGATTGATGAATGGATGGATGAAAAGACAGAGACAGACTGAAGGATGGAGAAAAAATAGATATGGTGAATAGATAGAAAAGGGGATAAAAGGGAGATGCATAGAGTGATAAAGGTGACTGAAAGATAGTGTTAGAAAGTTTAGACAGGAAAACGTGGATAAAGAACAAAAGAAAAAGTGTTAGAGAGAGAATGAGTGCATTAGATTGCATTACACACACACACACACACGTGCATCTGCAGCTGTGGTGAAAAGGAAGAGGAAAACAAAATGGCTGCTGGCTACTGACTCTTGTTTCTCTCTCTCATTCTTTCTTGCCTGTGCAGAGCGGCTGCCACTCCAGAGGTAGCCATGGGAACAGGACCCTGGCCCAACCCCCCAACTGAGGCCGAGCAACTCCAGGCTCTTATGGCTGCAGCCAATGGTGAGAAACACATTCCTTCTCTTTCTCTGTCTCTTTCACTCTTTCGCTCCCTCTGCTCTTTGCTGGATGGGAGAGAGCAGCTGCACACTCATTGATGAAGCCTGCTCTGTAGTCATCAATGAGTTTGACTTTTTATACCACACACTCACACACACTATCGTCACACTGAAATGCAAACATATTACCTTCTTTGATCCTTTATCATTTTTGGTAAAAAAAAACAGTCCTTGCAAATATCAGTCCTGTTTTATACACATCATTAAATGTGTTTGACATGGGAAATAAACCAAAGCTGTCTAATCATTTCCAGTATTACTGATTCTTCAGTAATCCTTTACTAAGCACCCAGAAACACACACAGACTCACAGGCTGCATTCCAAAAGCTTGGCTGTAGCTTGTAGCACTGTCCTGTAAAGAACCCTCCTTTGTGGGAGATACAGTCTGCCAAAGCTGTTTTGTCATATCATCACAAAGGAGGTCTATAAAAAATTTGATAGAGAAAATACTGCTTATGTGATCTGACAGGAAATTGACAATCTAACACTGATATGAATAACTTCTAAAAAATCAAGACATTCATTTTAAACAGAAAAGCAACTGAAGTTATCTTACAGTATATTTTCATACAGATTCTATTGTTTAAACAATGTGTAGTATCTGATTTCATCCACCAGTATTTCTCCTGAACTTTTTTTGGCCTAGACGTGTGTGTAAAGGATTACTGGCCATAGTGTTTGCATGTGAACAGTCATAACATCCAGTGTCCCATGTTGGGCTAGTGTTGCTTTCGTCAACGAAAAAATTATGACTAAATATCGCCAACAAACATTTATCACGTGACAAAAACGAGACAAGATGCAACGTAAATGCTGGTCATGTGACAATAACTATAACGAAACATATCATGTAATATTGTTGACGAATAAGAATGAGAGTAAATGTGGTTTACAAAATAAAAGCTATGCTAAAATGTCTCTTCATTTTCGTTGACTGAAACGAGACGAGACGTTATTTTCTGGACAATAGGGAGGGGAGAAAAACAGTATTGGGACGCTCGACCTTAGAGTTGAACAGCATTACGTCCCAATTCTTTTGTCTATTGAGAGGCACTGTAAATTAAATCTAGAGTGGCCAAAAGTATTGCGACCCAGGGCCAATATAGTGCAGGGCCAATTTTATTTGCACTTTTTAGTGATATAATGTTATTTTATGTATTTATTTTATTTAAATTTATGTGTTTTGGTTGGCAAAATAAATATCGTAAATTAAAATCAGAGTGTCTTCCGTGTCTGGAATGGATGTACAGTATTCTTGAGTCTATAAGGTAACAATAATATAATACCTTGTTTGAATTGTGAAATAGTTTTGACTAAAAGAAAATTTAGATTTTGTCTATTCTACTAGGTACTTACACTATATTCCATCCATCCATCCATTATCTACCCCTTAGTCCTGCAATCGGGGGCGGGGGGGGCTGGAGCCTATACTTACACTATATTGACTGAGTTAAATAGAATTGCATTACTAGAAAAAGAGACTAAAATACAACTTTCATTGATTAAAACTAGACTAAAATGTCATCAGCTCTCATTGACTAAAACTAGACGAAAATAGTCGTGGATAATTCTGACTAAAATAAGACTAAAATTCTCAGACTCAGACTGAAACTTAACTAGACTAAAAAGAGTATGGACGTGACTAAGACTAATAAAAAATAAAATCATAGCTTGATGCAAAGACTAGCCTAAAATTAAAATTAAAACATTAAACCTATTCAGTCGCAGTGGAAGACGTGATGACTAAAACTCACAAACTAGTTTACTTTAGCATCACAAAAGTAAATATGCAGTCTGATCTCTATCACAGGCAGTGTTGTGTGTTTGTGTATCCCATACAGCTACAGAGTTTCTGCTGTACTTTATTATCACCAGATCTCTGTGAAGCCATTAGCAGCAAACAGAAGGCATGTTTGCAAGTGGAGAGACCCACAAGGACACACACACACGCACACACACACACACAGTGCTAGGTCTACCATAGCTCTTCAACCCTAATCAGAGCCAAGGACAGCTCGATTGCTTACATCATACATTGTTTCTGTCTCACTGTCTCTGTCTCTTTCCCCCTCTTTCTGCTGCAGTGACTAAGCAGGCATAAACATTCCAGCATATACACATTCACACACTTTCTCTACACACAAGGAAGGAAGTGATCTTTTGTGCAGTTTCTGAGAGCACTGTAGCAAACAGTGACGCAGGATCACTTTTGGAGGTTTTGTTTGGAGGTACAGAATGGACCAATAGAGTCATTCAAGTCATGCCAAGGAATAGCTGTCATTATTTCCATTGTTATTGTCTCCTTCAGCAAAGCCTCTGGAGTTTCCATGAGAGCACACAAATACACTTTGCGTGATGAAGACATGCCCTAGACTGAGTGTGGGTGTGTGTCTGAGAGAGAGAGAGAGAGAGAGAGAGAGAGAAGGAACATAATCATATGGGGATTGAAGTAAGCCGATTTGGTTTGGCAAAGGCACAGTTGTGAAAACATACAGCAGAATTCCATTTCTTAGCTACAGTTTCTAGTCCTAAGGCAGGCTTTACATGGCGGAACTTTCAGACTATGTTCACAGTTTAAAGTTTTCATTGTTTATAAGAACTCAGAGATGTTAAACTTTTAGAGGAAGTCCTCAGTTTTCCATTCATGTCACCTGAGCCATGTCGACAAACAAGTGTGACCATCGCAAAGTTAAACAAATAATGTTCCCTCTTCACTGGAAATCAACCTGACAAGCTAGCCACCTAATGGTCACTTTAGTGCTGTTTGGACATCGGCTTGTGCCATTGGTTGTTCTGTATTATTAGACTGCTGATACTGCAATCTACATTGCTAATTTATTGTTTTCTTCTCTCCTGACTGCTATTCTGACTGCAGACACTCCCGGAAATTTGCCCAGAAATCATTTCAAGCATCTGGGTGACTAAAAATTTCATTATGTAAAGCTATCTTAACTGTGCCAGAGGGTGGTGGGAACAGCTTTCTTTCCAGTTGTTTTGCAGCTTTAAGGGTAGATTGAAGCTAGACTTTTGTTGGTGTTTGTGTTTGTGTGTGTGTGTGTGTGTGTGTGTGTGAGCATATTTGAGCATAGTGCAGATTGGGGGATGGTTTAAAGGGGAAGACTGACTTATAAGCCAACCACTACATCATCCTGTGACAGCACAGAGAGTAGAAACAGATGAACACACAGTCAGAACTAAGTGTTCTCTCTCTCTCTCTCTCTCTCTCTCTTTCTCACACATACACAAGGGCAGTGATTTGTAATAAGCTCCCATGAGCTGTATATGTATTTACAGCACTGGACATTTTCCTGTCCATTCTTTACACACACACACACACATACACAAACGTATCCACCTGTCTCCTCCACTTCACCAAATAAACGGCTATGTTAGGCTGTGACTAACAGGGTTTTTTAAGCAATTTCCCCCGGGATAAATAAAGTTTTCTGATTTCTGATTTTTAATTTTTGTTTTCTGCCATTTTTTTTTGTTTTTTACCATCATATTCCAAAATTTATTCCATCATCTAATCTTTGTGACAAACAGTTTCTAATTCATGAGATAAACATAATAAGCCACAACACCCCTTATGTTTCCTCTATTCTTTTCTTTTCCTTTGCAGAAGTGAGTGAGGCCACCAACACACTGGGTCCTGGTACCATGGGTTTGAGCACTCGTTACAGCCCGCAGTTCACCCTACAACATGTGCCTGACTACCGGCAGAATGTTTACATCCCCGGCAGCACGGCCACACTCACTGCCAACCCCCAGCAGCCCCAGCAGGCCCTGCCTCCCCCACAGGCCTCCGCCGACCAGCCTGAACAGCCCAAGGCCGCCCAGACACCCGCCGGCAAGAAAAAGTCCACTAAGAAGGAGAAGAAGTAGAGAGAATGAGAGAGAAAGATTTAGGAAAGGTAGTGAGGGAGAGTGACATGAGTTTGAGAGGGATACAATGTAGTATTCTCTTGCCACTTCAGAGATGATGGTGAGCTTTGGTGCGCTGAGCTTTTCTGGATGTCTTTAAGGAGCAAAATGAAACTGAAGGGGGTGGGGTTAGAAAAACAACAGTGAATCATTGTGCACCTTGCTCTGCTGTTCTCTTTTTTATTTTAACTTTTGACTCTGGTGGATGTGCTGCTACAACATCCATTTCAGTCCTAGCATTCACTTCCCTGCTTTATAATGTGGCTGAATATGTGTTATATATATAATATTTCACATAGAGTTAAGGTTTCTTTAGACTTCTCGTCTAGCTGAATGTTTTGGAAGGTGGAAGAGTAAACTGAGAAGAATATATATTAGGGATGCACCGAAATGATTTTTTTGGACCGAAAACGAGAAAACACTTGGCCGAAAACCGAAACCGGAAACCGAAATAAATTATTATAAAATTATTAAAAGAATAAATCTGTTACAAAACTATGAAAATATTTATTTATCTTTCAAACAATGCAGAATATAAAATAAAATCTGAAATAAAATATTTTACTTGGCCCCACTCATGAATAGCCTAAAAGCAAGATAGCTGAAATATTATACAATTAAAT
>JBBPCY010000130.1:4387174-4401017 GCA_037974405.1 Brachyalestes nurse
AGGGTAATATGTTTTACATACATGAAGTTGTTATGGTATGTAACACAGTACTTTGTGATGGTGAACTTGTACTATTTCACTCGGGGGGAGAAAGGTAATCTGTGGCGATCATATTGACAATGAATATGATAGTAATGATTATATGGATGATAATTTGTTTGAAATTTTTGGAATATCTCATTCTGCATTTCCTGGCCTTACCCAGAAACAAGGTGTTATTGGTTTTTGTGTTTTGATTTTAATTTTCTCAAATATTTTATTTCAGGTAATGAATGGTTCTTGCTGTGCCTAGGCTACCACTGTTGGAATTAATGAGGGTTAAGATTTTTGAGAATTATAATACAAGTATTCATATTTGCATGATGCATTTTTAGCTAAACAACCTATAAAGTTAAGAGTAACTATGCATTGCTTGACAGAGAAGAATCCCTGAAGGATATCAGCTCCAACTTCACTTTTAAGATCAAATGGAGGGTAGACTGAGAAGATTATCTGCAGTTCTTTTCTAAATGATCAGTTTTGTGCTTCTTTCCAGTTTTTGAGCTTGAGTCGCTGCTTGATTGGTGATTTAGGATGTGCTCTTCCAGTGTTGCAACACAATTTAAAATACTTTTATCTTTTATAATTATTTCACCGTCTCTGTCATGTTTATCTTCTAGCTGTTTGGCATGCTATGCACCCGGCGCCAAAAACATGATGCAAGTACTGAAAGAGACAGCTGTATCATTACTAGCTACCTAATAATTCACAAGAACCACTTTAGATCTTTCAGAATTTGCTTCAGAAGCCTACTAGATTATAGCCAGGAACATTTTACTTCATCACCATGAAGTGTTCAAATCAATGAGTAGATGCTGTTCAGAATGAAGAAATGATTCCAAACTCAGTGACAAACACCAATCAGCTTTAGTTCTGAGGTCAAGTTTAAGAAAAGACCACTTAGGAGGGCTTAGAGGATGTTGACAAAGTTTCCATAGCTCTAATTGCCTGGAAAATATGTTTCTTCCCTTCCTCAGCATTTTTCTCAATACATCCACTCGTTGGTGAATGATGATTTTATCTGTTGTAAATAGGCATCAGCCAATATACAGAGTTGTGTTTACTAAAAAAATCCAATAAGATTTCAGAATCTGAGCCTGCAGTATGGGCTTACTACTGGAATGTGTTGCATTGCTTTTGTTTTTTAGTAAAATGAGAAAAAAAATAAAATAAACAAATATATTTTGGAAATGTGTGTTGCAGGTGTAGTAATTTAGCACATGATGGCCAACTAACTCGACTGTAAATAAAGAGATTAACTTTTAAATATAAAAAAACAGTCTAGAAACTTGTGCTGTTTTTGCATATATTTGTGTGTTCATTTCTTTTTTTTCCGTCCAGCTCTTCCTCTGACTGATCACCCTATGAACAGACACAAAATTAAGAAACCTGACCTTACCTTTCTTTTGTGATTTCTATTGTACATATGTGCTAGACTGCTTCTTAATGTCTATATGAAGTAACAAATATATATATATATGTGTGTGTCTGCCAACGCTCTGTACCCCACTGTAACATCAGTCTTATAAAATACTAAGCCTCCTCTTCTCTCCTCAGTGTTACTTATTTTATATGCTAATATTTATATTGCTGTTTTATTTTCTCTTGAACACTGACATTTTAAATAAAAGATTCTGAAATCATTAATTATTTGCTGACATATTCTTTATTGATGATTGTTTAGCTAAAAATGTTGCCATATTTTGTGATGGTGACTACATTTTTAATACTGTAGTGATATATAACTATATGTAATTTATCTGAGAACAGTAACATCACTTTCATCTAGAAGCCCTGAGTTAAAACTCAAACTACATGCTGTTGTTTAATCATTTTGCTTATAGTTTTTTAAAACTGATTTCTTGTTTCATGAACACTCAGAACTTGTCTGTATCTGGAGTATCTGCTAGGACATGGAGAACAGCTGGAAATTCAAATCTCATAAATGGAGCGGAACGCTACTCTCAGTCTTGTGCTTACCCAGAAAGACAGTGTTTTATAACAGAGCTGAAGAAGGAAAAAAAGATCAGGACATGCACACTAGCTGTGATTTAAGTAATGCTCATAATAAACTGTAGTCTTTACCACAGTCAGCGTTCCCTTCAGATTTCACTGGTATGAGTGCATCAGGCACACTGCTAGGACAATTAGATCTGCTAATTCGCTTGTCCAGTATGAGACTGGGCTAGACTTGACTACCGATATGGCAAAATATAAAAGTTTAATACTTTTTCCACAGTAAACAATATAGTAAACATAAGTTGAAACGAACAAGAAAGGAACCAGTGGAATCAACATCATAAAATTATTTTCAAAGTGTTTTTCATTTCTGATTAAACATGACTAATTTTACTCTGTTTCAAAACATACAGATAGTCGGTGTTCCAGAAGTATTGATGAAATCAAAATGTGCTCAGAAAATATGCCCAGCTCTACCTTACCTTGAGTGTTGCATAGACCTTTATCAAATGTCACTTTCTGACCACAGGACAATGTTGGCTGGGTGTCTTCAATTGACTGATTTGACCAATCTGTGTAAAATCTCCAGATATTGTCATGACATTGTCACTCACTACCATATCAGTGTCGGGGCAAAAAAATAACAGGGGTCTTTTAGTGGTCCCTCTCTACTGAAGGATGGGGCAGTGCAGAGCAGATGAATTGTGCAGCAAGACATTAGCACCAGTCAGTAATTCAAGTTACCAGCACCAGTCAGTAACCAGCACCAGTCAGCACCAGCACCAGTCAGTAATTTAAGTAAACTTGCCTAAAGTGTGCCTATAAGGGAGGTGTTACTGATAAAATGGCCAAAGAGGGAGTGTAGTTGTACCTAATAAACTGGCAACTCAAGAAAGAATGAATAAAACAAACTCTCTTGCGTTGTTTAGGCAAGGACATTCACTGTGGAAGGCCAAAAATGTTTACTTTATAATAGATGTCCTTTCTCCAAAATTAAACTGCACAGTTGTGACCTAACTATGCTTACATGTGCAGTGTGTGCCTCAGAGGGATTTATTTAATGACAGCCCAACTGCACAGACGATCTGCCTGCTTGTCTGAAAGCATGGGGCAGCTACGCTAACTAGGCTAACTTCTAGAGACAAAGTTATGCATGCTCAGCTCTCATCAAAGGAGAGGGAGAAACTAGGCTAGCTGACACAGTGTTCTCTTTCATGGCTGTTTTCTCTTTTTTTATTCATTCTTTCTTTCTCTCATTCCCTCAGTCTCACTCTCTAAAAGGCTCTTTCCAGGCTTGGTCTGCCAAGCTCCCTGCGTGTTTTTTCAGCTGTGAGGTTAGAATACAGATGAGGCTTCACAGATATTTCAGGGGTCTGAAACAGGGAACCCCCAAGCAAAAAAGTAATATGAATTCCAAGTTTGAGCAATCGTGTTATGGTTACTGTTGTAAATTGTCACGAGACACTTGTCTAAGGGCATCAAGATTATTACACAACAAAAGAAACTTTTACAAAAAAAGAAACTTTTTTGTAATAATCAGAAACAACAACACACTTTTCTAAACCAGTTTCTTTCAGTCAGATCAACGTTTTGAATTACGACTAATATTAGATTTGCAATGGACTTACATGTGGTTTTTATCAAGTAACTGTTTCAATATTTTCAGTGCCAAGTCAGATAGGCGCACACTGTGGCATAGATATAATGATCAGTGTCAGTCAGCTACCACTGTTTCTTCAAAATCACTTAGCATATGATTATTATATGCTAATTATACCAACTATATAACTAGCATATGATTATTATATGCTAATTATACCAACTATATAACTAGTTTCATCACAAAAACTGTACGTGCTAGGGAAAAACTAAACACAGATTTGAAATCAGCATGAGAAACACTACAAAACCCACATAAACTTATCTCTGACCTGTTATCAGTACTTCCAGTACATCGAACTGTATTCATCATAAAATGACAGAGAGCCTTTAAACAACAAGTAAATCTGTTAACTGCACTTACAAGTAGTGCATTAGGTATCAGTGATTATGCCATTGTTTTATTTTATTCTTTTTTTATCATTTGAAATTTTACTCCTATTTTTCTTCTTATTTATCATCATTACTTAAAATTGAAATAAATATCAGTATCAAATTAATGGCAAGATAGACCAATTTTATCATCATATGTGTACATATATTGGAGTGACAGAAGTAAAGGTCAGAGGGTAAAGTGTACCTGTTAAAATAGAGCAGAGATTTAAGGTCAGAGTCTGAGTGAGCTAAGTCTGGATCAGAGGAAATGGTCACAGCTCAAAACAGACACAGACTAAAAACCCCCTAAGGAACAAAGATTTGCCTCCACTATGCCTCCGGATGGTCTGGGCAGAAAGCACTCCTTTGTTGAGACTGAGGGAAAAAGAAGAGGTGTCCATCTGTTACAGACACACAAGCACTACTGCCTCCCTTCACTCTGAACCAAAAAAGCCTCCTCTTTTCTGAGAGACTGACCAAACTAGAGAGCAAAAGGTGATGAGTATCGAACAACACAAGTTTCCAAAAGTAGATGAAAAACAAAAAACAATGAACACAAAAAGAAAAAAAGGATATAAGAAAAACATAACCACTCAAAACCTCTATACCGGCCGGAAGGGTTCAGGAAACCCTTTATTTTTGTAGAATGTGGCAACCAGCTTGAATAAACACACACAAGTATATGATGTTGTCCTGTGTAAATGTATAGAAATCACCTGGAATGGAGCACTACAACCTTTTAGGTTTCAGTGCTGGCTTTAATCGCTCCGACAAGGAGAAGCCAAACACTTTCCAGCAGAATCATCAGGTGCACATGCAACAGTGTGGAATGTTCAATTCACTGAGCTGTGATTGTGAAATGTGCACTTGTATGTGTGTGTGGAGGGGGAGGAGAGAGAGAGACAGAGAAAGAGACACGAGTGTGTGTGCTGGAAATTGAGTGAATCTAAAGTGTGTTAGACATGCACCCCTGAGAAAAAGCCTTGTCCACACTTCAGCGTTTGTGATGGCAGGTGTTGTGTGAGCAGCTGCAGGGGATATTCTGAGATACTGACTCCATTCACATCATCTGCTGTAGTTTACACTTCCTGCTCATATACTTACACACACTCCCTGAAATCTGTGTTACCATTTTCACCCACCCCAATCCTGAGAATATTGTCATCCCCTCCAAAACCTTCAGGAAGCCCTCAGCCTCCAAACTGCCAGTCAGTACAACCAGGGTGGGGAACAGCCTCCTTTCTATTTACTTTTTTCTAATCAAGCACACCTGAATCAAATAATCTGTTCAATCTGTTCATGACCTGGCACACAGTTATGCATTCCAGCAATACTACTGACTTTATCCTTGTGTGTAAAAGTAAATCTGAATGATTAATAGAACATATGTAATTATTTTATATTACAAAAAAACATTGTTCCAAATCTTAACTATAATTTTTGGAATTCTATCTGTAGATTAAACAAAAAGGGCCCATATCATGGAAAACCAAATTTGTCTTACTTTCTTCAAACAAAAGAGACTGATGCATTATGTTAAGATTTCAAGGTTTTAAAAAAAACCTTCACTTCTTAGACCATATGTGGTCCGTTAATTGAATGAAGGACGACTCAATCACATTGAACATTGCTATATGAGTGAAAAAAATGAAAACATTTATGAAATGATTAGAATACCCATCTTAAATGACAGCCTGGCCAGGAACATCAGGAGTGAGTTGCCAAATCAATGTTGTTGGTACATTATTGTGTGCTGTCTCTGAATGTGTGTCACACATTCTAGCCTGTATGTGTTACAGGGTGCTTACCGCCCCTCAGCTTGAGTGTCACAGTGAAGATTATTCTGAATAGGACAACCTTTGGCCCAATTTGTGCCCCTTTTGCCTCTCTTAACTCTATCCTTTTCTCCAATGCTTGTAACTGGCATTTTTTGGACCTTGTTTACATTCTATGTAAACAGTCTTCTAAAAAATATTTACCTGTATTTGTACAATCCTGATCACAAAGTCAGGTTGTATGCTGGTTTCTGAATGGACAACCATCAGTTCCTTCAGGAGTTCCAACATATCAGATTAAACACCAACAACAGTGAGTGGGACCAATTTAATGGGGGAAAGGGTCACTCTGTTTTTGTTTATTTATTTATTTATAGTTTTTTTATTTATATTTTTGAACATCTTCATTTCAGGCTACAAAATAACAAAATGTGATTATTTCTGAGGGGGATGATTCTTTTCTATATTCACTGTACTTGTTCACCGCACTAGACTCACAGCTTCAGTGCAAAACAAAATCACCTTCGAACTCAGGTGGGCGAGTTCCAAGGAGCAACATCATCTACCTCTTGTGCCAAACAACCGAACAGAGTGAACGCCATGATTGTTTAAACAGGACAAAGATGAACGTCCCTTTACAGTTTTCAGCCTTTTATCTTTCACCCAGCATACAGACAGAGAGAGAGAGAGGGAAGGAGAGAGAGAGAGAGAGAGAGAGAGAAAAAAATACATTGTAGGCAGTTAAGGGATGTGTAAAGTAGGCCAGTGGAATTGAGATGATGGTGCAGCAAGGCACCTGGTCAATATTTTTGGTGAAACAAACCACCCTTCATCCCTGGTGCGCGCCGCGAAACAAACTCAGCACCTCGCCAAATCTTTGGCAGCTTGATTTTCTTGCCCCAAGTATCTACTTCACCAAGTTCATGTGGACTGGAAAATGAATCAGTTCCCGAAAGCCGTGTGAGGGCACTGTTCGAGAGCGGGTCCAGCGGAATCACCACGATGGACACAACTGGAGGAGATCACGTGTCCCCAGAGACCCTGACCCATTCTCCTGTCCCGGAGGAGAAACCAAACCTCCAGACAGCCCTGGTAAAACAAGAAGAATGGCAAAGGAAAGGACAACTCGATGAAGAGATCAAGGCTCTACGCGAGCAACTCGCCAAGTTGTCCATGGATACAACGACAACACTGGACAGAACCATTCATGAACTAGAAGGCAGAATTTGACAAGAAATGAGCCAAACACTGCCCGTGACCCCCGTTGTAGGCTCACAAGGAGAAGGGGAGAACACAGATCTTGACGACGATGGAGAAGAGGACACTCCAGAGATGACCAAAAGACAAGCTCATTCCACTCCTCTCCGAAATTGAGGAAGCGCAAGGGTAGCAAAAACCCAAAGCATGACTTCGAGGGGAAGCGAGGAACCAGAACCAAACCTTGCGCTACCCATGATCGAAGTATCCGGCCCAGACGCACCCATGTTGGTGTATAGACCATGGACTGAACAAGAAATGAGAGAAGCATTGAAATTCCTACCAAAGTTGACCGATGTGGGAGGAAAAACCTTCGGAGATTACCTGGGAAATTTCTGCCAGGAATACCGCCCCACCATTTCCGAAATCCACCGCCTTGTGGTAATGCACTGGTAATGTTCAAAGAATTCCCAGCTGTGGTGAACACTGGAAAAATTGAAGATTGCAAACAGGGGGCTCAAGAGACTGTGCCTGAATTCTACAGTAGACTGTATCACATTTTCAACCAGTGTTCAGGAATTGACAAACCAGAGCAGCTGGGAGACGAATGTGGTACGTAGGAGTCCCATCTCAGATACTATCTCATGAATGGACTTCGAGATGAGGTCCGGAAGGGGATAGAAAAGTAATGTGTGGGATGGAAAACTGAACGTTTGGCAACCATCAAGCGTTACGCAGAACACTGTGAAGAGCAAGAGTGCAACAATAAGAGCGAGAAGGAGGACAAGTCCAAGAACGATATGGACAATCTTTTCTTAAGCTTGATGAAAATGCAAATTTCCCAGGGCGAGAGGGGCAGGGGCCATTCACAAGGTGGACGAAGGGGCCAGGGAAGACGTACTGGAGGAAGAGGGTCCGGCCGTGGGAACTGGCAAGGCCCTGAGAAGGGGTACACATACTCCGATGGCTGTTATTTGTGTGGTAGTCCTGATCACTGGAGGAATGAGTGCCCAGGACAATTTCAGAGAGCAGGAAAGGTGACTTATGGGGGCCGCGGTGGTGGACATCGCCCATTCATCAGGAATGAGCATCAAGGTGAATCTTTCCAACAAGCAGGATTCCAACAGGGGGCTTTCCAACAGACGGACTGACGGGTGGCGGCGGAAAAAGGGCATTCTTTGGAGGGGGCAGCTGAAAACAGGTCATGTACTTCTTTTCCTTTCATTGATATTAGTTATTCTATGTTCACCGGTGATCTCTTTAAAATCACAACCTTCCGATCTGTATTTCAGGCCATGAGTTGCAGTTCCTTGTTGACTCTGGAGCCACTTATTCTGTTCAGACAAAGTCCTCCCTCCGTCCTTTTCCCGCCACACAGACACGCACCATTACATCTATTGGAGCAGGGGGCACGGTGCAAATGGAACCACTCACAGTCCCCTTAGAATGTAAGTTAGGGTTAGGGTTTTCCCACGAATTTGTGGCTTCTGAGGTGTGTCCCGTAAATTTGATGGGACAAGATTAATGTGTAAACTGGGGATCACTATGGTATGTTCTGAAAAGGGCCAAAATGCGGGAGGAGAGTGTTTCGGGGTCAGTATGCTTCACTGTCAAACTAGTGTTGCATGGGTGGCTGTTTGGGGGGGTTCCCTGTGGCACCGTTATCTCTGACTCATTTTCTTTTTTTAAGTCTCATTTGTCCCCCGGGACTGTGGCCTTAGATTGGATTGCCCCTGATGACTTACATTGCACTGCTTTTTTGACACATGACTTGACTGTTGGACGAGCGTGGGTTGAAGAGGAAGAAAGGGGGAGGACGACACTTTCTAGAATGTTTTACTCTGATTCATTTGCTGCATACGCTGCAGAATTGAGTAGTGTTCAGATGGCTTCATTTCATATGAAGGGGTCCTATCCACACGTTTCTGTGGCTAAACCAAAGGGGGCTGAGTGGAAAGAGATAGGACAGTTTGTTCTTGAGTGTTGTGCTGCACAGGATTGGGTCTGGCTGGATGAGTTGACCATGTTCAGCCCTAAATTGGGTGTAATGGAGCTAAAGCTGGACATGTGTGTTACAGTCCACCGGCGATTAATTACAATCGGCAATACACCAATTATGGCCAGTTTGTCCAACGACCCAACCCTGTCCGAGCTACCTGTTCACTTATGGGCTAGTGACAAAAACGATGTGGGGTTAATTGTGGGATGCGAGCCAGTAACTATCACCCCGAAGTCTGATTTCAGACCACACAGGCCCCAATGTCCCATAAAACCTGAGGCTATTGAGGGCATAAGACCCGTTTTTGAGGCTCTCAAAGCAAAAGGGGTGATTGTTGACTGACCGGATTCACCAGTGAGAACCCCTTTATTCCCAGTCAAAAAGATAAGGGATAAGGGACAACCCACTGAATGGCGGTTTGTTCAAGACTTGCAAGCAGTAAATTCAGCTGTACAACCTCGTGCACCAACGGTACCAAATCCATACACCATTTTGTCACAAATTCCATCTAAAAATGCGTGGTTCTCCGCGGTGGATCTCGCAAACGCATTTTTCAGTGTTCCTGTCAGTGTTCCAGTACTAGCTGTTCCTGGGACAGCCAGTACTGGTTTGCTTTTAATTTTGATGGAAAACCCTACACTTTTACCCGACTCTGTCAGGGCTACTGTGAAAGTCCCACAGTTTATAATTCTACACTCAGGGTCTTTTTAGCGCCTTTGCAAATTTCACCCGGCAGCACGTTACTGCAGTACGTGGATGATCGCTTGATTGCGGCCCCAACCAGAGAACAGTGTAGGTCCCATACGCTAAAATTACTGCACCATTTGGCAGAAAATGGTCACAAAGCGTCACTGTCCAAATTACAGTTTGTGCAACAAGAAGTGGTGTTTTTGGGCCATGTGATCAACAGCGCTGAGAAATCGCTCTCGAAAAAGCGCGTCGAGGTGATTTTACACATTTCAAAATCACAAACGCACAAGCAATTGGCATCTTTCCTCGGAATGTCTTCGTACTGTAGGTCGTTTATTCCCAACTACTCGGAAATAGAAGGGCCACTGAGGGCTATGACTAAAAAACATGTGTCCGGTCAGTTACAGTGGACAGATGAAGCTCACGCCGCGTTCGAAAACCTTAAGCGTACTCTGTCCACTGCTATGACCCTGGGCTTACCGGATCCATACAAACCCTTCGTACAAACTGTGTGTGAGAAAAAGAGACACCTCAGTTCTTCTACAAAAACACGATGATCGTTTACGCCCAGTTGCCTACTTCAAAGCTAGACCCAGTAGCGGCTGGGCTTCCTGTTTGTTTGCGCAATGTGGCTGCTGCAGAAAAGGCTGTGATTGCATCTCGTGATCTTGTAGGCTATGGGGATTTAACGCTTTTGGTTCCTCATGCTGTTTCTCTGCTTTTGCAAGATCACGCCACCAGCCATCTGTCTTCTGCTCGGTGGCTGTGCTATAATGGCACTCTGTTATGCATGCCCAATGTTACTGTAAAGAGATGTTCTAACCTCAACCCAGCTACTCTTGTTCCCACAGAGGACAATGGCGAACTGCATGATTGTGTGGCTGTTGTGGAACAGGTGTGTTCCCCAGGCTGGATCTCAAAGATGAACCTTTAACTAATCCTGATCTTATTTTCTTTGTAGATGGCTCTGCAGCCAGAGATGCAGCAGGAAATAACAAGGTTGGGTTTGCAGTCACTACTCACAGCTCTGTGGTTTGCAGTGGTCGGCTGCCTTCACACCTCTCCGCTCAGGCGGCTGAATTAGTAGCACTCACTGAGGCATGTAGATTGGCTGAGGGAAAATCTGTTTCTATTTTAGATATGGATTCTAGATATCTAGATATGGATTCGGCATCGCGCATGATTACGGAACTATCTGGAAACACAGGTCCTTTTTGAAATCTGATGGATCTCCTATTCTGAATGCACTTCTTATACACCGTTTACTGGACAGTATTTTACTGCCCAGTGCAATTGCCATTTGCAAATGTCAGGCGCACACTTAATCTACAGATCCAGTGTCATTAGATAACGCACGAGCCGATGCAGCGGCAAAAGCAGCCGCTAACAAAGAAATGTTGCACGTCATGCCCAAACTCTCTATTTTAGGGAATGACATCCCGACATCAGTATCAGATTTTCAGTCTTTTGCGAATGATCATGACAAAACTTAATGGCGACGTGCGGGTTGCACTGTAGTTAATGGGCGCTGGGTGGGTCCCAACAATTTGCCCTGTCTGCCCAGCCACTTTTTTCCTCATTTTGCGAAACTTACTCACGGACGTGACCACGTTTCAAAAGGGGGGATGCAGCAATTATTGTCCCAAAATTGGTTCACAAAGGGCTTTGCAACTATGGCAGCAAAACATTGCAAGAGATGTTTAATCTGTCTGCAAAATAACGCTGGGCCCGGCATTACTGCGATGACTGGAGCACACCCACCACCCAGCAGTCCTTTGCACACTTGATGGATGTCCTACATTTTCAACAATATAAAATATGTCTTTATGGGATGTTTGAACAGTACACACTGTGAATAAACACACAATAAATCAAAACGCATTGCCACACGAGCCGGTTTATAAGGACCATGGGTTGGTGCCTGGCGATATGGTAATGATAAGAGAGTTTAGGCGCAAACATTGGAAATCTAAACGCTGGTGTGGACCATTTCAGGTGCTTCTAGTGACACCCACAGGTGTGAAGGTCGAGGGGCGAGCAACCTGGATCCATGCATTGCACTGTAGAAGGGCTCCAGGTCCGGAGAAGTCGACGGAACCGTATGCTGATCTGTGAAGCCAATACAAGGAGAAGGGACATTCTTTCTCATTGACGATTTTCCAAGCAAACAGCAGACCTTGTGGTGTTCAGCAAAATGTGGTTTGTGTGGATTTTTCTTTGTACTCTGTTTGAGATATTTGCTTTGGCGAACAGTACCCATTTTGTAAATATACAGGCTGGCTATGATGCAACATTTACTCTCACTCTAGCTGTACCACAGCATATAAAGGCAGCAAGTTATAACTATGCTAAATACGTTTGCTTTCCTAGTTCCTAGGTCTTGATCTAAGGTAATTGCTCACAGTGCTTATCGCAAATATGCAAACACAGCGACCAAGGCGGGTGACCGCTGGTCCATTAAGGACCTGTCTCAGCATGTAAGTCACAGGCATGGAGATTATGCTATTGTTGTGAAGGCTGGCATCAAAAAGGCCCAGATGTCCGATTCTGGATACTATATGTTGGGTATAGACATGGCAGGACGGGACTGGTTTGATTTTTTGAACTTGAATGTGAGTGTTATTCTTGGAGAACCAAAGCGCTATGTGACCATTAGTAGTGGGTAACACAGGTAAATTTCCCATTACAGGAGGAAGACTGAGTGAATGAAAAGGGAGAGAAAATGAGCAGATGAACTATATTTGGCAATGAACAACAACCAGGGTGTAAAGTGAGGGGGAGGAGAAAAATCCAAACATGCATAAAGAGAAAAATGAGAGAAACAGGGCTCTCTGATAAACATTTAAACAAACCCCAAAAAGTGATCTAATGCCTGCCATTAAGCTCCTTTTCATGGATCAAGTCTTGGGGTTATGGTGTGAACACACATTCTCTCTCTCTCTCTCTCTCTCTCTCTCTCTCACACACACACACACAAACACACACACACACACACACACACACACACACAACCAATGATAATCAGTCATAATCCTATTTAGGGTAAGAAAAGTTTGAGAATTTTTGCTGCTCTGTCATTTCAAAACAGAATTATAGAAATACTTCTCAACCTAATCTCTACTTTCCACTTCGAAAATTGCAATTCAGAGAGAATTATGAAACTGAAGGTCAATTTGAGTGAATTTTTCCCACTTGGAGAGTGATAACTTCAGAGTTTTCCATTTGGTCATGAACACACTATAATTCCCCTTTAGAAAAGTAGCGTGGTGAGTTCCACCTCAGTGATGAGTGTGTACCCTAGCCAATGGGTAGCTGCTTCGACCAGTTACAGGGAAATACATCAAAATGACTGTCTGTGGTGACTGACTATGTACTACAGATTCCGTAGACAGAGACTAGGTTGCTGAAAAAATTCTTAAGGATTTTCAAGATCAAGGTTAGAGAAATGAGCCCAACACCATAAAAGAAAAAAACATATATTATAGATGTGTGCTGTGTAGTAGTGTGCAGAAGTCTGCACTCATCTGACCCCCAAACCCACTCATTCGCCATCCTCCCTCTGCGGAAGTGACTCAAACAGACACAATGAACAACAGGACACTGAAGCCTTGTTCATAAGGCCTTTCCTCTGTATGCCTGGAACAGAGGGAGGTTGATGCAATTTGCTCATTATTTTGTCATTGAATTACTATAAAAGCCTCAGTACATGGACATCAACAGGGAGCTGGTTAGTCATTTTCAAATGTCCTCTGTCTCATACAGTGCAATTCCACTGCCAGGTCTTACTAAATATGCCCATGGTTATTCAAATCTACAGATTTCTGTAGTATTCAGCTTGTATGTTTAGTAAGTGAATGATAATTTTAAATAAGAAGAAAATAAACATAAATCTAGTGAAAAATAATTTTAGACTGAACATGCATTGTAAAAATATATTGTGTTATATATTGTATATCATATATTGTGTAAATGTAATGTACTGTATATGTAAATCATGTTGATACTGAAGAAGATATGTGAAGACATTTCAAACAAAAAGATGACTTATGTGAGTTATTATTGGTGGTTCATCTGGTAATGGGAATGGTGTATGTCCTACATTTGTAACAATAAAAATATGTCTTTATGGGATGTTTGAACAGTACACACT
>JBBPCY010000130.1:4467234-4486769 GCA_037974405.1 Brachyalestes nurse
AACAGTACTATCCGACGATAGATCAGTTGCAGGTTCACTCATCTCTCTGTTCTGTCTGACTACAAGAAGTGAAACATTTTGCCAGATGTTTCTCCTCTGCAGATCTCGCGGTGATTTTAGCGAATTTGTATGAAGAAAAAAAACATCACTTCATTCCGGGTTAAAAATACATTGTAATGCGCGTTACTGATATTTGTACCGAGTAAAATATTATCATTTTTTTTTTGTAATGCCTTAGATTACCGCAAAAAGCAATGCATTACAGTAATTCGTTACTTTTGTAACGCGTTACTCCCAACATCGTGTATAAGTAACACAGTTAATGGTGGTTTGGAGTAAGTAGTAATATTAAGTAATAAAAAAAATTATAGTGACCTAAGGAGTAGTCTTACACTATTGCACACAAGATATTGCAATAATGAAGTGATTCAGCACCCTTTTAGAAAACATAAACATGTCTCTGCTCTGGTCAGGTGTCAAACCCAGGAACTTCTAGATATGATGCAACAGCGCTCCGATATTTCGAACAGCCAAGTGTCTCCACAAAGCCCAGTAAACACAGAAGGTGTGCCGTAAACAGGTGTGAAAACAGGAATTGATATCAGGACTTATTCAATTATTAAGCAGAGAAGACCCCCATTAAAATGCATGAGGTGTCCCGTTGCAGGCAGTTTGTTTAGCACCTCAGTCCACTGACAGGCAGACTGTCAGAGTTAAATCACTGTCGGTGCCACATCAGAGCACAGAAGAAATGTTGCTATTGATGAGGATCCTTCTTGAACTAGCAGACCTAGTAAACTGATCCAGGAGTCATAGAAGAGCTTTCAGACGACAGTTATTAGGACTACTTTAGTGACATAAATAAAAAATGGACCCATTTAATTTATGTAACTTAAAATGTTTCCAGTATAAAAGGAAAATCTCGTTCAGAGTTGTGTTTGAAGGCACACATCTAGCACAACTTGTGGATGAGAAGAAGACACGTACTTGAGTCGGTGAACATTACTGACCAATGATGGACAAAAAGTAAGTAACCACTCATTTGTATGTAAATGTAAACTTGATGTGGTGATGTTTACCTTCTTTCCACTCCTGGTGGCTTTTCATTGATGCCTTATGGTTAATAATGGTATTTTGTGAGTTGATATCACAATGGAAAGGATTTTAATGGCACATAAGTGACCTGTATCTGATTCTAGTCACATTGATAGTTCTCTCATCTAAAGGTATTCTACAGGACACCAGTAGTCTCCATGGTAACCATTCAGCCAACTCCCTTCAGGAAGCAAAAGCATCAGGTTTTAATCCTAATGGTTTTAATGGTCTAATCGTAATCTAAATGTTCTACTTCCATGAAGTGGTTACTTCTTCAGTACGAACAGTGTACATCCAGGGGCGCCACAAACGGAGGAAGGAAACGTGGTAGCAGTAGTAATAATACTAATGACACGTAACTTTCCTATGAGACCAACGCGGCGCCCCTCTTTTGTCTAATTAGCCTTTACCTGCTACTTGGGGGATGATAAGGTTTGGTTATTGTATGGAGAGTTTATTCTCCTAAAACTGCATTCATTTCAATGGGGTGAAAAATGAATGGACACTGCAAAACTGATCTGCTTTTCGCCACCAGGTGGCAGTGATGACTAACCAATCCCAACCTGCACAGAATTAGATAGATAGATAGATAGATAGATAGATAGATAGATAGATAGATAGATAGATAGATAGATAGATAGATAGATAGATAGAACTACTTCATGGCTGTAGACCATTTAAAATACATTTAGGAATTCCACTGTTTGTGACATACATGGGCTGTGACATACAGTACATATTACATATACAGTATACATATATAAAAGTGACTGAAGAACTTTCTGCCCTCAACAGAAAGCTCATGAGAAAGAAGCTGGATTCACTGATACACGAGAGAAACTCCAAATTCCCTCGTCTGAAAAAGGTAGGCTGTGTTTATTTTCATGGTTTTATGTCACTCAGTAGAATCCAGTGTAAAGTGTTAAGCGGTTACAGAAAGGTTAGAAGCCATTGTGAATGTTCTCTGGGCTGATTTACTGGGAACAAATATTTCCCTCCTGCGTCTGTGTATCCATGGGTTCTCCAAATGCCCTTTCCATCCTATTCACCAGAGTCACCAGCACAATGTCCGAACCAAAGTCTGAACATTTCCCGTTTTCTGAGCCAAATGTTAGACTAGGGGTTACTATACTGGACATAGATGAATCTTAGTCTTGGATTATATTGCAGTAGCAGTGGTTAATTATTATTAAGTTATCATAATGATTCATCGTTGCTTTAAGCTTAGGTTCAATCTTGGTCTGGGAAACCTGCATCCAGTATAATTAGTCCATATTCAGGAACCATATTCAGGTACATTCAGGAAGACTTATATTAGGTTTTATTCTCGAAGGTCTAACCTAAATGTAGTACAGGATAAAAGTGAGATGACACTGTTTATCTGTGGATTTGTAATGAAACTGGTACTTGTGCTGACAGCAGTGAGTCAAACCCCACTGAGTGTTTGTTCGCCTGTAGAATAAGAAATGTGTCCCTGAAAAGCTGACATGCTTCAGCACACAGATCAATGTGGCCTGAATATCAGCTTCATTGACCGGCTTGCTCTGCATTCTACACTAATTAGCTTCAGTGCAGGACACCACAGTTGGAAGCAACAACAACATCCAGCCAGATGCTTAAAATAAATAAATAAATAAAGGAAAATTACACTCCAGCTCATCGACCAGCTCATCGACTGATTTTGGAGCCCAGTGTGAGCTGAATGGTGAGCTGGGGGAGGTGAAGAGTAAACTGTGCAGTGCTGTGGGCCGCCAGGAGAAGAATTTCACAGATTTTCAAAAATTCTGTGAGATTCAACCACTGAGATGTAAACAAAGTCATTTAAAGTGGTCTGATAATGCGGCGGAATCTACTGACTCTTCTTTACAGTAGTGGTGAATGTGAACAGTGGGTTGCAAATATAGCCATTTTGTTAACTGTCGAAACCCACCAGTGAACCTACATGAGTCTTTAAAGCCCTGCAAGGACTGCTTCATTAGGACTGGATTTAAGAAATACATTTGAATGATAATATAAACTTATGAAATCTCAAAACTATCATAAAACAGTATTCATAACCATTTCATGTCATAACATTGTCTGAGGGAGCTTTTAAAGCCATAAACTCTCCAGATGTCTGGTTTCATTCACCACCCTGTGAACAACAGAACAATTTTAATGATGATTTAATGATGCACCAATTCTGAAAAACACTATTCCTCTTCAGTGGTGGATCTGGCTCTTTGCATGAACATTTTCAGGAACTTGTTTGGGTTTTTTTTTTGTTTCTAGAGGACCTACTAGGCCTGTAGAGTTTGAATGTTATGCAAAATTAGGTATTTCTAGATGTCACTATAGTAGACCAGTTTAAAATCACTTTTGGCATCAGGACTCAATGTATCAGTATCAGTATTGGAAACGTGGTCTTGTGCAACCTTTTCCTGTAGCACCACAAACAGAGCTGTACTACTAAAAGGCAAGTTTCTTTATAGTGGTGGTGAATAGGACCAAAATATAGTTATTTTATTTACTATCCAAACCCACCATATATCCAGTCTTCAATGCTCTACAAGTACAGCTTCATTAGAAATGAATTTTTAAAAAAAAGAATAATTTTGTCGTAATATTATCTCAAAACGTTCATAAAACCATTGTATGTTCTAACTTTGTGTGAGAAAGCTTTTAGAGCCCTGATCTCTCCAGGCGTCTGGTCTTATTCACCACCAGTGTGAACAACTGAACAACTGTGTATAATTTAAAGATGCAGCAATGTTGAAAAATCTACAGTATTCCTCTTCAGTGATGGAGATGGCTCTTTGGATTAAGGAACTTGTTGTTTTCCTACTATGACTGTAGAATTTGTACATTGTGCAATATTAGATATTTCTATAATTAGAATCAGAATCAGTAAACTTTATTGATCGTGGAGGAAATAGAAAAAACTCTATACTATATATTCAAAAGTATACACTATACTATATATTCAAATGCTGGGGTATAAATACTATAGATGAATATCTTACTGTTAAGTTAATTACTTGTGAAACAAATAGTATTTAGGAATATATTGTTGCATGTAATAGGCGTAAGAAGTATTGACATGAGTAGTGATATTTCACATGGTAAGACTATTGCACACAATAATAAGATGACACTGCACATAATCATAATGACTTAAACCTAATAAGAAATAACTAGTAGTATCAGGTTATTGCACAGATTATTGTGTGGGTGTGTGACAGAGGGAGGAGTTACAGAGTCTGATGACAGTAGAGAGGAAGGTGAACACATCAGTATCAACACTGGACATGTCAGAATCGGTATTGTGCAACCTCTTCCTGCAGCACCATAAATGGAACTGTGTGTACGAATCGTGCCCTACTTAAAGGCAAGTTTGGGGACCATTGTTTGCAAATATAGTTATTTTATTTACTATCCAAACCCACCAGTGAACCTACATGGGTCCTCAGTGCCCTGCTTCATTAAAAAAAATGTTTTATGCAAAAACGTTATCCCAAAACTGTCTTTAAACAGTGTCTCAGTCATCATCCAGTGTATTCATATACATTTTATGTTTTAACTTTGTGTGAGGGAGCTTTTAGAGCCCTAAACTCTCCAGACATCTGGTTGTATACTGTATCATTTCAGTACCGTATAACGATACAGAAAGGTCATGGTTTGGTTCACACTATAGTTCTGACGTCACGGTTCGGTGCGGTTCACAATACAGTGAAGTTAAGTAACAAAACGTTCTAAAGAATGAGGCTTGGTTTATTTTTGTTTATTTTAAATAAACAGCAGTGTATTAACCAGTAACACACTCTTGCTTCTATTTTCATGTATGTGTAAGGCAGCAGAAGTGTTACTCCAGTAGGTGGCACTATTGCACCACACTACGACCCAGGTTTATGATTTACTGGCACTTTTTGGTCCCTCTGTGAATCCGTATTACTTCAATCAAGTCTTCTCCTTCATACCATATATTCTCCGTATGACATCATATACCGAATTTGTGACCCATGTACCGTGATGGTTCGGTACCAATACATGTACCGTTACAGCCCTATTAGATATGCATTCTAGCTTTATCATCTCCGGCTTTAAGTAAAGTTAGCTTAGACGGTGCTAAATTCTTACAATCCTAGTGCCTAACATCATAATTTAATATTAGCCAATCAATTGTTGCATCTAAGTGAGGTAGTTTTAGTTATCTAACGACCTAAGTTTATGAGCTCCAAAGGCATTATGGCATCTGGAGTTTCAACATTTGGAATTCTCAAGATTTCTCAATAAAAGCTGGTGGGAAAATTTGTGACTATTAACTAAAATGTTTTAAATACCGATGTTATGAAAAAAAGGGATAAAAAAGGGGATAAAACAAAGCAAAAAGAGAAAAAAAGGAAAAAAGAAAGACCCCAACAAACTAACAAAAAAAGTTAAGAATGAAGAAAAAGAAGAAAGACAGGAAAAGGAAAGAAAGAAGAAAATGAAGAGAAATATAAAATGCAAACAGACTACAGCATGATGTTAAGTATGATTCAGCTTAGTTCAGGTTTAATAACAAAAACCATGAGATCAACTGGCTTAAATGCAAAGGTAAAGGAATGAAGAACACAAAAGATGAACAAAGAGAATTGAGAAAAATCTGGGTTCCATGTGCACCTGAAGTAAAAAAGAAGAGTATGAAAAGAATGAAAAAGTTTAAAATCCATTAAAAAAGCCTTAAAGGGAAGAGCTGTGGGCAGCAGAAGTCACTTTACACAATGAGCAGCGGTTGACATGATTTCTTTTGTTCTAGTACTCTAGCATGAATGAATGGGTACTCACCAAAATTTAAAAATTTGTTAATTTTGTAACATAAATGTCCTGAATAACCTAAATGTCCTGTAAAACTGTATACATGTTTAGTACTGTCCTGTCGAGAGAACACAAAGCAACTGTACATGCGCATCTTGGGATGGTGAAATATGCCTGTACTCACAGGCGGGAGGTTTGAAAGGCCAATCCGTTTTTCATTTTTCCTTGCTGCTTTTTGGCTGCTGCCCTGTGATGCATCTCTGGCAGATGCAGTCCAGCATTCCCGCATCAGAACAGAACATGGAGCTATCTCGAGTTTACCTTAACATGTTTAAGGGTAAGGTATAAAGCTGAGTGTTAAAATGAAATTAGAAGTGTTTTGGGGGCATATAGAGGGTTTAGACTATAAAAAATTGGCATTTATAGGCATTTTTAACCATATTCGCCGGTGCTCTTGAAACATAACCCCTGCAAATTTCGTGGGTTCTCTTTTTAAGGTTTTCCTTATCTGAGTTGTGATAATTAGAGATCCAGTATGACATTACTCAAATTAGGTACACCTTTGTGCCATGAAGACTGAAAACATTTTTTTGTTTATCCCGTGCATGCGTTCTTGTCACTTATGTCAACCCCTGATTATGACATCAGCTGTGGATTCTCAGGATTCCACCATGGGAAGTAGTAACTTTTAATTCAAATTGTTTACAAATATATGAGTTATTAACATGAAAAACAGATAGATATATAGCTTTACTAACCATCAGTTGTTCATTTCCCTTGCATGCTAACATTTACTTAACCAATGAGAGGCATGAGAGGTATTATCTAATGTATGCCTATTTATTCGTATTCAGAATGACATAATCTCATTCCGAATCTTACTGAACCGACTACAACGCGAAGTAAAAGGTTTTAAAAAGTTCATTCATTCATTAATTTTCTGTAACCGCTTAATCCTCTCTAGGGTTGTGGGTACCCGAAGCCTATCCAGAGGTCAATAGGTGCGAGGCAGGGATGCACTCTGGGCAGGGCGCACACACACACACAAAAATACATACACACCATACACACTCATACCTATGGTCAAATTAGGATCCCAAATTCACCTGACGTGCGTGTCTTTGGCCTGTGGGAGAAACCGGAGACTCCGGAGGAAACCCACGCCACCACAAGGAGAACATGCAAACTCCATACACACAAGACCAGGACCCGGATTCAAACCCCCAACCCTGGAGGTGTGAGGCAACAGCGCTACCCACTGCGCTGGTTTAAAAAGGTTATCTATGGTATTTGTTTCCTGTTTTGTCAAAGCAGAAAAAGCTATATATCGTTTAGCATTCTAATTGTAACAGCCTAGCCCTGCCTAGCTAAGCTAGTTAGATTGGTTTTAAGTAATACCCAAGGCAGTGGAGTGAGTTAGCAGGCAAACATACAAAAAGATTTTTTTAAAAAAAAGAACTTGCTGTCAAATAGAGTAGATTCAAATTTTAAAGGAGCTTGATGTCAAATTGAATAGAATACATTCTAAAGAGCTTTCTGTCAAATTAATTTGAATTTTAAGAGAGCTTGCTGTCAGACTGAATAAAATAGATTTTTAAAAAAGATTGATGTCAAATGGAATAGAATAGAAATTTTAAATGATTTTGCTGTCAAACTGAATAGAATTTTAGAGAGTTTACTGTCAATCCAAGTAGAAACTGAACTGTGATGTTGACATAGCGGAGGCAGGGGAGGCAGAAGAGCTAGTTAGCAGGCTAAAATATAAAATAACAGAATTTTTAAAAGAGCTTGCTATCAAATAGAATAGAATACAATTGTAGAGTTTGTAGTCAAACTAAATAGAATATAATTTTCTGTCAAACTGAAAATAATGAAGTTTACTGTCAACTAGAATAGAATAGAATTTAAAAGAGATTGCTGTCAAACTGAATAGAATACCATTTTTAAGACAGCTTACTGTCAAACTGAATTTTTAAGAGCTTGCTGTCAGACTGATCTGTGGTGGTACTGTCCTACTGTTTGAGGACACACCTAAAACGAAAAGGAATGTAAGAACTGTGTAACATCTGCGGGTCTGATGAGTTCAGATGCTGCCTGGTTTAGAGGACTCTTGTGGGTATTGGGACACAACCTGAAGGTGCTGATTTCACACTTGGGGGGTTTTGGCTCCTCCAGCCAGAGGCCTGAATGAAGGGGCGCATGATGTTGGTGGTACACGTAGGGTTTAATTATGCATTTACAGCACACAGGAACATCATCTGGGATACAGTGTGAACACACGGGGGAGAGTTCACGGCAGTCAGAAGAAAATCAAAGGAGCTCGTCCCGTTTCAGGAGGGAGAGAGTTAAAGAAGAGCGTCCGCCCGAGCCCTTCACCCGTCCTTGGCCCAGGGCGCCTTCCCCCTTCACTTGTAGGAGCTGCGCGCCTCACGCAGAGAGCGGTCGTAAGGCATGGACGCGAAGAAGGAGTTGCGCAGTTGGCAGTTGATGAAGAGAACGATAAGCAGCACGAGCAAGAAGAGCACGAGGCACATCACCACGTACGTGGCCAAGTCCGGTTTGCTGAGCTCGCCCTCCCGCAGACCGCCCGCGGCTCCTCCCGCGCTCCCGCCGCCCCCCGCGCCGCCGCCGCGCCCCCCGGGCTTCAGCAGCGAGGACACGCTCACGGGCGTGTGTAGGGACACACCGAGTGGTGGCGGTGCGTGCGTGTGGCTCATCGCGTCTAAGCCGCGCGCCGCAGCAGTGGAGTTGAGGAGCACCTGGCGGAGCATCGAGCTTCAGACTGGAGAACAAACAAAAACAAACCAGAGATAAACAAAGATACAGCAATAAAACAAGACTGAATTCACAAACACACACATACACAAAGACTAACACAGAGAAACAGAAACACACACAGACGTGCGCGCTGGTCGAGTTAGGAGGTATGCAATGACGCAATCTTTAAGACAAGCCGATCACTTCATGCTCTTACACGCATACAAAGTGTGTGATAAAAATGCACGACTTTTACTACACAAACTACAGGTTGATTCACAGAAAATAACCTGTAGAGGAGCAGGGATGTGGTGTATAAAGCAACAGACCAGCACATAAACAACAGAACAGGACTGCCATTCCCCCACCCCCATCACACACACAGCCGAGAAACAGCAGCTGTGGTCAGTTGTTTTGCCTGTGCAGTGTAGCGCCAACATGTAAATATTTGCACGTGTAAACGGAGTTTCCCATATTTACACATACAAACGGAGTTTTCCATATTTGCACATATAAAACTGAGTTTCCGTATTGAAATATATAAACACAATTTCAGTCTTTTCAGAGTTTTGCGTGTTTAAAGCTATATATAAACGGAATTTTCCGTCTTTTCCAAGCGCATCCATAACAGCCAGGCGACTGAGGCGAGACTGAAGGAATGTAACAGGAATGTGGAGGTGGCGCGCTCCTGTTTATTTCAGGCCTGGAGCTCAATTTGCGCGCGGTAGCGCGGAGCGCATCTGACGCACACCTCCTCACCTCCTCTTGCGCCGCCACGTGGAATAAAAAGCCACACTTGGCGGCACCCGTGGCCACCCAAACACCTTCAAAATAGACACACACCCACACACACACCCGTGCGTTATAATCACCTCTGATCGCGTCTCCTGGAAGTTTTGGCGCGCGTTCAGATCCGCGCGCAGTTCGAGCACTCGGACCTGGAGCCGCTAGTGGCGTGCGCTGCCGCGGGACCCTCCGGTCACCTAGGTCTCGAGACCATCTCGCGCCTCGTGTCGCCTTTTCATCTCGGAGGAAACGTCGATGCGTCTCGTGCGCAGGTCCGTCATCGCCGGGTCCAACAGACACTCATATTGATCCGATACCTCTGAGAGAAGGAGAGATGGATTGAAGAAAAAGAGTAAGACGGAAAAAAGAAAGGATCAAGCGCTCGGTGGCACGCGCTCTCCGTGTCTTCACCGCGGCTGGACTGAGGGTAGCGCGCGGAGAGAGGAGAGGAGGAGGACGAGGAGGAGGAAGAGAGGAGGAGGAAGACGTGTGACGCGCCTCCCTCTTTTCATCGAGACAGGCTCTTCAATTTGAGAGCGAGTGAGCAGGAGGGTGTCGGGGCGGTGCGGAATGTCTCGGGGAGATCTCAGAAGCACAGGGAGAGGAGCAGACAGCTGGAGGGGCAGCTCGAGAGAGCAGGGCAAGGCGGGCTGTCTGCCGGACAGATCCTCTAATCCCAGTTGCTTTATTACCTGCAACCTGAAATGTCCAATTAAGACTTTTAAGTGAAAGACTGCTGCCAATCCTGATTCTGGACTCTTTCTCGGTGCCCACTGTGCCCTTCTGTTCCTGTGGGCTTTCTTCCTTTGTGTTCATGTGATTTTTGTGTGTTCTCATGATTCTTGTATAAAATAATGCATTCTTATTCTAGGGGTTCTTGTGTATTATCAGGGTTCTAATGTATTCTCAGGATTCTTGTGTGTTCCCTGGTTCTTATGGGTGTAGTTTTTGTGTGTTCTCATGATTCTTGTAAAAACTAATACAGTCTTAATCTCAGGGTTCTTAGGGGTTTGTGTATTATCAGAGTTGTAATGTATTCTCAGGGTTCTTGTGTATTATCAGGGTTCTTGTGTAGTTTCAATTGTCTTGTGTATCATCTGGGTTCTTGTGTGTTGTCTGGTTCTTGTATGTTCTAATGGTTCTTATATGTACTAGTGGTTCTTGTGTACTAGTTCACATGGTCCTTTCACAATATAATATATTACTATTGGCAGTGCTTTTATGGCGTCTTTTATAGACTTTTAGTGCTTTTATAGTTTTCCTGTGTAATCTCATGATTCTTGTTTAAAATGCTAAAGTATTATTCTCAGGGTTCCTGGGTATTCTCAGGGTTCCTGGGTATTCTCAGGGTTCTTGTGTGTTCTAAAGGTTCCAATTTGTACTAGTGTCCTTGTGTTCTTGTGGTTTGTGTGTTCTCATGATTCTTGCATAAAATAATACTATTCTTAGGGTTCTTGTGTATTCTCGGTTGCCTGTATTATTAATGTGTTTTCATATCTTTCCTGGTTCTAATAGTACTTATTTGTACTTGTGGTTCTTGTATATTTGCTCCCATTGTTCTTTTATGAAAAAGAACCAAAAAGTCCCATTATTTATTGCAATTTGATGGCAAAAGTGGTTGGGTAAGTTTTCAGTTCTGTTTTATCTAAAAGGTGCGTCTAAGTAGCAAAAGCAGTTACTCAGCACCCAGTCTTTCGGATACATTCAAGATTCTTTATTTGTCACATGCTTTGTGTCACGTTTTCCCTTCTTTTGCAAATGAGAGCAGGCACGGAGGCAGACATCAATTTTCCTTCTTTAACTTTATTTTCTAAAATGTAACACAAATGGCACGAGGGCCAGGCATCAAACAAAAGGAGAAACTAAGAACACTACCAACTAAACCTAAGATAACGGTGGACCAACAATAAAGGTCCACACTCAATAGACACCCAAAACTCACAACAAAACACCAATCAGAACACATATACACTTACTCCTGAGTACACTGGCAGATGAAACTCATAACAAGACTTAAACTCAAACCTTGTGTGCTCAGGATATCAAAATAAATGTCACCAAAACACAAAAACCCTAAAATCCTACAGCGCACCACCAGGGCGCTCTGGAAACACCCAAAGGCGGTGGAGGGGGAGGCGGAGGCAAAGGGCAGCATCCTATGAGCCCCACCCGGCTGTCTCTTCTAGTATTATATCCCCTCCCTGTCCTTGGGGGCAGAGCCTCTTGCCCAGAGTCCCTCTCTGTCCTTGGGGCCAGAGCCCCTTACCCAGAGCCCCTCTCTGTCCTTGAAGGTGGAGCCCCTTACCGGGAACCCCTCTCTGTTCTTGGGGCGGAGCCCTTTACCAGGAGCCCCTCCGCGGGGAGCCCGTCTTTGTCCTCGGGGGCGGAGCCACCTACCGGAAGCTCCTCTCCGTTGTTGGGGTTGGAGCCCCTACCAGGAGCCCTACACTGTTCTCCAGAATGGAGCCTCCTCCGGGGAGCCCCTCTGTCGGGAGCCCATCAGTGGGGAACCCCTCGCTGTTCTCTGAGTCAGGGCCCCTTACCTGAAGCCCCTCTTTGTCCTCCGGAGTGGAGTCCCCTTTGTGGACTCCCCCAGAGCCCTCCGGGAGCCCTTTGCTGTCCTCTGGGCAGTTCTCGGGGGTGGAGCCCTCTCCTTGGGCTCTTCCGGAGCCTTCCAAGACACCAATACCCTCCCAAAAAAAATCAGGGGAAGGCCCCACCACTGGTGGAGTTTGAGGCCCTGCTGATGATGGTGAAGGCCCCCCACTGGCCCCTTTATGCCCCTCACGAGCCCCTCTAGGCCCCTCTCTAGCCTCAGTAGGCTCCTCATCTGCTGCTACCGCCACCTCAGCTAGCCCCTCTTCTGCTGCTGCTGAAGGGGTATTTTACTGATCAATGGTGATTGGCTTGGCATTGGTAAAAATCCTCCACAGTTAAAGTCTAAAACTCAGGTCTAACCAAACAGCCCTGCACAAGTAGAATGTAAACTCAGTGAACTGTCTCTCTCAGAAAATACACGGGAAAGATGGAGAAGCCCCCCTATGCCAGGTGCGGAATTGAACTCGAGTGACCTGTGCTCGCAGGTTACTGAGTTCAGGACTGACCAGAGGGGAGGGCAGGGCCCGTATGTAGGATGCCCAGCTTTGGATAGTAAAGAAAGTCCCTAAGAGGCCTGGAAGGGCCATAACTCAGATAAGGCAAAGTAGTGATAAATCTAATTGGTCTAAGAAGAAATGGAGGTGTACCTGAAAAATGAATCAGAAGATGACATAATCTGTAAATTATTGGTTGAAGACAAACAGGGGAGGTGTACGCAAATTAGGTGAAGAAGACAACCCATGTTCTTTATAGGTTTTACGTAGCAATGACGATAAGGAGTTGGGTCTTCATTGGACATAACGATCAGGTGGTACTAAGCAAATTAAGCAATGGAACACCCTATACTTTTCATTGGTAAAAAGAATGTATGGGATGTCTTGAGAAAAACTGAATATATGAATAAAGAGAATGTATAAAACCTCATGTAAGAGCCCAGGAGTTCAGAGTTCGCAGCGGAGGATGAGGACGAAGAAACTCGCTGGGCCCATTGCTGTGACCTCTGAATAAACCAGCAAACATCGCATCTCTTTGACTCCAGCTGAACTTTTTGGACTTAGAATATTTTTGATGTTTTGGACTTAGAAAATAAAGGTCGACACTCAAAGAACTTAAATACCCAAAACTCACAACAAAACACCAATCAGAACACACATACACGTACTCCTGAGTACACCGACAGCTGAAACTCATAACAAGCCTTAAGCTCAAACCCGGTGTACTCAGGATATCAAAATAAACGTCACCAAAACAGAAAAACCCTAAATTAAACAAAGAGCGACCCCTGGTGGCTGCTGATGAGACCTGATACAGTTATACAAGTACAACATGCAGTGAAATGTATCCTAAACCGCTCCTTTTTTAGGACTGTGCAATATTATAAAATATGTACACATTTTAAATGTAAAAACAAATCTAAATAAGAGTAAGACAAATTAAACAAGGAACACAAGCTGAAGGTAAAATATGGAAGCTAAGTTGAATGTGGAACTTTCATAATGTGGAACACAAGTGTTTTAAGTTATAAGTAAAGGAACAATCTGACAGATTTATGTATGTACAGTGTGCAAGTGGGATATTAAAGTGCATTGTGCCATATTAGCACAGCAATGTAAACAGAGGTATGGATACATACATGGCATGCAGGTAAGCATGAGCAATGCTGCTCATGTAGTACAGACACATAAGGGTAAGAAAAATATAATTCAAATAAAGTATAATGCAGCCTCAAACAAAAGACATCTGGCTTTCATCGGGAGGCTCTAGTTAACAAGGAGTTATATTACAAACTCTTCTAGGTATCATCTCCATTCTTCCTCGTTCTTTGAAAATAGGTTATTCCCATGAAACCAAATCCATGGTTTTGCTTGTGCTGTATTAATAAAAAACATCTAAACAATTAAGTAATGGACAATTGAACACCTTTCCCGAGATTTAATTGTTTTAGAACAGTGTGAACAGTAAACAGTGTGGACTACAGGAGCAGGACTGCTCTTCTGGTGACTCCAAGTGTGGCTGACTAGTTAGTAACTTATTCCAGTGAAAAGCTAGTAATTAGCTAGAATAAGTGAACTGGCTAGTTAATAGGTAGAATAAATTGAATAAATTGGGCAACAAGTTATTAGCTATAATAAGTTGGCTCTAAAGCAGCCAGTAATGTGTGGTCAGTACAGAGGGCAACTCCACCCACAATGTCCTCAAAGCTGACACATTTGGTGATTGTCAAATGACTGAATATGCATAATCAGGGACATATGCAGAATAAGTACTGGTTATAGAAATATGACAACAGAGCTCTTGGGACCTGCTGTTTCATAAACATTCATCAGCGTCTGTCTTAAATTAGCATAAGACATTTTTCGGACTTGCAAGGACTTCGGACTTGCAAGGACAGCCCCACAAAAAAGAAACAGACAGTCACTGCAGACAAAGCCATAAAAATGTGCCTCTGTTGGAACAGCACGGTTCAGTTTAACTTTGCTTGCTGTAGATGGAACAGAAGCGCTTAATCTGTCTGGATCTGTTATGGCCCAGCACTGGAAACAAGCAAAGTCACGGATGACAATGACACCGTGCACCAAATGTGTGAACACGAACACCTTGTCACAGCACGTAAACAAGTTGCATAAAACGTTCAAGTACCACAGAAACAACCTAAATTCCTCTCAGTTGCAGATTTGCAAGGATGCATTCATATTGAGGGGGAAATGGAAACATGGGGTAATTGTGGGGATGTAAAGAGATTAGAATTTGTTTTTCTTGTGACTCTTTTCCTTACATAGGCCTAGTTTGCTACAGGCATTCTCTATCCTGGTCCCCGCTCGCATCCACACAGTCCTGACCTACTTTCTCTCTCGCCTATGTCCAAGGCGATCTCCTTACATATCACTTTGTGACAAACTAACTCACTCCTGTTCACTCCAATCCACTCGAAGGCTTGTCATGGAAATGGTATATGGACCGTGGGCCACACTTAGAAGGCAAGAATGTGAAAGAGTCAGCGAGGGAAGCCAAAAAGACAGTGGGAGAGGGGGAAAGAATTAAAAGATATATTTAGATCCCTTTCTCCAAACAATAATAACTGTGTTCATTAGAACCTGCTTAGTGGGTGACCCGAAGGCTGATTATCTGCACCATGGAGGTTTCGAGGTTTTCACGTGCAGCACTCTTGCCTCTTCATGTCAAATAAGGCTTGACAGTGCCACACATAATTAGGCAGGAGAATGGAAAATCGCAGTAAACACATAAAACGAAGATGTAAGCTCCCACCGGTGACGAGGTGAGGAAGGGAGAAGGGGGGGAGGGTACTGCCCACGTGGCTGCGGCAGAGCTGATGACTGTGAATCTCCTCAGCAGGGGAGCTGCAGAGTCGAGAGAGATAAGTCCTCGCCTCCAAAGGCCCGCTGACTCATTGGACGTTAGCCACATAGGCCTACTCTGTTTCCAAAGTAAAGATTCTGTAATCCTAACCCCTCACCAAAGAATTCTCCCTTTCCAAATTTGAATAGACTGCGTTTACACTCTGGTTCACTCTCTAGGCCTGTAGGCCGATGTGCGAACACGAGCCACAAAAATAGCATCAAGCAGTATGTTCAGTCTCCAGGTACCAGGAGAAAAAATCTGACATAAACCTCCACTTCAGGGAAGGTGCAAGGGTAAAGGCACGTGAATTAACCCGATTTGTCATTTGCTAGATATTACAGGGTAAAGGTCCTGTCACTCAAACATTTTTACCTCTGCAAGCTGTTCTCCGAGCCAATCGAATTTGCTCCATGTTACACCCCACCGATATTGCTTTGTATCAGGCATCACAACAGAAGTCACGACTGCTGGAATGGAGATTACAGAGCAAAGAGCCAAATGTTCCTCTGGGCTTTTTTTAGTCATTCAGTCAATGCTCAGTGCAGAATCATTCAGCAAAAAGCCTCAGTGAAAGATCATTCTAATTAAAGTACATCAGCCAAGGATTACAGTGTGGTTAGTCAATATAATCAAAAGCACACTCTTCAAAATAAAAATGAAGCCTCATACCACAGAGGTCATTAACCCTGGTCCTGGACATATAGTCTCTGCAGATTCAGTTTCAACCATATTCTGTCTCAGGTAATTAGCTTCTTGTTTGGTCTTTGATTGATTGGATCAAATGCATTAATGTTCAGTAAGACTAGGGGCAGCAGGTTCAGCGTGGTTGGGAACTAAACTCTATGGGAAAGTACATATCAAACAGAAAGCTTTTTTGATTACCAAAGGAACCTTTCAGGAGAATCATTCATGTAAATGAGATATCAGAATATGGTGGAATTTCCTCTTCTTCCTCACTCCTTTTTTTTTTAGATCAGTGTGTCCCAGCTAAAATTCATTTATCCATTTAACCTTTCTTTAGACTGTAATACTGTTTGACCGTCTACAGACTGTACCTGAAATGTGGATAAATGAAAACATTTGAAAAACATAATCAGCTCCATAACCTTAGGCTTTCCTTGTGGTAGGCAGCTCGCTTGCTTTCGGCTTTATATGTTTTTATTCTAATCTTAAAATAGCCTCGGAGTCTGTGTTATGATCTTAGCCTAGAGTTGATTTCATGGCCACTGTCTACTTCTGAATCCCCAAACATGATCAGTATGTAGTGACCCTGCCAGACGTTCTCCATTTATTTTACACAACTCTGCAAAGCACACGGCGAAATAAACAGACAAGATCCAGGCTAGCTGGCCAGAGCTAGCGGATATGGACAGACCCTCTCACACTCACACACTCTCTCACATACTCACACACAGTCACACATATACAGGGCGTAGCAGGCTTGTGTCATGAAGACAACCAGCTCCACAAGAAACCTAGCTAATAGAAGTCAATCTAGATAGGCGGCATTGCCATTTTACACTGATCTCAGACCAGCTCCTCAGACAGAATGGATGATCACTGTAGCAGTGCTGTTTCTTGATATAGCTCACCAGGACAGAGTACTACACACAGCAAAGACAGTTGGTTACAGATTCATACACTGCTGTGCACTCTAGGTCATACTTGGTATGTGACCTACCTATGATGGCCTTTTCCACAGATTGGGTAGAGGGTGACTGATAAATTGTGCAGCAACACATATGTTATGGTCAGTAATTTTCATCCTACAAAATTTATCAACGCTAGTTGCAGTTTCCCTATGTTGGGTCTGACCCTGGCCGATCTCTGGTTTACTCTAACCCTTGGCCATGTACCTCATTTGTGCTTGAAGCTCCTCCCTATTATCATTGCATGCTCTTGTGTCTAACTGCCTGTCTATGTGTGCATAATATTGTTGGTAAACACAGTTTGTCCTGCTTGTTTGTTCGCAGTGCTGAGTGTGTCCTTTTCCGCTTTTGTCTTTTTTCTGTTGTTTTCTATGGATGCTCTCACACTCTCCATCTAACTTGCAATTCAGTAAAACTGACATATACATCCAGTCTTCATGTCTCCCCGTTACAGTCTGATAAACTGGCAGCTCAGTGTGTCTTATCTGTTCTCAGATCGGTGTGAGAAAGCTGTTCATCGCATTGCCATAAAAGTCACGCAGTTCCGACAGTTAAATGTGCCTGCTGTGAGGCTGACTCGCCGCTCCATCCATAAAACTGTTCACTGTGTTTTTCTCTCTCTCTCTCTCTCTCTTTCCCACTCTGTCTCCCTCTCTCTCTCTCTCTCTTTCTCTCTGTTTCTGACACTTTTTCTCAACTGTGAGGGGGAAAAAACTAAAACCGACCTTCTGTGAACACAGACTGTCTCCCGTATAGAAGCACAGGTTTGTTTGATCACAACACTGACTCACTTGGTTTATGTCCATAACATGCCAGGCTTGTTTTGATAAGCGTGATATGGCAGATGTGTGGGGTTTTTCTTGTTTAGAGCTCTCCAGTAAGGTAAAGCTTCGAAAGCTAAGACTGTCAGGTGCTTACTTCAGGTGCTCGTGGTGCCTGGGGCTCCAACAGGCCATGTCGATGTGATGCCCTCAAAACGTTCAGACTAATGAAAGGTGTCACGGAACGCCAGTCACTTCATCAGCGATTGAGTAAACACGAAGAAATCAACACATCCTCCGAGTAAATGGACTGTACCCAGGAGATAAAGGAGAAGGGTCTGTGCGGAAAATGGGTATTGAAAGGCAGATTGTAAACTGAAATGCTTCATAAGTGGTTACGTGTGCACATATGGTAAAAACCCATAGAATGTGCTCACCCCGGCCCCTCTGTATGTGATGAAATGTATCATGGTGAAGGAAGATGATAAATGTGTCATGGGGAAGGAAGAAGCGGATCTTTTTTGTTTGTTTGTTTTGAAGGGAGTGTGTGGGTGGGTGTGTATTTGTTTTAGTAAGGCAGAGAGCAAAGACACGACTTGAGCTGTGAGAGATTTCATTAACGGAACAGATGGACTCTTAATACATTGTCAGGACAAAGAGACATCTTCCTATCCACACTCTATTCCACAGACACAGAGAGAATGAGACAGAGAGAGAAAGGGAGAAATAGACAGAAAAATAGGAGGGCCTCCAGTGGCCAGAGAGCATGTGAGAGAGAGAATATAAGCTTTGTGTGTATTTTGATTCCTCAAGACACACCTCTTCATACTAATATTTTTGTTTTTTGTGATTTTTGTTTTTAAACACATCCTAAACCTTCACACCCAGAAGGCACAAAATCGTGAGTATAACCCCCTCTACCTGACACACATATATATATAAAGAGACGAGAGATAGAATATCAACTAAAAATATATATATATATATATATTAGGGCATTAACGACTGTGTCGAAGTCGAGTCGACTAGTCGTTTGATGATGTCATCACACACACAGCAGATGAACACGGATGTGCAACATTGAGCAACTTTTATTTAAGGTTCTTTGTAACATTAACAGTCAACATGACAATTAAATAAAATAAAACAAAGACTGATACCTTGAATTTTTTTGCAGGTTGTGCAGGTCACCGTGCTGTTTGTGTGTCTAGAGTGAAGTATCTCCACACAAGTGATGTGTGCCTGTGTTCTCTGCTGCATGTCTCTTGTCTTCTTGTGGTACCGCCCTTTCTATGAAGGGACTATAGTATTGGTTAAACCAAGGAACGCGTGTTAGCATCAGCCAACCAGAGGCAGAGACTGCATTGTGTACACAAGCAAGGGCAGAGAGAGAGAGGAAAAAAACAAAAAAAAAACCACGCGACTAGTCGACTCGTGTTGACTCGTGTCTCTGAAGTCGACTAGTCGACTTTTGTTTTAATGCCCTAATACAGCGTTTCTCAAACTATGGGCCGCGGACCGGTGTTGGTCCGTGAGAGGGTTCCTGCCTCACTTCTGCATCAATCAAAATTCAATCAGATCAGCTCTGATCTCAGCGCTGCTGTCACTGCGTGCCCTGCCCCCTCGACTTCATGCCCCGCCCCTTTTTTCAGCATTCTAGAATGTTCAGCATTCCCGCCGTTTGTTTCATTTGTGCCAAACTTTTCATGAACACACACGCATTACGAGAGCTATCAATAAATCATGGCGATAC
>JBBPCY010000130.1:4486869-4500373 GCA_037974405.1 Brachyalestes nurse
CTGCTGTTTATTTAAAATAAACGAAAACAAACCAAGCCTCATTCTTTAGAACTTTTTGTTACTTAACTTCACTGTATTGTGAACCAAAGTTCTGACTATAGTGTGACCCGAACCGTGACCTTTCTGTACCGTTACACCCCTAGTTCACAGCCAGTAATGTATCAGAAGGCATGGAGTGACTTTTCTTCTATAGTGCCGTCCCACTGGAAATCAAAAAGTGATTAGCTGATCCAGCTGTCACTTCTGCAGGATCATAAAGAGAGTAGTGAAAGGCTTCCAAGCTCCAAACCTGGACACCCATTGATTTTTACAGTTAAGAATTTTCCCCACCTGCTTCAGCTTATGAAGAGTTTGATAATTACCTGCAGGGTTCAGTCAGGTTGAACAACAGAGAAAATATCCAGTACAGAGGGTCCTCAGGGAAAAAAAAAGGTAAAACCCCTGTACATTCATCTTAACTCAGATACAGCTATTAGGCCAGTGAGGGAAATGCAGCTCTTTCAGTTGAATTTAGTGGAAAAATTCATATCCAGACAATGGGTCTGGCAGTACACATACAGACACACACACAAACACACACCCACACACATATTTGGTTCTTTTTATAGGGTGCGGTAGAAATATACTGTGTTCTATTTCTGCAGTTCATGCCGTGTGCAGTTGATGGGTGAGTGCCAAGCAATATTGCATTGTTTAAATGAGTGGAATGAACCATTGTTTAATCAATTAGACATCAAGAGATTCACCGGGATGGTGCTCACTTATCTTAATGCGTGTGCGTGTGTGTGTGTGTGTGTGTGCATGTGGTAGGAGGGTATGACATTGCATGTTTACTTCAATATAATATCATCTCATTGTGTTTATACACAGGCTGACTGTATGTATTTCATAGCTCATGACTCTTAGCATGTATTCTTCTAAGTGCATGGGTATGTGTGTGTGTCTGTGTGTGTAGAATATGTAACAGTGCATGGTTGTATGTGTGCAGTTTTCCTACACAGTGTCTGGAATAACTGACACTTTGTCCAGAATGACTTTCAATGATTTCTCATACATCATTTGAACACAACATCTACCCTTTTCGTGGTGTCATGGTGAACAGACCAAACATTTTCATTAGGAGTAAACCATGTTTTTGCTTTCTCCTGTGGAATTAGTGTAAATTAGTGTGCCCATGCTATGTCCCTATGTCCTGACTGTGTATGTTGTTGTTTACATCTGCCATGTTTTCCTATATTATGTGAGTTTGTTGTTGTTTTGATGTATGCCGTGTCTTAGCCCTATATACTCTTGTGTCCCAGTTAGTCATTGTGGAATCTTTGTATAACGTATTGTCTCGCCTTGTTTGTGTCTTCATTTAAAGCTCTCAGATGACCTTGTGTTCCTTCTGTTTTCACCGTGCTTTTCATGTTTGTGATTATTAAACGTTAATTGTTTTTTTAAAACTCACACATACATCCAGCCTCCAAGCAATTCATTAATAATACAGTGACGAACAAAAGGACGACACCAGTCCAGGGCACATATAAACAGTAAGAGTAACAGTAGAGATGGGTCCAAAAGTGCATTCACATGACAGTGAAATTCATCAAACAAACAAAAACACAACATGCAAAGCAACTGACCAGTCAAAGGAGAACATAGATTTTGTTAAACATGCCTTAAGGCAAGAATCTCTCACAGCAGTGTTAAGAGATGGCTCAGAGACAGCCCTTTTCAGCCCTCACCTATCTCAGGTGTGCTGTATGTGCCAAGCACAGAGAAGCCAGGAGTTTTTTTTTCTACCCAAATCACACAAATGAATTAAATAAGATTTAAACCTGACTTACTTTGTCATTGTATGAACATCTGATGATGAATGGACTGCTATAAACTTAAAATACTTATACATATCAATATTAAGAACAGTGCACGTGGATGTTAACAATATATGATATATTCCAGTATTTATTCATTCTGACATCTGCTGGAACGGACAAAACTTTCAGCAATTCACACGCTGGGCTGCAATGTGTTTCTAGAAATACTGATGATATTATACTGATGATATCACCATATGTTTTCCCATTTCCTGTAAAGTTAAACTCAGGGCCTTGACTAATCAATTGTAAACACACTCTTCTATAATAAAGGGGAAAACATCAATACATAAGCCACACATGTTTCCATTTTAGCCTGGCTGACACAACACAATATGGTTGTGCAAATTAACTTATTACATTTCCCACAGTTCCAACTGAACGCTTAAGTTTCCATGAAGACAGGCTGTACGGTAACTGTTCCAAGTTCAGAGCTAGCAGCAGAGTACACATGAACACACTCAAGTATCTAACAACCATTCCGCCAGAAAGCAACCAGAGCACTGCTAAGACTTACGTTAAGACCAGCACTTATAGCTTTACATGCAGCATACCATTAAATCAAACACAGTTGTTAAGTTAGGTACTGTCATATAGTCAAATAGAATGGAATGGAACAAAAATATTGCATTTTATTTTCAAATAAAATGGCTGATTCGCAATATGTTGTTCACAGCTGCTCATTTTGCAAGCTTGTGTTTTCTAACTGTCAAGAACTGAAGACGAAGACAGAATCACAGTTTGCATCTGGTTTGCCTCAATGTTTAATACATGTACAATACGAACAAAGTACATCGATCTGTTATTTAAGCTGCTGCTACTCAACCAGGGTCATGGGGGTGCCGGAGTCTATCCCAGTGGTTATAGGAGGTTGCCCCAGGTTACCAGTCCATCACAGGGCAGACACACAGACAAACACATTCATGCTCACATTTATACCTTGGGGCAACATAGCATTTCTAAATTGGTTGACATGCATGTCTTTTGACTGGAAGAGAAAACCAGAGCACCCAGCAGAAATCCACATGAAAACAGTACAAACTCCAGACAGAAAGGACCCTAGGACACCCCTGCTGGGAATCAAACCCATTACCTGTTTTGTATGAGGCAACAGCCTTATAATGAATAAAGTGAAATTGTTAAATAATGAAACAATGATTTTTTTTCTCATGGACAGAGAACAGAGGGAGCAGAAGTGTGATGAGAAACAGAACAAGGAGATAGCTTTTCCTGGACCAGTATTCTGTCAACAAAATCTACAGCTTTCTGTCCTTTATGACTTAAAAACTGATATTTTTGGCCCCTTAACTCTGTGTGTTGCAGTACAAGCAGCAGTCTAGAAATGCCCCTGAAAGTTATCACTCCTCAGATTTAAGGTTTGTTATGACAAAGACAGTGTATGTACATGGTCCACGTTTTATTATATTGTAAATGTTTATTGCCCATGTCTGTATTCGTGTAATTGTCCTTGGCTGTGTTCATGATGTCTGTGTTTATGATGTCTGAGTGTGTGTTTGTGTGTGTGTGTGTGTAAATGTGAGAGAGAGAGAGTGAGTGAAGACCAGATGTTTGGTCTTGCTTGAATGGCTGTCATTGCAGAACAGGACACATTGTCCTAAGAAATGATGCAGTGGGGAACAGAATGTGGTGGAAGTTGATGATGTCATGGAGAACAGTATGGAAGGATAGATGCAACGCAGATGGGGCAGGGAGCTTGTTGCATTTGAATCAATTAAACCTCAACCAGTTGGCAGCATTGGGATCATGCCGTTAGAGCACCATTAGGGTGTTTTAATAAAAGCAATGAGAAAGAATATCTGAACAGAAACAACAAAGTTCCAGCACATTCAGTGCTCAATTTAGTAGAAATATCTCTTAAGTGGATCAAAAATGAAGGCTATAACATCAGACGATAACATTAAAGTTCTGTATGTTTGGATGGTGGCAATATATATTCTTTTCCTTTATTAAAAAAGCTACATCATGTTGGGTAAATAAAATAATGTCTGTTTGATTTCCCCATGCTGTTAGAAACCATGAGGGAAATCATTCTCTGCAACAGAGTGCACACAAGGGAGACATCACCAGAGACCGTCCATCTCTAATTCGGTCAGTCATGGTCCCCCCGGCTTCACTTTCGACATTATCTGACATGGCTGTAATGACAGGCCAGTGACAGTACCATCAAAAGGGCAAAATAACCTGTCAAAGGTGCCTGGGGAGGGCTAAGTGTTTTCTGATAGCACAGAAGATGCTCTACTGTGAGACTAATGGAATTGTGAAGTTGCCGTAGAGGAGGCTTGCGCTGTCATTGCAAAAAAATGCACGAAGAAAGTGACACATGACTTGAGTGGTCATAATAGTCAGGTCCTGTTAAGCAACACCCCCAACTGCTCAGCTGGCCAAGCAGAAAACCCACCAGGATTGAGAGCAGGGAACAGTCAGTCTGTTGCTGTTCCAGAATTCCCCAAGATATGTATTATATTCTGCCAGAACACACAGCAAGGATCCAGGGCTGATACAGGCGCAGTTTCATCCATTTGGCAAGGTACACAGAAATACATCCACACACACACATCCACACAGATGTATGCACATGCAAAGCCAAAGATAATTATGGTCAAAAATGAGAATCAACAATAACAAGAGATTTTATTTAGACCAAAAATATCAACTAGATCATGTCTTTTTGTCATACTATTTAATTCAGCCTTGAAAACATTACAGTGTGTTTCTTAATCAATATTCTCCCATGCAAGTGAAAAATACAGTTTCTTTCCACTGTAGCAGTATCTGAAAACCTGTACTGTATATGTAGGCAAATTTTTCTCCTATCTTGAAAATAGCTCTAAGTGGTCATGTGTACGTACTACATACAGTGCCCTCCAGAATTAATGACAGCCATGGTAAAGCTGAACCCATGAATTGTTATTTAACATCATGATCTTGTCCTGAAAAAATAAATACTTAATCAGGTATAATTATTAAAAACACACTCATGTAAAACCTTCCAAAACATTTTCTCAAATAACTGTAGGCACCCCTAGAAATGTCTAACTGACATATATTAATTTCTTAAGGACCTAGGAAGTGGTTCACAATGAGTTCCAATACATGGAAAATCATAAAAAGAGAATGTCTTTATAATATAAATGAGTGTATAATAGCTTACACTTCAGAAAATCCATATATTAGGGCAGTAATTACATTGTAAGCTACTGGAACTGTTTAGAAGTGAACACAGGCTTATTTTTCCCTGCGTACAGCAAGGTGGACTTTTAAAAGATAAAGCTTTCTAAAAATAATCTCAGTTAGATACGGTAATTGTAATTGGCCTAATGTAGACTATTGGTATGGAACAATTATAATAGAGTTTCTTCACACTTGAACACTCATGTAAAGAACAAAACATGGAAATGTTCTGCTGTGGTATCTCCAAAGAAACCTTTTTGACATTCTTATTGTAAAATTCTTGGATTTTCAAAATGAGTCAGGCATTATCTGAGTGCTGGCTCATTCTCAGGACAGCACTGACATGGTAGTGGCCTGTTCGTGTGGGGTGCTACTAATGTTGCTTGAGAAATAAGGCCTACACAAAGCACCAAATGCAGGGGTGCCAATTAAGAAAAGCATTGATGTTTCATAGATTTGCCTTTATGCCTCTGACTGTTAAAATGTTATTTTGCTCAGAATTTCAGTATAAATCGAGCTGATATTTTTTTTTTTTACTTTACCATGAATGCCAGTAACTGAACTAAATGCACATGCACACACATACACACACCTCTCCATGGCTGAAGTTGTTTGGCTTAAGACACTTTCTAGAAGTATAATACGCAATAAAACGCTGAGAAGAGTCTTTGAGCATGTGTGTGTGTGTGTTCTGTTTTTGTGTTCTGTTGAAATGAGTTAATTAGACAGCCTGTTAAAGATAAGAGTGGAGAGGACCAGTTACAATGACAGGTAATGACTTTTTAAAATCAAATGTAAATTGTTTCTGTTCCCACAGTCCACCAAAACAGCTTTCTTCACAGTGCTTTTTTTCTTTTCTTCTCCGTTTTTTTTTGTTTGGACCCACTTCTTATAAGATGACGTCTCCATACAAGAAGAGGATTCTTGAAGGAAATAATGTCCCAAGAGATAAAGTCCCAGAATACAATACATGTCAGAAGTCACCCTGCATTCTGTTCTCTCCTCTTCATGTGTCTTATGTGCAAGAGCCACTCCTTCTCTTCTCGTGGTCAAGTACAATCCCTTCCACTGTCTTCTTAGGGTCTTATGTGGCAATTCAATTTAAAATCAACTCATTTGGTGTAAAACTAATCAACTAATTTAACTTAAAGCCCTGATTTGTAAAGAGAAAGCAAGGCTACAAAACATTTTAGTACAGTAAAAATGACCTGTTTTTTTTTTTCTTTTTCTTTCTCGTTTTTGCAGAATGCAAACAGTGCACAGATCTAGCACTTGAAGTGTGTTTCTCTGACTTTCATATAAACAGCCTATTCACTTTCTGGGAACTCAGCACAGAAAACTGAGACAGGTAGCTCTACTCTAAAGGTGTTTGTCCCATGCAGGGCTATGTAGATTCTATTTAGTTTTGTACAATCTGTACAAAATATTTTTTTTCTAATTTAACACAGCCTAATACTTTTTACAGACATACTTAACATTTACTGTCTATTTATTACCTAGTAACATACTGCCAGCTGCCTTTATAGTAGTTCGTTTTGTTGGCTTTCGTTTTATGAGGTTGCTTTACCAGCAAGAGCCGTGAGCAAAACCTCTTATCTCCAAACTTTTTACAGAAGAGGGAAAAGCCTTCTAAGCTTATAATGGAAGTTAACAAAAAATAATTAAATCCATGTTATTTTCTGTTTATATTGGTCCATTTATCATCCAGGCAAGACCAAAATGATAAAAAAGAAGATAAAAAGTTTCATGCCAACAGCAACAACATGTGACTTGAAATTCCATTTGAGGCAAAGTAACTTTTTTTTACACAAACAAACATCTACAAATGATGTTCTGTGCTGTTATTTAGGCTGTGCTTTAGGTTTGCCTCATGTGAGAATTATTACAGAACAGGATAGGTAAGCCAAATCCTAGCCTTAATAAAGTTATGTATATTAATGTGACACCATATTCTATATTCTAGATCTAACTGTGCCATTATCCTTTGCTCAATGTATTTAAATTCTGAGTGCATTCTTGCTGCAGGACATTCCATTTGAATCCCACTGCTGTTCACACCTCTTGCTGAGTGGCCACTTGTATGAAAGTCACTACCATGAAATGCTAAGGATAAAGGGTCTATCTTAAACGAAATGAACGACAGCCAGAGGTACACACTGAATCTCAAATGGCTCCCTTTTTCACAGTAAAGATTTCTAAATAGTTCTCGGCAGAACCATTATTTTATATGAAGGTTAATTAACCCTTTAAAAAGGCCATCATCCCTGAACACCTCTTTTAAACTATCCATAGAGCAGTTCTTTAGACAACCAAAGGAGATTATTCTATGGCATCCCTTTCTGGCATGAAATCCCCCCAAGCCACTGTGTAAGACAGTTATAGGGAATGTTTGGTTAAAATCACTGAGTGGGTCACACCAGTTACTGAAAACTGAGGTTGAAAACTGAAGCTGACATATTTTTGCATCACTTTGTTCAGTAAATCCTGCTAATGTGTCGGTGCCGGAAACAACATGTCCACCCTCAGATTTCTTGTCCAGACCTCTGTGGGTCAGAACTGTTTTGGCAGCATGTCAAGGACCTTCAGCACATTAGTTAGGGTCTTAATATATTAATTTATGGGGTTCTTAATATATATGTATATTCCTTCTCCTATAAAGCTATGAGGTTTTGTCCTGATAATAGTGATAGTTAGGCTTCTTCAACATCATTATTTTGTTGTGCTAAAAGCATACAGCAAAGTGCTGTGTGGACACCCTTTGGAAATAAGGATGGAAAAGCAAAGGAAATGCGTAAGCCAATGTGTATACGATGCCTCAAAACAGTTCTAGCTTAGGATATTGACACATCAGATCCGGCGAAACACCTGAAGGACCCGACACTCCTGAAGCCTGTTTTCAATCACGGAAACATTTAACAAGATGCCTCATTAAATTATCCTGATAATTATTTATTGCCCTATTCTTGGGCTAAGAGAAGTGAGGGTTAGCGGCAGCTGACCTCAATGGCTGTTACTGTAAAGCACCTAATAATCACCTCAGCTTGGCGCCCCTGGTGTTAATTAAAATAAAAAATTTGATTAATGCTTATTAAGGTTGTTTCCTCTTGTGCTGCTCTGTCAGCACTGTTTGTGTGAACATCACTTTAGATTAGACTAGCCTCCTGAACGTGACAGTCTATGAGGCATTTGAACAACTACACTACCAAGGATTTTTTATTACTCTAACTTGATTTATTTCCATGCTTGCAAAGAGTGGTCACACTATGTAACTGACTTTAAATGCTACAGTCTGGGTTTTGGAAAGAGAAATCTTTGTGTGTGTGTGTATCTGTAATGATTTATTTCTAATCTGTCTTTGGTATCAAAAGACAGATTGTATAATGTTATTATAGAAATCGTATATCAGTATTTTTCAGTGTATGGTACTGAAGTTAAAAATTAAAATATTGTGGCAGCACAAAATAATCACAATATAGAGATTACCACTGTCAGAACAAAATCTTATATCTCAGAGAAATTAACTTTACAGGAGAAGGACAATTTTCGATTTTCAAATATTTTAAGTTGTTTTGCACCACTTCTACTTCATTATGAATTTTTGACCCAGTAGAAAGCATGGCTGGTAATTTCAAATGAAGCAGAAAAAAAGAAAAACCTAAAACAGAGATGCAACATTGTGCTCTGAGATTAATAACATCATAACAGTTATATATTTATAACAATTATATGGTCTCTGTGTTCTATCTGTTGAGTTGTAAAATCTTGTTGCATTACTGTGCTAAGTAGTGACTGTACACTGAATGTTTCCCAGAACCAGGCTTACCCCAAACGCCAGACAGCATTGTATTGTTCTGATCGTATATGGTGTTCTAGGACAGAAGTGAGTGTATCTAGAGACAAGGGGAGAGGAACACGCTGCTCTTTTTCTTAAACTTCATGTTCTCGATGGGCAGACAGCATTCCTCTCTCTGGCCTGTAACCCTGAACAAGGGATAATCTTTTCAACTGTCATCCCTGTCTCTTCCAGCTCACAGGTCTTTTCTCAATTGCTTTAACAAGTGTCTGAAACATAGTTCACATTTTCAGCACAATTAAACCAGTGTGCATGATCCTCCAAAATACCTAATTAGAACTTTATTTTAAAACTGAAAACCCATTCCCCTGTTCAGAAAAGCCCAGCAAAATACTAGATATTGCTATCGATACGTTGAAGCCCCAAGTAAATCCATTTACCACCCCATATTTTCACTAGATGAAAATAATCCCATCCACTTTCAGCGCTACACATTACTAGATACATTACCACTGGCTATGATTTCTCTGGAAACGCTGCTGTATTTTCATTCAGGAGCCGAAGCCAAATGCTATCCCGACTTCTCAACCAGGCAATAAAATAGTCCTCAGAACAAACCATAATATCGATCCTCAGTTCCGTAAAACTGTTCAACCTTAATGTAAATCAATAAGGGGAGAGATCTCTGCTTCATGGGATGATTTGAATGGTCAGTGTTTCCCACAGTTTCATCTTCATCATTCACATATAAAGGCATGTTATAATCATCTTGTCTGTTTTCTATTCTTAGCCTCAGCCATGTCAGTATTTGGTATATTATTCGTATTAGTAGACGTGGAGAACAGAGATACTGCCTCATGTACTTAGAGGATAAAGGATGCAATTTTTCTTCTCAAAAGCAGTTTTAGAGGCTTGTGATTGCACTTAACAAATTCAATGTCGTGTATGTGTTTTGTAAAATTAGAACGCAGCTTAGCATTGTGTCAAAGCAACTGAGAAAAGGCTTTATTGTCTTCTTAATCACACTCTCCTCCTCACAGAATCACACCTCTTTCACTTGTATATTACTTGCCACTCTCTCTCTCTGTCCCTGTTGTTAGTTGTTAAAAGGTGGACTGATGCCATAGAAGGACCACTTATAGTTCACTCAAGAGTCCTAAGAGCTTTTTAGTTGAGTGTTTTCAATTGAAATGTTTCACTGAACCGTCCTTCAGGGCAGTGCTCCTCATGGACTCCCAGATGGTTACTCCAGACCAACCTCACTCCAAAGTAGCAAAAATCAGGAAACCACAGTGGTTCTTCTATAGCATCACTTTAAAGAACCCCGTTTGGTGGCCCCTTTCGTTTTCTCCTCCCCTTCATAAATTTCTGCTCTCTTCTTAGGGCTGTTTTTTGGTGTTTTTGCCAAACTTGTCGCTGAGTTGTTGTATAAGGCTGGCCAGTTCTCCCGTGGCCTGAGATTTCTCCTCCAGGAGCTCATATCGCAGGCTGGAAATGTCCTGCTTTATCTCCTTTAGCTCACCTGCAACACAAGAGGCAGAAGGGTTTTGAAGTGTTTGTAAGTATTGGACTGATGAAAAGGTTTGATTTTATTCATATAAACTGTTATACATGTTTTTGTCTTTTTGCTTTGCTTCGTATGAAGTAAAGAACCAATTTGACTTGAGGGTTCATCCACTTTTTATCACATGTTCAGGTGGTGTCATGGCACACAGTGTATAAACACCTACACAAACACTCGCTCACATGCAGAGGGTGGCTTACAAATAACAGATGGGCTGCAGTCTGTGGCTGTAAACCTACAAAGTGCACATGTTTGGTAGGTGTTTCTGATGAAGCAGCATGTAGGTGAGTGTCCTGTCAACTGGCAGATCAGTGTAAACAACATGAACTGGGAAACAAACAAATGTACTGCAGTGTGTGTGTAGATTCACACAGCTTATCAACCTAACACTCTCATTCTCTCTCTCCATCTCTTTCTCTGTCTCTCTCTCAGACACACACATACACACTCACTCACATACACACACACACACACAGAGCTGCTGGTGCTTTATCTTCATCACACACATCAGTGTGGACACCAAATAATTAACATCTGTGTTTGGGCTTACAGCAGATGACCTGCTCACTTTATACCGTCTGTATGTTAAAACCTAATCTCACACACACACACACACACACACACACACACACAGGCCATGGACACAGAAACACTGACTAAAGGGTAGATGCTCTTATTAAAGGATATTTAGAAATAAAAAAAAAAAATTCAGACAGCAACAATATATGTTACACAGTGACATCAAGCAAGGAGAATCGCCTTTTTTCTCACTAGAACCCACTGCTCATACCACCTGAACCATTATGTGGTATGGGTTTTAAACTAATGAAAAGTAGATGTTACAATAGCAGCATGCTGTTAAACAGTTAATCAACATGCAAAACATTCTTTCCACCAACACTTTGGATGACTATAATTATATTTAAATAACATGCTGAACTGTCAATCTCCTTCTCACCAGAACCATCATTATAATACAGCACTATAATAGTGCTGTAACTCCTTTATCAACTTCATTAATGACAGTTTTTATATAAATCAATTTGTCAACCTCAGCAATAGAAACTTGGGTATTATTACATGCCCTTCAATATCACTGCATTTAAGACATGTGGACTTGAGTGTAATGACTTGGACTAGAGTCAGACATGAGTCATGAAGCTGATGACTTAAATGTAAAAAAAATCATAGACTCAAGTTTGACTCACAAGTGACTCAAAACGAGCTGAGACCAAAAGTAAAGGAAATGTGCAGAAGTGTTTTTCATGTAAATGAATTCCCAGCTTTAGACATGTGAAGTTCGGTTCATTTTACTGAAGCAGTTCTTTCTGTCTTCTTTAATGAACTGAATGTTGTCACATTGAGAGTGGAGAGGGACGTGATCGTCAACAGGACTTTATTAATAAAAGAACGAGGAACACGAGACTAAATGAGAAACTAACAGAACACTGAACTAACACAGGGACTAATAAAATGAAGCAAAATAAAGCAAAGAGATGGTTGTAGAAAATACATAAAGATGAAGGCAAGGGAGGCAAAAACACAGAGCAAACCCAAGGAGCAAAAAGAACAATGCAGAAACATCACAGAACAAGAAAAATTGAGCAAACCATCAAGTACCAACAGAACTAAACTGAGGACAGGGCCTGTTTATATTAACCAAACAAATGAGAAACACTTGGAGAGAGGAGAAGTCACAGGAGAACAGGAGAACAAGGGGGCAGGGCTAAGAAGGGACTAAAACCAAAACAACAGACTCGTGGATCAGGTAAACAAAGGCACATGGAGAACATAAACAACAACAGATGAGAAATCAGGATGAAAACAGGGAAAACGTCACAAACCTCATATTCAGCGGATTCATTTTTGTGCCATTTCATGAATAAATACACTCTGCTTATTTTGTTTTGAAAGACAAATAGGATAAACGTGAGTTTTCAAATTTCTCCACAAACTGGAAACTTAACTTAAATGAACCTAAAAGAGAGTCAGTGAGTCCTCGTTCCCCATATACACTTCAGTCTGACTGTAGCAACAAACAGGCTACCCTTTTTCCTCATGATAAATAAATAATCTGAGCTTCCTGCATTCGGTTTAAACTGTATGGTTGTTTTGGTGTCTGTTGTTTGATGACAAAATGTTGTTGAAAGTGGTGTCTGTTTTTAGTTTATGTCCAGCTAGTTGGCGCTATTGTCATGTATCATTTGAAAACACAAAATAAGTTTTCCATGATGATTCATTTCAATGCATTAAAAATCACAGAACTGTCCCTTTCCATTATTTGTCATGATGGACAGCACTGGAAAACACCAGCAAGCAGAAAATTCCTGTCTAGGGGTTAATACCTTGAACTTGTTTTTGAAAAAATAAATGTTACGTGTGTGTTACCACTACTGTAATTTTTTGTTTATATAATTGTCTGTCTTAGTGACCGTCATGGTTTCTACATAGTGACAAACACATGGGCAGATTCATATTTTTAAATGGTCTTCAGCATTTCAGTTAATTGCAGCCCCCTGGGCAACCCCACTTGCTGCGTACACACACACACACACACTCACACACACACACACACACACACACAACCAGACTTAGACACACACACACACACACACACACACACGGAAAACTCCAGTCAGCCAATGTACTAAATGATAAATGCAATCATCATTGTAAGCATATTAGATTTTTACCTTCATTGACTTCATCGTTCTCCCTGTCGACCTGTGCCTTCAGAACATATCTCTTTATGAGACGCTTCATAATCTTCTGTTTTAGGAAGAGAGCGAGAGAGAAAGAGAGAGTGAGGGGGAAAAGGGAGGATACACTGTTTAATGTTCTGTAAACTTCTATTCCTGTGCTTTTTTCATCATCATACAGATACAGCATGAGGATATAAAAGCTAAACAGAGACTTTATTGGTTTTATACACACATGCACACACACACGCTCACACACACGCTCACACACACGCTTACACACACACACACACACACACACACACACACACACACACACACACACACACACACACAGAGAAAACAACCATGCACACAGAAAATGCTCAAGGTGGAGTAGCTTTCTGTAGCTGTGCTC
>JBBPCY010000130.1:4500473-4541662 GCA_037974405.1 Brachyalestes nurse
GGGGAGCAAATTGAAAATCAGTGGTCCCAGTGGGCTTGGAGTAAACCACACACACACACACACACACACACACACACCAGACAAGTCTTCAGTTTCATTTGCATTGAAAGAATATGTGTGTTAGAGTGCTGTTCTGATTCACAGAGGGTGGGTTTTTGCTGCTGCTCCACTTTGCTGAGATTTTTGGAAACTACAGTACTAAAATCTCAGTAATATTGACACTGTTATAAAAGATGAAAATTGCACTCACTCTATATTAATGCTGGATGCCTTAAAGGAACTTGGTCCCACAGCAGTTATTACTGCAGCTGTTTTTGGATTAAGGGGTGTAATGTCTCCCTCTACATCAGGCAGTTTATTATATGCTTCAGATAGCATGCATTAAATTGCCAATAAGCTATCAGATTATTAAACAGAGGGAGAGAGACAATATTGAATAAGAGCTGGAGGGCCTTTCTTACATACCTGTATTTCTCTCTGCCATTTTTTTCTCACTTTCCCTTTAATAAATGATCTCGCTGTTGCCCTTTAACTCTCCATCTAGCTGCCTCTATCCTCACAAGCGGGAGATTCCAGAACAACAAAACAGCAGGAGCAGCACTGACTCTCCCAAAGTATTGCTTCTGGAGGCACCTAGACACATTCTGTAACTTTGTCTGTGTTAATAATATAATATTTTATTAATATTTAATGGCATAATATTTATAGTTTGTGTTGCATATGAGGACACATTTTGAAATTCTTGCTAATGCAATATTTCCTTTGAATATAAAATGCAACAATGTGTATTTTTTTTTTTGCCATATTGTACTTGTTGTTCCATCAGACCTATTGACCTAGTGAATTCAATTTTTGGCTTTTCATTAAGAGTCAAAAGTGAGTTACACAAAGTGCATGTTAAGAGTATTGGTCTCAATTCACAAGTGTGGTCTGTTGTAGCAGATGTGGGCATGTTTTGCAGAACATGAATAAAACTTGTTCAGCCTTATAAGAATGGCACACTGCCAAATCAGACTGGTGTTGTAGCTCATCAAAGCTGGACAAGCTGGAAATAATGTCTTAAATTTCACAAATGCAGACGATAGTACATTTTTATTCACCAAGCTATAAACAATTCAAATGTACTTGAATAACATGGGAAACTTGAATGTACATGGGAAATTTAACTTTAATTTAAAAATACAATAAAAAAACGGGCTGTCACGAGAAAGATTGTGTAGGTTTCTTTCCCAACTATAAGTACTGAAGATCCCAGTGCTGAGAGGGGTACCTCCCCAGTGACAGCTTTGCACTACAGCTTCATAATATGTTTAAAATGGATTTTTACAATGTTCTTTAAGGCTTATCCAACCTAGCAACAGTTGGAGCATGGATAGGTCCTTAAGGCCTGATCCTGGCCCAAGGTGAAGCATCACAGCTGCATCTGAGGAACGGAGCTTCCATATTAAGATGTTCCCCCAACCCAAACTACAAATCAGGCTAGCACTCACTTCTACCACTGGTCCTTCTCTCTACCTACCTTTCACTTGCTTTTTAATCTCTCTCTCTCTCTCTCTCTCTCTCTCTCTCTCTCATGCTGTACAAATATGTGAAGATTAGCTGTCCATCAGAGCAGTAACCACGGCAATGAGATGTTCTCATCTCTCTTGTGGTTTGGCCTTTTAAAGGCAGTTTAATTTTGGAAATCCGTATGCTGTCTACTGATCACATGTGCAGCAGTTTGTGTATGTGTGTGTGTGTATGTATGTGTGTGTGTTTTGGGGGGTGGGGGGTTGGAGTATATAGGCTTACCTTTAAAATGTGTTGAGTGATTATTGCCTCATGAGGAGGTTTGGCTTACAAGATTTATTCCTCATACTGCATGGCTTCCTTACATGCTAATTCTCTCTCTCTCTCTCTCTCACACACACACACACACACACACAAACTAATCTATTCCTCCTTTTCAGTGCCTTCCTTTTTTCCTCTTTTTATTTTTATGAGGAATACATCTGCTTCTTTACACTTCAGTAAGGCAGCACCACACATCTGGGTGGCTCAAAGGACACTGCAGAAAAGCTGTATTCTCTACAGCTGGAAATGAGAAAATTAGCTCTTCCGACACAAAATCTGAGGGCAATACACAGCACATCTGACACGCCTCCCTGCGTGGAGAAACAATGGGAGGAATGACCATATCAATGTTTTTTTCTATTCTAGTCTCCAATTACTTCAATACAAAGCTGCTTAGGAGGCAAGTCAGACAATTGACAGTGTAGTGATGTGACATGGTTATGCGAATGCAAATAGCTGCTATTTTCATTTCTAGCAGCAGAAAAAAAATCGATTTCTGCAGACTACCCAAAGGTGTAGTTAGGCTATGTGAAAAAGATGAAAATCAGTAGCTGTCACCTGTGTGAGGCAATGAGAGAAAGAGAAAGGTACAAAAGAAGGGTCTGTGTGGGTGTTTGTGTCTATGTAGATTTGTCCCAAGCAGCAAGGGATAGAACAGTACTTAGGCTGAACTCCTCGACACATACCGTGCTACACAACATAGACATATCCCTGCCACAAAATGTCGCAGCAGATGTCATATGCTGTTATGGGATCACGTCCATCAACCCTCTTATGTGCATCAACCCACCTTTACTGGCTCCTCTGTATTTCCCTGTTATTTACTGAGATTAATTCTGTGCAAAAATGCAATTAATAAGCCAATCATTATTTTCTTAAACACAACCCAAAATATTCCGATATGTTTCAAACAATGATCCATACCTTTTTGTGAAAACTGGCACAACATGTGTCAAAAGTTTTCAGATATTCTGTTTAGCAGGTATGGAGACAGCTTGACAAGAGTCTTGACAAGATATCTGCTATACAGCAGTGATGATATGGACATAAGTTTATATACTGGCTTATATAGTGACTTTCTTTAAGAATGCACCTTCAGCATTATTTTAGTTGGTTTTCTGATGATGCAATGCTCCTTTGAATATTAAACAGCATCTTGTAAGTGAATCACATCTCACTGAGTATTGATGAGTTGATGAGTTATTTGAAGACAATTTGTATTGTTTTATAGGGTGTCACATCAGTCAGGCCGCAATTTTTTCAAGGACTTTTATGTTGAAACTGGGGTTATTGTTACGTTATTGTGATCAGGTGCTCTGTGTTTAGTTTAATAAGAGTGTCCTTGGTTTGTCATGTATTTAAATTCCACTGTTTTAGTAGTTGTCCATTCACACTCACAATAGGCTTTGTTGTGCACCTGTCTTTGGTTTTATTTGGTTTAGGAAAAGTATCGGCCCTTGTGCCTTGATTTTGTTATGTTGAGAAATAAAGAGAATCTGAGTATGGAAGTCTGCATCTGTGCCTCCTGCTTGAGAAAACCCAGCCTAGACGTGACAGAGGGGCAGTTCAAATCTGATATGAATCACTTAGACTGATCCCCTCAGCTACACTGACTGAGTGAAGTGTCCTTCATATACTGCCAAACAAATGTAAAGCTGGTTATTGTTTACTTATTACTTTCTTATTACTACTTAATACCTTCTGCCTCAGTTTTTTAAAGAAGATTGAGGATGGTGAATTATAGCTATAGGAAAGGGAGTCATTTTTAGATACTTGGACAGGATGTGGGTTCTTTATAGCCTAATAGACATATTCATTATATCATTGCCATCATTAGGAAATAACAACATTTGTTGCAGTCAGTACATTTCATACCACTGTTCCTTTTTTCTTGGAATGTGTATTTGCATTACACATTTTCAACATTACATTTATTACAATCATTGTAATTATGTAATTATCATTGTAATTATGTCTCTCAGCTATGTCTTGATTTCAAACCCTATGACATTGTTTTCATATTAAAAGGTGAGAATCCCTATTAAAATAAAATCAATGTAATCATCATTTCCCCATTGGTTTTATGATAAAACATTTTGTTTAATATTATAACATAACTTTTAAATGTGTTCTGGTATTCTATTGTAGTCTAAGGGTTCGTACAATGTAAGAATCTTCCAGAATTTAACCTTATTCGTAGCCAAACTTAAGAATAAAATTAGAATATCACTGTGCTATAAATACTATAATTCTATTGAATAAAACTAAGTAAAAAAGGGGCTCTAACTACCTAAACAGCAAGAATCCAATAGGGACTGCTTTCTAAAAATAAAATACACTGAAAGCCCCGCACAATGGCCATAATTTCGTCTTTGAAAGCATCAGTGCATAAAAACTTGATTTCGTTTTCAATTTCCCCTCAAAAACCAACCTAAAAGCCGAGAAAAAATAGGTTTTGTTCACATCCTGGTAGTTCTTTTTAAAAAATTTGTTCCATTGCTGTTGAGGACTTGAGTGGTCTCATTAAAATTCCTAGTGCCCACTGTCCCATTTGCCCCTTCACCCGTTCTGAAATATTTATTCAGATATGTGACTGTGCAGGACCTCTCAGTGTTCAAAGGAACTCCTGACAAAACACATTTGGCAGGATCAGGTCGACCGTTGTTAATCATAAATCTCCAGAAAAACAGCTGTCAGATTCAAGATGCATTGTAAATTGAGTTACCAATATGTCCTTCAACCGAATAGGCTTTAAACCAAAAAGGAACATACATAATCTTCAGCAGCTGCTGAGGCAGAACTGATAAGTAATATCTACGCCACTTGTCAAATTCTTGATTTATTCTAATTTGATGGTTAGGAATGTTTGGCCTCAAACTGAATCTGCTCATCCTTTATATCCAATATCTATAAGCACATATGCAACATCATGTCACAGATTGAAGGAATAACCTAAATAATGACCCTGTTTAACATACTAACTGATGTGTTTCCTTCATAGTAAAGAGCCACAACACTGCACGTTTAATGTATTCTGGCCTTTAGCCCCATCGAGCCTAATGTGTTGTCTGTGATATATTTGGTGACTGAGGACTTGACCCTTTTAACTCATTAACATTTGCCCACTGAGAAGGTGAGAGCTGGGCATAACCTAATTTCTTGGTTCTTGATAATTCAGTCAAAAGTATCAGAAGAAGAAATATTACTTGATGGGGGTTCATTCTAAAAGACTGATGGCCTAGTTTTAACAGTCACTATAAAAGTTCCAAATTTTGGATACAAGTAATTGTACTATGATGTATAAAGTTTTATAAGATGAAGAAAACTAAAATAAGCATTCTGACCTAATTAAATGTAAAATATCTGCATCAAAATAAATAATGGTGTGAAACTAAATAAACTATCAATAAACTAGAAAAGTATATTTAATTTTTAAAACAAAGAACAATATATGGCAGCATAAAACTGGAATATAGTTCATTTAAATTATATCTAGTGGACCTTGAATCTGTGACACGTTTTGAATGTAGATTATATGGCCTAAAGTATGTGGACGCCCATTTAATTACAGTTCAAGTGTTTCATCCACACCGTGTATAATATCAATCACTTTGCCATAAAATCTCCACAGTCAAACAGTAGAGAGGGTCATACTGAAGAGCTCAGTGACTTTAAACGGTCATAGGATCCCACCTTTGCCACAATTCAGTTTGTGAAATTTCTCCCCTGGACTGTAAGAGCTATTACTGTAAACTGAAAGCATCTAAGAGCAGCAGCAGCAGCTCATCCATAAAGCTGCAGACCGTGCAAATTCGCAGAGTGGGGCTGCATAAAAATCACCCATCCTCCATTGCATCACTCTCCAGAGTTCCAAACCGCCTCTGGAAGCAACATCAGCACAAGAACTGTGAGTCAGGAGCTTCATTAAATGGGTTTCCCTGGCTGAGCAGATGCACACAACCCTGAGATCACTATATGCAATGGCATGTGTCAGCTGGAGTGGTGAAGTAATGAATCATGCTTCACTATCTGGAAATCTGATGGATGAATCTATGTTTAGCGGATACCAGGAAAACACTACCTGCTGCAATGCATACTGCTGACAGTAACGTATAATGGAGGAGGGATCATGGTTCGGGCTTGTCTTTCAATGCTACAGCTTACAACAACATTTTAGACAAGTGCATGCTTTCAACAGTTTGAGGAAGGTCCTTTTCAGCCTCGCTGTCCACAAAGTGAGGTAATAAAGACCTGGTTTGACAAGTTTGATGTTGAGGAATTCCGGTGGCCTACACAGAACCCTGACCTCAACCTACATTTGCACCTTTGGGATGAACTGGAGCATGGATTGTGAACCAGCTCTATTGATCAAACATCAGAGCCTGACCTTGCAAATGCAATATTGATTATATGGGAACAAATTCCGACACTCCAAAATCTTGGAAAAGCCTTCCCTAAAGAGTAGAGGCTGTTATAATTGCAGTGGGATGCCAAGTCCATGGTTATGGAATAGGGTGTTCAACAAGTTCCTGCATTTGTTCACATACTTTTATACACTACCGGTCAAAAGTTTTAGAACACTCCAGTGTTTCAAGCTTTTTTTTAATGAAATTTAAACGAGTCCAATGAATATCATGAAATGGTACAAAGGACAGTGCTGAAGAGGTTAAAAAATGGTAGGGTTACCCAGGAGTGGGAAAAAATTCTGTAGAGCCATGCAGTACCCTCTGGTATGTGCCTAGTTGGTCGAGTTCGTCCTACAGCAAGATAGTGACCCAAAACAGTCCAAGCTCTGCCAGAACTACCTTAGAAAAAATGGAGTGGCCAGAAGTCCCCAGACTTAAACCACATCTAGCTGCTTTAGGATGAAATGGACAGAAGAGTGAAAGCAAAGCAACCTATAAGTGCCACACACTTATGGGAACTTCTGCAACATAGTTAGGAATGACTTTCTGCAGAATGAACATTGAACCACTTGAATTTCAATACAAAAAAGCAGAAAAATTGTTCTAAAACTTTTGACCGGTAGTGTACATATAGTGGATGACATTTATTTATCGTGTTATATACTGTAGAAAGTTGAAATGCTATGTTAAAACTACATCTGTCATTGTGAATTGTTTATGTTCAAAACAGTGAAATTACAGTATTGATTAAAACCAACAGATGTGAAATCTGTAATGTATATGTGCTAAAATTGTAATGATACAGAAATACAGAGAATAAATACCCACTTGATTCATGTAACAAATGTGCAGATATTGAGCTAGTCTAACTGCATAAAAAATAATGTAACAAATTTTCCTGCATTAAGTTGTGCCCTACTCTCCTCAATTCCTTATGCTCATACTGGCCAGTGGAACTGGGGTTTTTATCGGGGCTAAACTGTGTTTCCATTTACTATATGAAAGCAGCTTCATGCTGCCCTTATTGTTGGATGCACATTGATAGTTTCTAAGTAAGTGAATGCACACATGTAGAATATAATTCAGATCTCAAAGGACTTATTATGGATTGACTAACAATAAAATGTGACTGATGAGTGAACTACATTCCTGTTCATCTCTTAGACTGCCCATAATCCTAGTTTGTGACTATGATTACAGTCTTTACATGTTAAAGGACTAAATAGATAAATAAATAAATGCACTGAGAATGTGCAGGTTAATCAGCAGACGTAGTTATTTTGCCTCAGAATTCTAGGTTTAATATACCCTGTTCAGCTAATCAGATAATAATCAAGCCCTTTGCAAGTTGAGTCAGGGCTGTACCCTCACAAGAAACTAGATTTCCTAAGTCTGTGTTCTTAACAGCTAAATATCTTAAATGTGTCATTATGTTCAAGCTATTTCTAATTATTTTCTCATTATCTCTGTGTGAGCTACTTTGTCAGTGTTTCATCTCACTGGCTCGCTTTTCAAAGGGCTTGATTGCTACCCAATGAGTTAAATCAGGTGTATTAAAGTCAGGGATGCATTAAACAGAGCTGTGTTGTTAGCTGTGATAATCATATCATTAGAACTGATGTAATTGCTGTTCATTATTATAATCATTGCTGTCACCTGATAGGAATCACATATGGCAAAAAAGCCATTCATATTTAATTGAATTCAATGAAACCTTACACAGTTTCTCTCTCCTTTTCTCTCTCTCTACCTTGCCTTCGCTACCTCTATCAATCATTCTCTCCCTTTCTTTTCCCATGTCTATCTCTCCAAACACATTAACCGCTTTTCATTGCTCTCACCAAACTCATTTTCTCCCTCTTTTAAAGCTCAGATTTTCTCTCCCTCAGCCTTATCTTCCCTCTTTCACCGTGTTTTTCCTGCGTTCCTCCATTCTGTCACCTACTTATTTTCTACTTCCTCAGGAAAACGCACAAACACACACTGGCTCTTTTTTTTTAAAGCTTCCCCAGGTTTTAGGCTGATAGCTGGCATCAGGGCCTATATTCGCCCACACAGGCTGGGTAAGACATCTCTCTCTCCTTCTCTCTCATATCTGAAATAATGCGTGCCTTTTCGGCACTTGTCAGACATGATACCACTGCCCTTCTGCTCACTGTGCTTTACAATCTGCTGTGTTTTACAATTATTTCCACTTTTTACTTTTCTGTGGCGTTTTCTTTTTCCTCATTTAATTATATTGTCTCTCTCTTTTCCTCTCTTACTCATTTACTCTAATTTCCACTGTGCTTCAGCACTACTGCTGCTCAGATGAGCTCTCTCCCTCCATCCTCCAACCTGTAGACCTATCTCCTTTTCTCTGTCTCTCTCTCTCTCTCTCTCTCTCTCTTTCATTAAATTTCTCTCTCTCCCTTATTCTCATTCCATGAACCATTCCATTAACTCTGCCTCTCCATCTCCTTCTTTCTCTCTGTTAACTATTCCCTCCATCCTCCAACCGATAACCTTCTACCCCCTCTGTCTCTTTCCCTCGGTCTACCTCCTGCTGTTCACCCTCTTTCTTTACTTCCTGCCTCTTCTACTCCCTATCTCTCGTTTCTTACCTTTCTCTCTCTTTCTCTCTCTCTCTATGAACAATTCCCTCCATCCTCCAACCTGTAGACACTCTTCTACCCCCTCTTTCTCTTTCCCTCTGTCTACCTCCTGCCATTCCCTCTCTTTCTTTACCTCCTGAACCTCTTCTTCCCCCTCTCTGTCCTTCCTCATTCCCACCCTCTCCCTCTCTCTTTCTCATTTTTAACCTCCTCCCTCAATCTCTCTCTCCCCTTTCATCTGCACTCTCTCTCTCTCTCTCTCATAGTTGCTGATTGTCAGAGAGGTCTAGAGAGGTTCTGAGAAGACTGAATACTGATGACAATCATACTGTGTGTGTGTGAGAGAGAAAACATAATCCCTGATTTGTCAGCAGGCTTTAAGGTGAAAACCTGTATTTAAGTGCTCTTTAAACATTTTTAAAGTTCCTCCAGCAAAAACACATCACAGTAAGTATTTAGCACAAACAGACACACACACACATACACACACACACAATTTACCCTTTCTGTGTGTGTATGTACACCAGCTCTTGTTTTTCTGTCTCAGTTTGGGGTCATTTTTCCCCCTCTCCTCCAGCCTGCATTTCCTCTTCATCCATCCTTTGTTTTGAAAATCCTAAAAATACAGCCTGCAGTGCTGCTTCATTCTGTCTCTTCCTCTCTTATTTCACCTCTCTTTGACTTTAGATCTCTCTCACTCACCCCATCTCTCTATATCACTCTGTCTTCCTTTCCTTCCATGACCTCACTCTTTCTCCAACACCTTCTTTTGAGGGTTTTACAGATTCTCTCCTTTATTTTCTATCTGTTTTTCCAAACTCTCCCACATTCCGTGCTCTCTATCTCCTGTTCTTTACCTTACCTCACTCTCTTCTTTCTCAGCCTTTCTCTTCTCTCACATAATTGCTCTCCAGACAAATGTCTCCTCGTGCCATTTCTACCCACCTCTATCCTCCTCCACCCTCTGAATTTGACTGATGCTAATTTAAAGGCAATAAAAAATGTTTCTTTTTTGGTCTCTCACAAACTCTCTCTCTCTCTCTCTTCCTCTCTCCCGTTAGATAACTTGACTTTGTTGTTCATTCGCTCCTGGTGATCGCTTAAACTCTTGGCTGTGATAGTACTGATATCTCCATCACTTCATCCCTTCCACTCAATTTCTATCCATCCTACCTTTCTCTCCTTATCTTCACAAGCCATCTCTCACCTGACAGGTGTCAGGGTGGCTGATAGACTACTCTCGCTGAGTCAGTAAATGTGTGTGTGTGTGTGTGTGTGTGTGTGTGTGTGTGTGTGTGTTTGTTTATGCTGCCCCTTATGCGTTTCATCCCTTCAGCCATCATATACAATCCAGTCCACACATTCATCTGCCCCCCTTGCCCTCTCTCTCTCTCTCCCTCCCAGACACACTCCCAGGGGAGATCATTATCACCTCTACCTGCCCCCACCACACACACACTTGAGACATGGCTGCCACACTCAGCCGTCAAAACAAACTCAGAGATCACAGTGAGACATGAGTCTGCTCCAAAACACATACACACCACACACACACACACACACACACAGCACACACACACACACACACACCACACATAAGCATATAAACAAACTACAAAATCACCATTTCCCACAAACTACATTGTATGAATGAACATAACATGCTGCAGTAACATCCATGCAAACCATAAATAATCTGAATATGTTTATGGATGTAGAAGACACTGTGTGTGTCTAAGTTTCTATGTGTGTGTGTGTGTGTGTGTATCTGAGCAAGTCCCAATCAACACCCTTCTTGGCTCAGTATGGCTGTTGTCTGCGCCCTTTTTATAAATGTCCTGGACCACTGTGCAGTATTCAGATACCACACTGCCCTCTACTGCTCACACTAAACCCCCTACAGCAGGGATTACCAACTCTGATCCTGGAGGGCCGTGGTCCAGCACGTTTTGGTGATTTCCCTGCTCATAAACACCTGATTCACCTCACCAGTTCATTGTCAGGTTTAGTGAATGTGTTTGAGGAGAACCACCATCAAACTGTGCTGGATACCGGCCCTCCAGGACCAGCATAGGTAATTCCTGCCCTACAGCCTCATGTCCTAAGGGATGAATCCAGAGATTCCACCCATCACAGCTTCTTTCATACTTTTACAGTCTCATCCTCCACACCCCAGTAATTGAGTAAACTAACAATTATTTAGATGATTTTTTAGGCCACACTGAATTGAACAACATCAATCACAAACTATGCCTCACATTTCAAAGATCCCAAAATGTTCATCTGATGCTAAAAGATAAGCAGGAAAAGTCTTTAAAAAATACAAAATTAGATGTATCTCAACTGTCTCAAATGTGATGTAGCTGGGCTCAGTTCTGTGTATGAAGGACAAGAAGAAGAATTTAAAATGTATTATCACTGCAGAATAATCAAGAATATTTTTTTTTAAACTGAGTAATCAGGTTTAATCAGTTAATTGTGACAGACCAACTGTGGGCCCAGTTCATGACACCGTCTGGCACGTGACCAGTCTCATAATTATAACCAGGGGCGAAGCAAAGCTTGGCCTTTGAGTACATGCAGAGTACAGGAATTACATAAATGTGATGTATGTATGTATGTATCTCTATCTATCTATCTATCTATCTATCTATCTATCTATCTATCTATCTATCTATCTATCTATCTATCTATCTATCTATTCATCCACTCATCCACCCATTCATCCATCTATCCATCACATTTTTTGCATATATGTTTATATCCCCTGGCTCTTGGGATAAACCAAAAACGTTACATTACAAACCATATTAACGCATCATCCTGCCCCTTCTGGCATCCTGCAGAGGGGTATTAAACTCAGACAGGGATTCTGAAGCTGAGGAGCAGCTTGTGGTTTAAACTTTTACAGCCTGCTGCGTACGAGCTGCAGGCGCGAAACAAACTAGACGTGACTGTTTCAGATTAAATTAGACCGTTTACTGCTGTCCAGAACGCAATCGATGGACTGAATTCGCTGCCTCGTCCAAAGAGCCGTGTGGGAAAGAGAGAAGGGCTGGTGGAGCTGAGGGACAGCAGCTGACATCGATGGGTCCTCTCACGGGTTGAACACATGGCTGTTGATTCCTGTGCTTTTAAATGGAAAAGAACGCGCTGGAGCATAACAGCAATGTGCAGAGGGGGGCTTCCTGTGCCGTTTTGGCTGTCTGTTGATCAGGGGGATTGATTCAGCTGGATGAAGGCAGACTTTAATCAGCGCGCTAATTTCACGTGAAGAACAAAAGCTGCCGGCAGCGAGACAAAACCGTAATTAAAGGCTAAATGGAGAAACACTTAAACCCTGCAAGCTGTCGCAACGCTGACCTGGGATCAGCCTGTGGAGATGGTGGTGTAAGGCCTCGTCCACACGGACGTCTGAATCAGGCGTTTTCTGGCGTTCGTGGCGCCAGGTGAGTGCGGACTGAGCGCCGACTGTTTTTCTGCTCATTGGAGCAAATCGAAGCGTCCACACAGATGCTCGGCCCCGGCGCTCGGTCAGTAGCACGTTCGGATACAAAACGCAAAAAAACGCCTTCGAGACGCATTCATTTATCGAAGATTCAAACGTCAAGATTCAAACATCCGTGTGGACGAGGCCTTAGGGCCTCTGGTGTCTTGGAAGCAGTCTGAGAGAATCACTCACTGGAATGATTCCTTCTCTTTGAATTGTTTTCTAAGTCGTTTGATGTCACAGTGACACATGAGACACAGCTGTCGTAGAACTGACCCAGGATCAGTGCCTGGGGAATGTTTTAAGCCTGGTTTGGTCAGTTCGTGACCACAACACTTTAATCTAGTGGACAGCTACACTAGGAGTGGTACAGGAGGTTGTTTATATGTATAAAAATAAAGATCCTCTGAAAACTTGCCCAGCAGCTGCTTGCATCATTTCAAGCGTGACTCTTCATTACCTGTGGTTATTTCAGGCACTTCAGCTTCAGGTCTTCATGAATTATCTGAACCACCGTTCTTTGGTTTATCTGTCGAGTTGTTCGGTGAGTCTGTGGCGTGCCCTCCTGGCTTAGCACAAGATCATGTACAGCATCAATGTTGATGACTGCTGGAACCCTTTAGCAGAACCAAGTTCTAAAGAGAATTCGGTCTTCTGGACTGAAACCATTTTGATTAGCAAATTTTGCAAGTAACAAGCTTGTTTACAAACTATCTTCTGCGATAGGATGTATCTATAGCAACCAAACTTTTAAATAAGTAACATTTTACACTGTTTTGACACAAATTTATTTAGGATGCGATGTACCAAATTTTATTAATATCCACTGACTTTTGTAGAATATGTGATGAAAATCATTTTGTTGTGTTTTTTCCACTCACAGTGTGTATATATATATATATATATATATATATGGACAAAAGTATTGGGACACACTTCTTTTCCTGTTTGGGCAAGCTCCATAAAGACATGGCTGTATGAGTTCAGTGTGGAAGAACCTTGACCTTAACCCCATCCAAGAACTTGACCTAACCCCATCTAGACTGCAAGCCGGGCCTTCTCGTCCAACATCAGAGACTGACCTCATAAATGCTCTACAGAATGAATTACAAAATTTTGTGGAGTATGTATTTGAATACAATGTCATGATAGTCCCTGTTGGTAATGGTTAATTGCCCCAATACTTTTGTTCCAATAGTGCATATAATACGTGCAAGGGTATTAGACATCTCTTTTTTTCATATTACTAAATGTAATAAATACCAGGGCTGTTGAATTAATGCATTAATTTCGACACGTGACTCAAACTCGGCCTGGTTCTAGCCACGGGTGCTCTGTAAGATGAAGGACGCACATGAGAATGCGTTGCTTGGCCCAGTGAGGGGAAAGTTTACATTTAAAACGGACATATGGAACAGTTGACAGAGGAGTATCTTTCACTGCAATTCATCCTATAAGGAATTTTTGTGTCATCTGAGTACATCAGGTCTAAAATATCACCTCAACGCTAACCCAGCGGTTTGACCCAGCACAGCCCGATCCGAGAACTCCCTACCAGTGGTCCCCCCACATTATAATTCTTTTGACACCCATGCGTGTATGTATATTGTCTTAAACTGCACCTTATAGGCAGACTTAGTTCTATTATTTCATGCTAAAGCATTTTTGATTTTTTCCCCTCACCATATTAGATCATATTTTTAATGGCTATAACAATTACTGCACATGAACAGTGTAAAAACAGTTGAAACATTATGGAAGCTCAGTATTACTTGTTGTTTCCATCAGAAACCAGGTTTCACAAATCCAAGAAATGACTGGAGGCATCGAGGAGAAATCTGGAACTGAAACTATGTTTCTTCTTACCAGCTCACAAAATACCAACTACATTTTTACAAACAAAACAAATTTGATACTTTCATTGCTTTCTTGTTTGTTTGCATTTATTCCAATGTTAACTTTGCTGACAGAAAGACACATTATCACACATTAAGAAAAATGGCTTAAATAATTGGTATAGGTACCTAAGACCTTTGCACAGTACTGTATGTACACACAATAGACAGAAACCTACAAATAGAAGTTACATTTATTGCTGAATTACATCTGCTCACATAAGTTCTTGTGGTTTGTGGAAGCTTGTGCAGAAGGTTGGGAAGTCTTGCTTTCGTTCATTTTGGGAGACGTATGAAAGACCAGGGGCCTCATGTGTAATGCAGTGCGCAAAACATAGCGAACGGACAAAAGTAGATATGTGCGTATGCCACAAAAAATCCAGATGCACAAAACTGTGCATAAGCAAAGTTATATGCACTTTCTCTTTATAAATCCCAATCAACGCGAAATTGTACGCACGTGGCCCAACCCACAGTCACGCCCCGACTCTTCCCATAATTATACATATTTGAATTTGCAAATCAATGTAAATACATGCTTTGTTCAGGGTTTTGTTGAAAAAACAATGGCCAGGGCATGTGGAAAAAAAGAAAAAAATAGCGTCTTGCTTACTGAAGTTGAGACATGAAAAAAATCTGTTTGGTGGATTAAGTAGTGGCATAAATAGCAAAAGAAAAGTGTTGGAGTGGCACAACGTGGTGGTGGGACTTAAAAATGTAAGTTCGTAAAGTCGCACCATGTCCAAAATGAAAAAGAAATGGTCGGATGTTAAAGTCGACGTGAAAAAGCGAGTACCGGCTCACCGTAAGAGTCTTAACACCACTGGAGGAGGTAGCAGAATTCCAGGGCTCACACCTTTTGAGCAGCGAGATGCTGCAATTATTGGGGACAGACTTATAACAGGAATTTTGTCAGCAGGTGAGTTTTTCTTTTCGTACTGTACTTGTTTGACTTATTTGCATGGTTAAGATGAACAAGCAGCCATCAGATGTTTATTCTGTTTCAGACAAAGGTACAAGAAGTGGCTGCGCACACCACGGTGCCTCAGAAACCGAGGGGTGACCATCCGGCCGTGTGCTGACGGAAGCTGTGCTGCAGTCACTAAATGCAATAGGCCTAGTCCATGCTGTAAGAGATATTGCCAATGAACTAAAAAATATAAATGCTGTGCTATGTGACGTTAGACACACATTAAGAGCATTAGTTTAATATACGGTGCGTTTGATTACCTGTTTTTACATTCTTTCTATTACACTCAAACAAAGTTGTAACGCTGTCCAATTCCCAGGTCAGGTTCCTCATTCCTCAGCTCCTCAGGTACAGGCAAGCCACAAATAATTTGCACATTAGTAGAATGAAAATGCTTTCTACTAACATAAGCAAATTCCTTCTTTGAAGGCGCCTTTATAGCAATGTGTGTGCAGTCGATCACTCCGATTACATTTAGAAAACCAGACATCGCTACGAACTGCACTTGACTCAGCGATGACTGAGAAATACCCGATAGGTCCGCGGGTTCACCCTGATAAGCTCCTCTGGCTAAAAACCCGAGGTTGGATAGAACTTGTAACGGGACAGTTATGGCGCCGTTCCTTAAAGTCTGCCTTTGTAAAGCTGCCCCAGTTAAGCACACAGCTCCAAGAGGATAGTTCTTGGGAATCTAAATCGACTTAGAAGCCAGTCAGCATGAGCCAGGAAATCAGTATGTTCCCCGAATATGCTCTCTCTTCTAATTCTTCCATTTGCGATATCTACCAATAACGCAAGAGCAGCCATGGTAGTTGCAATAGCTTGGCCATTCTCTCCACTGTTTTATTGTTACAATTAACTGCAGTGTTATTGATAAAGGCCGCGTCATTAATGCAAGTATACAAAAGGGAAGCCGTAGTACCACTGATTTGCCACCATTTACAAAAACGAGCAGAAACGTGTGTACGCATTGGTTGGGGCTGCCGTGAGAATGTGCGTAGCGGTATGCCAAGTTTAGTGTTTATACATCTCGACGTGATCGTGGAAATGGGCGTACGCACCGTTTACACATGAGGCCCCAGGAGATGGAATATTCTTGTGTTTAAGTAGAGTAGAGTCCACTAGTAGTGAACATTAAAGTTTTTCTAAATGATTCATTCTAAAACAAATGGAATGACCAAATCCTTATGAATTTCTAACTTTTTTAATGCACGAGTAATTGTAATCCAAATCTAATACACTTAATGTATGTAGAATATAATGAACTAAATTAAATAAAATATATGTCATGTGTCAACCGTTTGGCACCATTTCAGTTGGTCCCCTAATTTTATTTTTGTATGGTCTCAAAGCTTGTTTGTCTCATTAAGTCTTGATCAAAGTCAGGTGTAGACAGTTGTGGAGCGTAATAAATTATGTGGTACTTCATACCTCGCAGAGTGCCATGCTTAAGCTCAAGAGCAATTGGCTTGCCTAAGCATTGAGGATCTGAAACTGAAGATAATTAACTCTTAGAAAGCAAGGGAAGATTGCAAAATATATCTAATCACTTCCTGCTTGTAATTCTCAGATATACAAAGAAAAATGCCCCATCCCTGAAAGAGCAGGAAAGACAGTAGTGAAGCACTGCCTCACTGAAAATAATCCCGTGACTTGGTATTAAATAGATATGACATCTTTACAAACATCAACATCTGAAGTATGCAACATTAAGTGCTGTGGTCCCATGAATAAAAAAATAAGTTCTTTGGACACTAAACTAAGGTATGTTTCAGAGAAAGAAACTATCCCACTAAGAATTGTGTCAGATTCAGTGGTACAGCTTATGCTGTGTGGGTTGAAGAAAGAAAACATCCAGCTAAATATCAACAAATCTTGAAAGCTAATCCCCCACAAATGAAGAACTGAAAAAGTGAAGTGACTGGATATTACAACAAGGCAATGATCCAAAACATTTAAAACTTAAAAAAACCCCTAAACTTTAAGATTTTGAAATGACCTTCACCACCAGACTTGCAATATTGTTGAACATCTGTGATTAAATTTTAAACACCCTATACATGCAAGATAACCTACAATTGTTTCCGAATTGGAAGCATTTGGTGAGGAAAAGTGGAAGACTATAATTTCAGCTAAAGGAAGTATTAGGAAGTACTAGTATTGACTGAAGGAAAATAACTGGGATGGGTGGGCTGGACACCCACATTGTGACTGGTGAGGGTAAAGCTTACATTAGCATAATAGCAATGCACAAGTGGTTCTAGATTAAATATAGATGTTAGAAACTTGTAAAAGATATTCCATATGTTTTACCTTGTATTTTGCAGTTTTACAGTGACTCTTTCAGAAAAAAACGCCCTGGTACAGAGAAGCAGTTACAATTTCCTGTTTCAAACAACTGATTGAAATCCATTGGTTAGGCCCATACCTGAAGAGTCAGTGAAATAACTAGGACTTCTAGAACAGCAGGCAGAGAGTGACGATTGCCTTCATCAAATTGACTCCATTCAGTGTAAATCAAAAAGTGATAAGTTGATTCCACTGGTGTTATATCTGTTGTATTAGACCTTCTGTTCAGGCCTAACCAATAAGAAAGCTAGTATGCCAGTATCTACCTAGGAAAAATTGAACACATTTCTACTATTATTGCAGGAATTTGATATGATTCTTACCACCTGGAGATTTCTATTGAAAAGAAAAAAAATAGCATTATAACTGCGCATATTTTTTAGTTCTCAGAAATCATTAGGCCTTCTCTAAAGGCCTGAAAAGCCCTGAGGATTCCCCTCTGCTTTTTACTTCATATTTTGTGCCTCCAAGAACAAGAGTAACCTAATTAAAAAGAAATCGTGGATTTAGGTTCCCTGAGGATTTAATGTGTCTTGAGAGGACTTTGGTAGAATCTTCATTATATTAAATGGGAGGAGTAATTTGACCAGTTAATACCATTGTTTCAGTTTATTTTCAAGTGAGTGGTCCAGATTTAAGAAAGGGAAACCATTCATAGTCTTGTTAACCATTAGACCAGATACAGGACACAAATTATGAGGATATGCTAGTTGAGAACAAAGACGACTGTGGTTAATGTGACTCCTCAGTGGAAACTAGTGCAGGCCAGTGGGTTTTAAAATTAAATTGGAAGGGAGATTGACTGTTGGGGTACACATCAAATGGAGCCTCATATCCATTTACAGAGCGATTCGGGAAAGATTACAATCAACGATTCCTTGCTAACTGTCATATATCTGTGGGAAGAATATCAATAAGCCTTCTTGCACTGCAGTGCACTTTCTTCAATAAGAGACGACAGCCATAAGAGAAGAGAAGAGAGGAGGGAACAAAAAAGAGAGAGCAAGTTTCAATAATGGAGACCTATGGAGGGAATTTTAAATGGCTCTCTGACAGCACATTGAATGCAGGTTTGCTGACAGCATGACCTTAAAATGACAGATTACATACAGTGCACATGGAAATGTCAGTGGATGTTAATATTTATGTGTGGGAGTGTGTGAGAGTGTACTGTAGTGTAACAGTGACATTTATTAACGACTAGCACTGGGGAATAATACTTTCATGTTTACGTATGTGGCAATAAACCTGTGTATGTATGTGTTTATGTGTGTGTGTGTGTGTGTGTGTGTGTGTGTGAGTGAGATTCTTCTTACGTTGTGAAGGCGGGGTTGTACTTGGCTCCTAAGTAGTAAGAGTACAGGTTGAACATGCCGATCATGAAGGCAACGAAGACCATAATGAAGATGACCATGAATTTGAAGATGTCTTTAACGGTGCGGCCCAGTGAAATCTGCAGTGGCCCAAAGCTCTCGTTTGCTGGGAGGATATATGCGATGCGAGAGAAACTTAAGACCACTGCAATCGCATACAGACCCTCAGAGATAATCTGAGGGTCAGATGGCCTCCATTTATTCCTGGCTGAGGGAGACAGAGAGAGAGGGAGAGAGAGAGAGAGAGAGAGAGAGAGAGAGAGAATTGAAAGAAAGAAAGAGATGCAAAAGTATGTTAGATCGATAAGGAACAGTGCAAATACATCAGACACGTCCAAACACACAAAGAAAAGAAAAAAAACATCTGTTACATTATTGTGCACAATCTGACAAACTGAATCGGAGCTGAACAGGCTCTGATCATCATTGTATGTGGCTTTAATACGGTCTCTTCAGACTGAATACGACCGATCTGATAAAGTTGCTTGGTTGTGATGAGATATTTCTGAGAAAGTGAAGCCAAGATCAAAGGCACACTATCTGCAAAGAACACACACTCTCTCTTTCTCTTTATCTTCTCTCTGTCTCTCTCTCTCTGTCTCTCTCTCTCACTACTTTCCTCTCTCCCTCTCAGCATTCTCCATCTCTCCCTCGCAGCCCTTTTTTTCTCTCTGTCGGTTCTCCAGTGGAGCAGTCATCCATGTCATTACCAGTATACACCAGTAGATAGCAGCATTGATAACAACTGAAGCTGTGGCATGGTGTTGAACATTCTTCTACCCAGGGCTGTTTTTTAGGATTCATCGTCTTCATAGACAAAAGCAGTAGTAGAGATGACTCAGAGTCACAGATTAAGGCTTAAGAGTGAAGGCCTTTGAAGGTTGATGGGCCTAACGTGTGTAAACACGTTTCAGATAGTAGCATGAAATTACTTTGTGAATAATGGCTGAGACTACCACTCGGAATCATTGCTGCATTCCAAAATGCATCAATAATTCAACCAAACGGCTTTACTGGAGTTTTCACTCATTCCCAACTGATGAAGCAATGAATTCATGCCATTCGCTCAGATAATGTCCAGTATTTTATAGCTTTAAAAGGCAGAGCTCATATGGGTGGCCAGCATTTAGTAGTGTCTGACTGCTCTAAAACCAAGAGTGGTTAATGCCTAAAACATTGAATTGCACCTTCCCTATTTGAGTGGAGTGATTAGTGATATATTCTTTTGCAACCATGTGTACATGGCAAAATACATGCCAGATATGTGCTCAAACCTGGGACCATCCAAGAACAGTCTGCATATATTATGGACTCCAGACCTTGACTATTCAGGATCATACAATGGGCCAAACAACCTAAAGCTGAAAACCAGCATCCCTTTGTGAAAAATGGTGCAGGCAGAAGTTCAATAACGCAACTATTTACGCTGTGTGTAATGACACGTTGACTGTGAGAAGAGTCTACTGAATGTTGAACAGATAATAAACCTTGGATAGAGAATAGGTCAGTCCATTTAAGGTTGCTTATAGGTCATATGGACCATTTGCCACCACTCATCCATTCATAATGTCCCGTCACCTTTGACCCAGCTCAATAATCATCCTTTATCATAGCTTTCAAGCTTATTCTTGTGTTGATGATGCTATTGTATTGCAAAAACCCAGTCCCTAAACACAGGACTATAGCGGCATTGATTTTACAGATATTGCTAGCAATATAACATATCTTCACACAATGTAAAAGACAGTATATACAGCTAAGAAAAAAAAATAAGAGATCACATTTTTTTTCTGTTATTGCTTTTGCAATTTGTGGGAGTGTGTGTGTGTAAAATGTGCATGTCACTGTTGTTTTATACACACTTTTTACCACACTTGATTCAAAATTCCTTCAAAAAATGCCCGGAGAATTAAAATAAAATTCATATAAATAATTTATTATAACTTGGAAATGTTAAACTACATGACACTCTTACATTATTTTACAATTGCAACAATTAAAATAATAATGTTAAGAGCATAGTGTGTGCATGTGTGACTCAGTTTCATCTGATCAGCAGACTGACTCAGGAGTGAAACTGCTGTAATGCAGCACACAGAAAAGCTGCTTTACGAACACTATTGATCTTACAACATATATGAAGGCATTTCTTTTTTACACAGCTGTGCATGGCAACCTGTGCATTTCACACACACAGAGTGCCTCAAATTGTACAAATAGTGAACAGAAAACAAGGGAAAAGTGGTCTCTTATTTTTTTCCATGATTGAATACTACAATCCAAGCTTAATGTAAGGTGGGAGCGTAAGAAGAAATGACGTTTTCTACTTCTGCTTCAGCAAAATATGTTTGCCCTTTTTGTATTCTGACAATGTAGACATTCACAGTGAGGTTTTGAAACATTAATTTTTATGAAGTATGTATTCATAGGCATGAACGAAGCCTTACAAAATGAAAACTAGGTTGAAATTAATAACATTTGAATTTCACTTTTAAACATCTGTTATAAGAACTAATTAGCTTTTTGCAGGATAGTAGTTCAATTTTGACCTTTTCCTCTTGGTATAATGTCTTTAGTTCTCCAAGGTTATGACACATTTTAACGGGATTCAAACTAGGAGATTGACTTAAATGAAGATGAAACTCTAATCTAATATCACCTGATACATCGCTACGTTCTTGTTTCTATTGAAAACCTGTAATGCCTCATTACTGTTTGCAGAGAAGTAGTCCTATATCATGATGCTCCCACCTCCATACTTCACTGTGGGTATGGTGTTCTTGAGATCCAACACACTTATCCATCTCCCAAACATGATTAGCTGAATAATTGTCAAAGGTTTTTGTTTTGCCTGACCACAATGAGTTCTAAGTAAGTGTCTGAACACTTGTTTCCCTGCATTGTATGTACTGCCATTATAAGGATAATCTCCTGTCAGTAAATTACTCACCATATGTGAAGTAGGCGACATCGGCGGGCAGGGAGGCATTGCTGATGTCGTGATTGGGGACGTGAAGATCGATATAAAGCTGTGCTTTTGAAGCTTTCAGAAAGGCCATGAGGCGAGCCGTGAAGGATGCCACGAAGATGGACAGCATGCCAAAGTCCAGGACATTCCAGAGGTGCATGACATACTCCCGTGGGCCATCAGACCAAATCTCCTTGCACTCAGACCAAATCATACCTGAGAGAGAGAGAATTTACATTTACTCCGTACACACACACACACAATCATACGGAGAAAATACTTTGTAAATATAAAATTGCAAACAGATATACAAACATTAACACACTACACCCACACCCACACACACACACACACACACAGTACATGTTACAACCTCATATGTTTTAAATAGTTGTAACATATGTTTAACCATTCTAAAATGGAGAAAAGTGATATGGTCAGATAATCATCCTTCGTTATATTTTTGACAATGGGGCGAATGCATATGTGGCGTCCACCTAGAGAACACTACAGGCCTTTAAAGTCTGTTGGCTCTGTGATGCTGCCACTTTGTCTCATTTAAAAGGATAAGTCTTCGCAAATCGATACAAATTCATTCAGACTGATGACCTTTATCCTATGATTAAACACTTCTGTCCTGATTGGAGTGGTCTCTTTCAAAAAGAGCACTGGTGGTCACAGATCTCAAGCCTACTGAACAGGAGGATTTTGGTATGACATGTTAGACAGCAGTCACCTCCATCACCAAACCTAACCGAAGGAATTTCTTTAAGTAAAATAATGTTCCATTTCTCCAGTACACTTTCAGAGACAGATTAGATTCTATGCCAAATTGCACTGAAACTGTTCTGGGGGTCTCATGGTGGTTCAACACCTAACTAAGACATTATCTTGGCTTTTCATTTCATTTGTTACCCATCTGTATCTCAGTATCTCAGTATCTCAGTAATGTATTTAGCCATGTGGATGATGCATAGCACTTTTCAATATACAAACGAATCTTCACTGAACAGAACTACCACCTGTACACACACACACATACACACATATGTGAAGACTCATACACACACACACGGGCAGGGAACTGCAAATGGCTTATTGAAATCTATCTCTATTCAGAATCATCTCTGGTACAATTACTGTTGTAGGCAGAAAATATGCTGGAATGAGAATCAAGCACAAACCACACTCGCGCTCTCTCTCTTTCTTTCTCTCTCTCTCTCTCTCTCTCTCTCTCTCACCCACACACACACACAAACAACTCATGTTTTCTCAGAGATTGCCTTGGTAAGAATGCGGTAATGTCATTATTGGTAAATACACACACACACACACACACACACACATACACACACACAAATACACCACCATAACAAACCTGCAGAAGCCACCAAGAGACAGAGAAAAGAGAGGTAAAAGCACAGAGACAGCAAGCAAAGGAAAGCTGCTGCTTTCTACCACTCAGCAGCATCCACCTACTGAATACAACATGATTCCAAATTGAGAATATCTCAAATGTGTTTTCAGCATTCAGGTACATATGGCCTACTGTGCACCTGTGTGAGCAGAATGTTTTACGTCTACCTCTCCCCAACATGAAGACCTTCAGGGAAATCACACACTACAACAGCTTTCAGGGTGTTTTCACCTTTCCTAACCCTCTCCACCATCTGTAGGCTCTGTGTCTAATAGAGGCATGCTGCACTTGAGGGAATACCAGATGCTTAAACAAAAGACAATAATTTTTACATACTTTTTCCAAAGAAAGTGAGAAAAGGAAAAAAAGGAATGGTGGTTGGAAATATGCTCCTTATAGAAGCCAACAGGGAATTGCAGAATTGAATCAGTAGGCATTCATGCAAATATGTATTTTCATAAATTGCTTACTATGTACGTCGAAGCGTATGTCGCAAAAAGAGTGGAAAAATGGCATTTCAGTATTGTGCACGTTCTGATTGGAATAATTTGCAATCTCATCTGTTTGGATCAGTTCAAATTGATTCTGAAGGACCTGGAGATGAACACATTTGTCTAAATTATTATTTCTAAATTATTTATTTATTCAGTTGCTTTGTGTGTCCGTAGTTGTTTGTTTCTATCTGGGTTGTGATGTTGATACTTCGCCAGGACTCCCGTGTAAAAGAAATCTGCGATCTCAGTGGGACTTATTCCTGGTTAAACAATGGTAATATAAGACAAAATAAAAAGATCTTAGGGAAAGTAATGTTTGAAAGATGGATAAAAAAAGAGATTTGGTAAGACTCTTAAACTTGGAAGCCACAGTCTTAATGGAACCTCATATCTTCAAAAAGGTAAGAGAAAGATATTCTTAACATTGTGTTATGTAATGTAAAGCTTTTTTATTGGTCTTTTCATCATGAAGTGTAGACAGAAGTGCAAAGGGCAGGTGCCATTTTCAAATGAGAAGAATGGAGAAGGTTTTGTTACCACAGCGAGGCATTCTGAAGCCATCCAATGGCTTCGACTGAGCTCTGAGTCAGTGTGTTTTCTGTTTCAGGTAATCAGTAGACCCTTGTGATGCAGCAAATAGAGATTAGATCAAAAGCACTGGAACAGTCAGGTTCATACTTTGAAAAAATCTCATCTGCTGTATTATCACCAGGCAAGGTGTGATAGGCTCAGGGGTGGTCCTGCCTGTCCTCAGGGCTTTTGAGTCAGGTGCTAGGTGTGGAATTGATTAAGGCCACTCACTGAGCCCTTTTCTATGGAAACAGTTCCTTCTCATACTGAGGCCTAGGGGCAGCTTCTGTCAAGGGTAGGGAGTAGTATTTTTATATGCTTACACATCATAGAGAATATATATTATCCAAGAAATCTGGAACCAAACCGTTGTTCTCCTCACCAGCTCACAAAATATTGACTACGTTTTACAAACAAAACAAATATCTTTTAAAAATTTGCATAGGTTCCTAAGACTTTTGCACTGAAACATATACAGTAAGCATCAGACAATCACGGGGGGGGGGGGCATGGTTTACGTTCCAAGATCCCCTGCATATAGTGAAAAAATGTGAATTTGTAATGTGATAAAAAAATGCCTAAAAATACCTATTTTTATAGTGTAAACTCTAAACATGCCTCCACATATACTCCCAAAACTTTAATTTCATTTTACATTTTCATATTACCCTTGTATAGACTGTACTACAATTCATGCACATGCATTTTCTTTGGTATGCGCTGTTGTTTTCTTTGGTATAAGCAGGATAAATACAGTAATAAATTAATATAATTTACAGTAATAAAAATACACGGCTTTAAGAAGAACAAAACAAAAAACGACAACACCCTGGGAAAATTCTGGACTACAGCTGACAGAGATGTGTCACAGGGCAGCAGCCAGTCAGCAGCAAAGAGAAATTCTCGGTTTGGCTACTTTTAAACCCTCCCGCCTCTGAGTACAGCAGTATTTCCCCATTCCAAGACTCACTTTCTTTGTGTTCTCTGGACAGTACCAAAATTGTATAGTTATATTCTGTATGGAAATGTAGCTAAATTTACATTAATATTTATGTTAAATTAGTAAATTATATTTTTCTTAATAATTTAATAATTTTTTTGGTGAAAAAATGCGAATGCTACGCTAATGCTATGTTAATGCTATGCTAATGTTAATGCTATGCTAATGCTAATGTTACTGCTAACGCTAACAGTGATGTTAATACTAACGCTAATGCTGTGTTCTGCATTTGAGCAAGCACACTTCTCCACAGAAATGCAGTCTAGTTTCTCCTTGCTGCTGATTGGCTGCTGCCCTGTGACGCGTCTGTGCTGTCCAGAATTTCCCCCATTGAGCATCTCGAGTGTTCTCGTGTTTTTCGTTTTGTTCTTCTTAAAACCCTGTATTTGTTTTACTGTAAATTAAATTCATTTATTACTGTATTTACCCTGCTTATACCAAAGAAAACGCCCATGCATGAATTACAGTGTGGTCTCTATAGGGGAAATATCAGTATTTTACATTGGAGCACTGCTGGAGTTCATGTTTTGGGAGCATATTTGCGGGCATATTTAGGGTTTACACTATAAAAATAGGCATTTTTACCACATCACAACAATGCGGTTTTTCACTATGAGGGTTTCAGCACAATTGCTTATTCATGATCAACTGCAACAGTGTTAGCTACTGTGGCATGAATTCCTAATGTATTTTGTAATTTTAATGGTTTCTTGCAATCACAAAGGTGTCAAGCAAATGAGGCAGGCTGAACAGAGAAATTCTGAAATGCTTGTAGAAACTTGAAACAAAATCAACAGTTCAAGGGCCCATGTTCAATATTCTTGTAATTAATTTCCCCCCCTGGTGTCCACTAATGATGTTGGTATAGTTTTATATTGTAAAGATTTTATCACAACCTTTGTTTAATCTCCTTAAAATTAAGCCGACTGTTTTTGTTACTGCACCTTTAAGACTGATATAAGTAAATTATCTCAGTTCAATGGGCTGTACGATGAAGACAGGAGGGTATGGAACTGAGGGCTTATCAATGAAATGTCGAAGAAGAATAGCGCACACGTGATGACCTCTGTAATGGAGTAACCCCAACCCCCACCCCAACTCCAATTCCACTGGCAACTTCGAGTGCCAACTTTCTACAGGGTGAGATACATGTGAATCCAATTAGCTCTATTGACTGACTGGCCAAATATCAGTCTGGGCTAAAATAGTTTTTTGACCTACACGAATGGGCTGTTTTTTTATTTATTTTTGTGACATCACAAAAATAGTTAATTGAAAACAATGTGTTCTCGCACCTTTATTTCCATAAATGGACTGTGAAGTTTGAATGCCACATTTGTAAACCTTGATAATGTTTACATCAGAGTCTATTTAACTTCCACATGCCCTCACACCCACTACCTTCTCTGAGAATGCACCAATGCTTACCCAGCACCCATTTCATGATGAGGAGCTCTGTCCAGGAGAACTGAGTGGTCTTCACCCGGAATACCTGGCGAGGATGGTCCGTGATGGTTTCATTGGGAAGGTTCTTTACACCCTCAAAGCGGTCAGATGCATTCACAACTAGCAGCCCCAGAAAGAGGGTGAAGGAAACAGCGTGAGCCACAAACTTCATGAAGGGGCTCCGCAAAATCTGACCCAGCTGTGAAAGGGAGAGGAAAGGTAAACAGATCAGATAAATTCATGATGGATAGTCATTATGTTTTCATTTAGGAAACCGAAATGTGTGTGTGTGTGTTTGATAAAGTCTTTGTTTTGTCAGTTAACAATAAAAAATAAAAACATATTCCAATATTAAAAGTAATATCTTGTCCTAACAGAACAATTCCACACACTCACAAATGCAGTCTATAATTTCCCCTGGCATGCATCATTTATTTTTCATCTCCACATGTAAACATGCCAATCAATAACGGCAGCAATGTTTTACCCCAACCCCTGCATTGATCTAGACAGAACAGTTGCTGAATGTTTACAAATTTGATCAGTGTTCCTTTTCTCATCGTGTTCACCATAAAGCCTTCCTATGTCTACTGTGCACATTTTGGTACAAATCATGCTGATGTTTCATTTCCTTCGAAGGTGTATTTTTTCACTGAGCTATCTGCTCTGCTCTTTCCTCAAAAAAAACCCCACTCATCTGCGTGCCCTCTCTTTCCCTCTCACACCCGCTATTCCGGTATATCTTCCTTTTTTTCAAACCTTCTCTCTGGCTCTCTCTTTCAGCCTGTCTGTACCCGCTCCCTCTCTATCTCTCTGCATTTCTGTCTCTTTTTAATGGCCTGTGTCAGTGGAAGAAGATGCTTTAATGAGATGTAATTATAGACAAATTCATACTCTGTGAACATGGAGAACACACACACATACACACACACACACACACACACACACGCACGCACAGCCCAAAGAACCTCAGATTACCTCTGCACCTCTTTTAAAGTGGTCGATGTGTTCTGAATACAGATGCGTACATGAGCAAGTATGTCTATGGTTTGTGTGTGCGCGTGTGTGTGTCTGCAAAAGTCTGGTAAAACACACCTCCACTGGACTCCAAAACAGTGGAAATGTGTTCTCTGGAATGATTAATGACACTTCACTATCTGACCGTCTGATGGATTAATCTGGGTTTGTTAAATGAGAGGAGACTGTTTCTAACCAGGGCACACAGTCAGCACTAATGTTTGGTGGAGGAGGGATAATGGTCTAACAAGCAAACAAAGCTGAATCGTAGTATGCAATCCAGTAAGGCAATCTGAAGCAATACAGCAATACAGGCAAGACATAAATCAGACAGAGAAAAATGGGCAGTGGAATAAAAAAAAGGGAACATAAAAACAGGTGATAAACAAGAATACTCAGTATACAAGATAAACATTGACAATACTTCGCAAAGTTTTTGCATTGAACTGGGTGTATTTGTACCGATGAATCTTTAGTCATGTAGTTAGAATTCATGTGAAACTGATAGGTTTCTTAATCATTTTGTGGAGATGTGGACTGGATTACTGAAATGGTGCTAAGTTCAAGGTGAGAACTACTCTCTGGACTGAAGTCTCATTGCAGCCTGACAACAGACATGGTTTACTGGGTTCAGTGTGAAAGAACTTGACTAGCACGGAACCCTGACATCAGTCCTACCAAATACCTTTTGGATAAACTGGAACGATGACTGTGACAGATCATTCAACATTAGTGTAGACTCACTAATATTCTTGTGACTGAATAAAAGAAAATCCTTGTAGCCATGTTGCAAAATCTAGTTATTCAATAAGAGTGGAGGCTGTTACTGCAGCAGAGTGGGGGAGCTTCATATATCAACATTTATACTAATGGATTGAGGTTCAGCAAGCACATATGGAGGTGATACTCCGTGTCATGAAGGCTGAAGTAACCAGGCAAAGTAGTAGTAATTTAATGTCTTGGTTTGTTTTTTGCTATGGAGGTTGCCTTTGCCTCACTTGACACCTCCTGGTAGGTTCAGGCTTTTGATGGCAAAGTCTCGGTTGACTGGCTTGGGACGCTGCTGTGGTCTCCTGCTGTGGTGCGGGGCAGGCAGGTTTTCAGGTGGGTTACTTGACTGGACAGATGGCTCAGATGTCACCCCCAGATAACTTCTTTCACCCTGGAGCACCACTGTGTGCTAACATAGCACAGTTCACCCTTGCAGGGTATACAACTGTTGCTTTTTCTTTTATGTCTTTCCCACAAATGTTCAGCTGGATCCAAAGACATGCTCAATGGGATCTGATGATATTCCTTATCTGCTTTTGTCTACTGGCTCTACTTTCTGTCACAGTTTCTGGAAAGCTTGCCATCCAGGTTTCAGCTTTGGTGGAATAACTGGGAAAGGTTTGTGATTTTCTGACCAATTAGAGGCTCTGCAGTAAGGTGAGCAATGTTTATTAATGTCATCAGTTTAAGGTAAGGATTTTTACTTCTCATCCACAAACTGTAACCATTATGACCACGAGCTACACTTCAAGGTAAGAGTGCTCTGGAGGTTGCATGATTAAAATCCCAGTCTAAAGCAAACATTCTGATGCAAACTGTGGGTCATTTTCTGTCCTCACAGTGTCTGCTATCTTATATCGAGTGAATATGAACCTAAAGTGGCCTACTACAGGTTCAGATATCATGAATGTCAGTTCTTCAAAGAACTTCAAAGGACTGTGAGAAATAGTCAACTACGATTAAGCATATCATGTAATGAAGTTGAAAGAGGTTAGAACCTACTGTAGACCAAAGTTCCTCTGGGACCTCGGATGGCATTGATGGTTCTTTGAAGTTTGTACGCTCCTTTGCACTCTCATCACACTTCTCGTTTTCTGCAGAGTCCAAAGGCCAGGCCACCCTACTGACTGTTTTGCCTTGGTTCTACACTTGTTGATATTCCTATGCCTTGTGTAACTTGTTTAAGATGTTGGATTTGAGAGACAATTCTGCTATGTTTCAGAAGCAAGCCTTGCTACACTGTGAGCTCTCCAGTGTGCAGGTAATGCTGGAATGCCCAGTCAACTGAAAATGTATCTGGCCATCCATGGATACAGGATTTTATTTTCAAGTGCATGCAGACTTTTTCTTTTTTTCTGATGTGTTCTTATCTCTCCCAGTCATTTTATTATTGTGGGCAAATTGAACTTCATAGTTCATAACATAAAGACGGGCTTCCCTCTCTATCCATTCATCACGCGTTCCTGCCACATGAGAGACGGTACAGCTGAATTTGATCAGCGTGAAGCACAGGCACTGAATGAGTGGAGGGAGCTTGTCCAAATCCTTGAAACTCAGCAAAGGAACAAAAGGTTTGCAATCAGTTTCTGTTTGGAATGTAATGCCACTCAGAAACTCAAAGAACCTCTCACAGGTCACGTGGTAACATGAGTTTATTGCATATCTCTGATCCATGGCACTCAATTCTCTGGAAGAAGATTTGAGAAGTTTTTGCATGACTGTTCTTCTTATTTTTCTACATACATGTCTGTACTGAAGGATTTGCTTTTAATCTCATTGTACATGTGTATAGCTACAATAAAAGGCATTCTATTCTATTCTATTCTATTCTATTCTATGGTTTCTGGAGCACGACTGCTCCTAGTCTATCTGCAAGCACTCTTTTTGTGGTATACAGTGCAAGCTCTGTAATCAAATGCTTGCTGTTGTGCAGTTCCCCATGATAGTGGGCTGTTGTGTGCTCCACCTTTTGCAGTATGTGTCATTCTCTCTTAACTGAGTTTTTTCAAGTCTACAAAGATTCTGACTGTGCTGTCAGGCTTTGACATCACCACTATTACATCAAACTTCCTTCACTTTGGACATCAGGGGAAGTGATATGCACCTTTGTGTTAAAATGGGACCTCATATTTAACTTTCTTAAACCCTTGAAATGTATAGAAATCATTGTGTTACAGTCACTGTGCTGTTTAAACTGACTGTGTCCATTCTAGCGACTATTCTAAGTGCATTTACAGCTGAATGTGCGAGAAATGTAGCTATAAGACCTTCCATTACATACAAATCATGCGATTACCATTCTTGCTAAAGGTGTCTATGAATTTCCCTTTTACATGCAACTGTGTCAGCCCTGGTCCTCACAAGACTGTTTTTGACTTTTTCAACTTGCCAAAACACCCCTCACTGACCATGTCTGTAAGTATTACAGCCATATCAGGTCCAGTATCGATTTTAAATTTCCACAGTTTCCACATCTCTGGTTTTTATTTTATCAGCCACAAAGCTTCAAAACTACAGAACCAAGGAATGCACTGTCCTGTTGAGTCTCTGTGGAAGCATATATTTCTTCTACTATCTTTCAGCAGCACACTTCGGCATAACAGTCTTTTTTCTTGCAGCATTTACAAACTGCATCACAGGCTGGACACTGCTGTATGCTATGAGTGCGAGATGAGATGCAACGTAAGTGCTGGTCATGTGACGATAACTATAATGAAACATGTCATGTAATATTGTTGACGAATAAGAACGAGACTAAATGTGGTTTACAAAATAAAAACTATGCTAAAAGAGTTGAACGGCGTTACGTCCCAACACTTTTGTCCATTGAGGGTCAATATAGTGCCAGGGAAATGACACACACACACAAAGTCTCACACACACACGCAGAGCATTTTGAAAAGCAGCCTTTTTCACATACATATGCAAAAACAGCTGATCCTAAATTGTTCTGATTTGGTTGTGTGGACTATATTTGTTCAGGAATAAAAAAAATATTCAGGTATGTTCAGGCCAACACACTGAATGTGAAGACTTTTACCAGTTTTACAAATCTGGGTTTTATGGCAATAGACACACACATTTCATTTTATTTGCACTTTTTAGTGATGTGATGTTATTTTATTTATTTATTTTATTTAAATTTATGTGTGTACTTCTAAGTTCTAACATGTTTGGTTGGCAAAATAAACGTCGTAAACTCAAATCGGAGTGTCTTCCATGTCTGGAATGGATGTACAGTATTCCTGAGTCTATAAGGTAACAATAATATAATACTAAGATAACCTTGTTTGAATTGTGAAATACGTTTGACTAAAAGAAAATGTAGATTTTGACTGTTCTACTAGATCTGTTGTTAGTCACAGTGAAGCTAACACATCCTCAGGCTCTTCTCTGTTTGTGTAGGCTAGTGAATTAATCTGTTTTTTTTTTTGTTGTTTGTTTTTTCATTCCTGAAGCAACATGGCTCCTTTAAAAATTTTCGACCCATTTGGGCCATTACTCTGGTCTACTGAAATTGAATTTGTCTGGTGGGGGAACCTGAAAATACTCCATTTCCATCTTTCTGTATGAACTGAGACTTAAATATTCTGAGCATGTGCTAACACCACTGAATGTGCAGTCTACCACTGCTTGATGAATCTCTTGGAGCCTACACACTTCTCGTGAAGGGCTTTTCAAAGTTTAATCCAGTATCTCATGGATACTCTGAAGTAGAAATGGCTCAGTTTCTGACACTAGCTCAAGTAGCCAGATGTGACCAGCTGAAGTAGGAGCTCAAGAGTGACCTTTATTGTACTTCTCCACAGTAGTACAGCTGAAAAACTCTCCCAACTAAATGCTGCATCCATGTGTCGGCAAACTTTTAATCGTGTGTCACAATAATGACTGCTAGACTTTTTAAATAAAAGCGTGCACAGTATACATTGAAATACTGTAAACCAGACAATGAGTGGGGATACCTAATAAAGGTGTGGATCCACAACATATTTTATTTTAATGCATTCACTGATTCTAGACTTGAATGGTAGTTTTGGTAGTCATGCATGTGTGAATGAGTGTATGTGTGTGTGAAGAAATTACCTTACTGCAGGGCATGATCCAGTATGCGATGGCGAGGAAAGGAAGTCCAACAGTCACTCCCAGCACAGTCAGACACTTCACCACTATAGACTGCTGCCTCAGATCAGACAGATTCTCATACCAGATAGTTAACAACTGCTGCTGGCAGTTAGGGTGAGCTACAAACTACAGAGGGAGAGAGAGAGAGAGAGAGAGACAGAGAGAGAGAGAGAGACAGAGAGACAGACAGAGAAAGAGAGAATATAATTACAGTCAAAATGACTTACTTACAAAAAAGTACAGTGACAGTTCTTCACCTTTAGATTGAGACCGCTTAGACTTAACCACAGTCTCAAATACATATTGATTTTTGGTTACAATTTAGGTGTCTAAGACCAACATGACACACACACACACAGCAGAGAATAAGTACTGGCTTGTGATGAGCACCATTGCCCTCATCATTCTCTCACTGCCTGGCTTCATATCCAATCCCAGCCTCATTTAGAAATCCCACTCAATTGACTCTAATGTTCTTTCATTCACTCTTTCACTCTTTCTCTCTTTTATTCTCTCTACACATACAGTACAGTACTGCACAAAAATCAGCGACTACCTTTCATTTATTTAGTTTTCAGTCAAAGTGTGTTATTCATTTATGAAGAATGTTATTCTTTTTCTCAGGAGATATTTCTAAATATATAAATAATACACTTATAGGAAAAGAGGAACACCAAAGGCCAATCATATGAATTTCAAAAACCAGAGTTAAAAAATATATGCATATCAAAAGTTGGAGAGAAAATGGGACTAACAACCAGAGAAGACCTGGTAGACCACCACAATGTCAACAGATAAATAGAGCTTAAAGAAAGAGCTAAAAAGAGAACAAAAATCAAGCTCAAGTGAAAAAAAAAACTGAAAAATCATATGCTCTATTAACACAGTAAATTTTTATATTACATTTAGTTGCTGAGGTATTGTGAAATTTCCCATTACCTATGTCCCCTAAATATGTCATGCTGATACATATATATATATATATATATATATATATATATATATGTGTGTGTATGTGTGTGGGTGTGTGTGTGTATAAAGAGAAAGAAATGTGATGCAAGGCCTGATGTTCCTCTTGCTTGGCAGTGGTCGGTTTTCACCTCGCAATTCCCTAATGGATAATTTTTTTCCCAGTCTCTTTCTAATAGTGGAATCATGAGCCAGCCCTATCTAAGGCAAGTGAACACTCAGAAGATTCACCGCAGTACTGTGGTTTACTGGAGTCCCAGAGCCTTACAAATGGCCATGTAACCGCTTCCACACCGATATATTCCAATACCTTATTTCAGATATTTTAGTGCCTCCTGGAGTGCTTCTTGTTGAGACCTTTTTGACCCTCTAGGCCACGCTAACCCTGGCCCTGGTTGTCACGGTAACAGTCCTGCACTCTGCGCGCTCTGATTGGTGCTGATCATAATGACAGGGTGGCTGACCATCTTGCTACCTTCTTTTAAAATACTAAAACACTTAGTATTCACATCACACTCTCTCTGTCTCGTATAAACACACAAACATACACACATACACACACGCACACAGGAAACAGGGGAATGGCTAGTATTAATAATTAACACTTGGATAGTAGTTTTTTCACTGCAGGAAGTGTATTCATGCACATTTGTGTGAGTAAGTTTGACATTTACTCCTAGTGAAGGATTGGACAAAGGAAGCTAAAGGGATTAAGATTCAGTTCCAGAATAAGCCTGATATTTACATGGACTTTTGTGTGCATGGACAAACTGTCAGCCAGCCAGGACAAAGGCAATTCAGCATGGAACAGCCTCCTGAAATAAGATTCTTTTTCATTACATTTTTTTGTGTCTGAAGAGAGTGAGAGGCTACTCTTGCTGTCCCTCGAATAGAACCTTCTGTCCCTCGAATAGAACCTTCTGTCCCTTGAATAGAATCTTCTGTCCCTTGAATAGAACCTTCTGTCCAGCAGCTGTCAGTAAACATTTAGCAATGCTAAATGTTGGTCAATGCTTTATTGAATGGCTTATAAACAAAGACCACAGAATTACTTGACTTGACCTCTTCAACAGCTATAAATAAAGGTCTCTTTGACCCTCTAGACCCCACAGTGGCATACGCTCACCACTGTGCATTTCACTGACACAAAACAGAATAACTATGGCAACCTTCATTACAAAGACTGATGTAAAATATTACAGTTTCTGATCACAAATAGTTTAAACACACACCAATGAACTAGGATTATGACATAACAAGACAGATAAGTCTGATTACAGTTTTCCTACAGTAGGTAACAAGCAATCATACACAGTCCAAGACATAAATATTCAAAAATCTTAGTGATGTGGTTTCAAAGTTGGTTTAGCTGCTTTACTGAATAAATAGTTAATATGATGTTGAGGTCCAATATTTCAATTTTCTTTGTGAAAAGATTCACGCTTCACATCTTAGGTAGATTAATGTTAGCAAAACCAGGCCCATTTGTGCAAGGTTTACAATATCATTCACTAGTTTGGAACCACTGGTTTATTTAATAGCAATATTTGAAGATTCAGTACATTTAACACTAGTACTTCTAATGGTTCAACCAATCCTAAATGGTAAATATAAATACATAAATATAAATAAATGATGACTGGAGGACAATTTGAAGCCGTAGTTATGAATAACGTATGATTACGTCCTAATCCAGAGCCACTTATACTTTCTAGTTGCTTCTAAAAAATGATGCTTTAAATCTATTATTATTATTATTATTATTTTGATTCCAATCTTATGAACTATCGTATACAAGGCTGCTTTGCCCTGGAAACAAACATGCTGCTGCCGTCTCTGCTGCAGCTGTCTGACCTTCTTAACCTCGTATTTGATGGCGAGTTTGACACGACTGAGGCAGGGCCGCTGGTGCTCTGAAGGAGGGATTTGGTCCACATCTCCATTCAAAATGGCCTCCACCTCCTCCGTGTCCCGGCACAGGTCCAGCACACCCACCACAAAGTCCTTACACTGCATGGACAGCTTACGGTAGTCATTCTGCAGGGAGACAGAGCGAGAGAGAGAGAGAGATGTTAGATAAGTGACATGAGACAGGTCTTATAAAACACTGGCATTGTTGGGTACATTGTCTGATAGCTTCACACACCCCTTTCTGTGGCCCAAAGACACAACACAGTTTCATCTTCTTAACAAACCTTTTGCTGCATATGAGGAAACATGGAAGCTGTTCTACAGTGAGACTGTACCCATATAAGTCTCACACTCATACACAAACAAGCTCAAAAACAAACTATCTACATGTCACATGTCAAGAGAGGAAATCCCCTGGAGAATGGACAGTATACATAAAAGCCCTTTCAAGTGTTTGACTGACTCATAACTCAACTCGGACTTGCCTTCGACCGACTCACAGCTTGACTAAGACTAGCCTGTTATTGACTTGTGACTCGTCTCAGAGTAGCCTTTCACAAACTCACATTCAATTCCGAATAGCCTTTGACTGTCTTGACACTTGACTTAGACTAGCCTTTGAGCAATTCGTGACTGGACTCAGACTAGCCTTTGAGTAACTCACATTTACCTCAGACTAGTCTTTGATTGACTTGTGACATGACTCAAACTAACTTTCAACTAACTCACAACTTCACCTGAACTAGCCTTTGACTGAGCCTTTCTCATGTTGGTATTCTGTTCTGAATTTAGTATTTCTAAGCTTTGATTTTTTTTTCCTCTGTGTAAGCCAGAGTGCAAATACTTAAGAAATCACGAGAGCATGTGAAATTATCAGATGATAAAAACTCTGGAAAAGTCCTGGATAATCCATATTGTTCTTAAGGGTTATTTTGAGAACAGATATTCGAGTACCCATTCAGAAATACCAACAAGAATTCAAAGTTTGTAACCAGCTCTGGGAATTCAACTCTAAGTTAAGTTAACTTGAACTTAAATCTCAGTCTGAAATAAAAAATAAAAAAACATACACACAAACCTCTCTTTATAAAAGTACATAGCTACAGAGGCCAGAACTAGCTTTCAATACTTTTATCGGAAGGCAGAAACACCTTGAGCTTAAATAAACAAACAAGACTTATCGCTGCCCTCCGATACCTCTAACACCGCTAATACCAATCAGATAATACATAATGGGTCTCACTAATGTGGTTTTCTGCTTTATTTTATTTGAATGCATTTATTTTAGTCAAATGGATGAAAACATACCCAATTTATACTCACTGTTAGTTGTAGTGGAAATGCGTGAAATGATAACTGAAAGCTAACAAATGTGTAAACAGCTAAAATAATTGTGACCATCTTTAATAACTGTAATGAAGTAATTGTATAATTAATATGACTATCCTATCCATCACTATGGATTTAATCAAGTTATTATAGGCCTTCATTTTCTTCATTATCAGTTTTTAACTGAACAAACATGCACCATTCATTTGTTAAAATGAAAAAGACATTCAGCAGCACTTTCTAGATGTGTGGAGAGAATAAAACATTGCAACCTCATATCCTACAATAATGCATTCAATAGCAGAAACAATTTTTGTAACACCCTGTTTATAAAGAATGTAATAATGAGTTTCTAGAGTCATCATAGTTGTGTTAAACTGGAGCTTAAGCTTGTCATGCTGCTAATAGATGCACGATTGTGTAGATGAATTCATATGGTTTGCAAAGGAAACACCTGGGTCTTTCAAAGCAGCTGGCTGATGATGGTTTGCAGAACCAGTGGACTCCTATGGGCCTTTCAATGTAAAAGCAAAACACATGAATTATTCAGCTACAACAGGCTGAAACACTATTCATTATTACTACACTTGTAATTTAATAGAAAACTGCTGCACTCATAATGGAGGAGAAATGCCATTTAATTGTAAACCACAGGTCATATTTGAATATTTTAAGACCTCTGTATTGCCTGGTAACCTGGAGTTTAAAGTAGACATACTGTTGCTAACGCATAGGAAATACTTAGGAAAATACAAAAGAAAGGCTTGCTCTCTTTTTATTTTCCACTTTGATTCTTTCTTTCTTTGGTTCAGTTCAGCTGCTGAAGACAACAGTGTGTGCATCCTGCCTTGAAGTATGGTTTCATCAGTTACACTAAAAGCTCTAGTCTCAGTTCCATGAAGACTCTGGATTTTTCACTGTGAATCTGAGCAGAGTGGAATCTGATTAGTTCAGCCATATTGTACTATCTAACTTTGTACAAGATTATAATCTCATGTTTGGCCCCGCTGCACATTCATCTCCCACACGTTCCTCTCAAGCTAGCAGAGACTGTAGATAAAGTGTTTAACTCAAAGGGGCAAAGCTGTCTATACACTGATAACTAGGATCCTTAAACATTGAATGTTGCTCAGAAGTCTTTGTATAGTTTGTATTTGCCAAATAAAGGATTGTAATTCTGACATGTTTCCCATAATTATAGTATCTGGTCAGTATCTGGTCCCCCAATGAGAGCTTTAGCATTTTTTATTGACTGAAAAGGAGAACAAGCTATGCTTCACCCACATTTTTATCATATCCACTGTTGCTAGGTTGGACAAGGTTAAAAAAAAACACTGACAAAAATCCAAATAAACCTATCATCAAATTACAGTATATAATTTAGTTTCAGTCAAAATTTAGTCTGTTACTAATTGCAAATGTCACGTAAGGGTGCCAGGGGACAGAGACGCAGATGCAGGATTCCACACTTTTTACTTTATTTACAAACAGAACAAACCAAACGACACGAGGGCCTATATACAAACAAAAGATCACCCTTGATCACCAACAGACCACCTGAACCAAAAGGACCCTGGACCGACACCGGTACACAAAGCAAAGAGGCTTAAATAACCTACTCAGTTAAATTAAACACAAATGAAAACACATGTTTCTTCAACTTAAACCACTGGACTGCTGTGAGTTTTCACCCAGCCGGAGTGCACGTGTCAAGTCCCTTACAACTAAACAGAAAGAGCCGCCTCTAGCGGTCTCTGACCATGGACATGAAAGGATATTATATTTATTTTATAATTTATATTTATTATCAATTTATTAGATTTATTATTATAACTTACATTAGCATGGTGACAACATGTCTGTTTTGTTTGGCTTAAGCTTAATTTCAGTAAGGTACAGAGAAGAAAACAAATGCTTCTGTTATTTCTGTGTTTGTTATTTAATATACTGTCTTCCAGTGTATAACCACTACAAATGTACACACATACACAGATGTATTTCGACATGATGCTTAAAATGAATAGGAAAAAGCATTCTGATACCACAGATTAATAAAAGTAGTACTTTATTGCAAAGCTCTTGCTGGCAGTTATCTGCAGTAAAATGTGATTCGATTTTTGCAGAATTATAGTTCATTGCACATTTCAAAGTTACAAGTTTCCTCTGATGGATTCCTAATATTGAATGTTCTTCTCCATTAATATTCGATGGGATGCAAGTTAGGAGATTTTGCAAGCACATTAAACTTCTTTTTTATACAAAAATGTTCTTGAGTAATTTTGGATGTATATTTGAGGTCACTGTCTTGTTGAAATGTTCAGTTTCAGATTCTTGCCCTATAAATTAGATTGTCCTCTAATATATTCCAGTACTCCATAATTTTCTTTTCTTTTTTTTTTAAGATAAGTTGCTCAGAAAGTGAATGAATATTGAGCTTTCAGGCACCCTCCAACACACCCACCCTCCAGGAAGCCAAACTGAATTGCTCTGTACTTAATGTACTGTGTGTGTGCGCGCATGTGTTGTTCAGGTCATTTTGACACGCATCACACCAAACACTGAGCTAACCGAATGGCAGCTCCAAATATAAAAGAAAGAATATGTAAAAGAAGAAAACTGAAATGTAAAACCATGGGTGTTCTGTGATACCTGGCACCAAGACATTTTTACATGAGTGAATAAAATTAATAATATGTTATAAAGAATAAAAAAGAAAAGCAAAACAAACTAAGTGTTCACAGGTTTTGCTATAAGAAGAATGTTTCTGTAGGATTACATTTCAAAAATATACAGGATTGGGCAAAGAACTTAAAACAATCCTGTCAACTTAAAGTTTGTGGAACCACAACCAATTGGCACTGGACACAGGCGCCACGCAATATTTCCTTCAGACTAATGATAAGGAAGGTAAGAGAGAGGCCAGAAGGCACTTGAAATGAGTTGCAGGATGACCTGAAAGTAGCAGGAAAAAGTAACCCTACTTACAGTAAAGTATGGAGGTTGTAACATCACAATATGGGGTTGCTTCTCTTCAAAAACTTCTTAATTTTTAACTTTGTGCTGTCCACTTTCTGCCATGGCAAAACAAATTTCCCACTTGTGGGACTAATAAAGGTTTAACTTATCTTATCTTAAATTGTACTGGTCAGTACATGGGATCAAAAAAAAGCATGGATAGTCAGGAGATATTAGAGGACACTAAATTTACTGGCTGAGAATGGGAGAAGATTTCAACAAGACAATGGATAATGTACAACAGAGAGATACTGCCAACTTGTTTCCAACTAGCATGAACCAACTATGCAAAACAAAATCACACAAATGAAGAACTCCATGTGCACATGTGACTTTTTAAAAACCATAAGTTGAACAGTAGGAAGACTTAGGCAAAGACTTCTCAAAATCTGCTCGAGTACAAAAGAGAGCTTTTAATTGCACCTGGTTGGACAGCTTTTCCTGGATATAGTTTTGCAGTTTTTAATGCAGTTTGTTCTGTTTTGTGAATTTTTGGGTTGTACCCCCGACTGCTGTTCCCCAGTATAAACAGCAGTTTAGTAACACACTGTGCCAAAGCTCAGTGCAGAAGTTGTGTGGATGTAGGTGAGAAAGAGGACATTTTTAAACTAGTAGTTTTGTGCTCAAAAATATGGAACATATTACGTTTGATGTTGATTCAGTAAGAGACTAGTGTCGCATGGTAGTTAACACGTTAACAGTCTTTTTCATGTTTAGATACAAACTTTGATGAATCATTGATTTGAAAAGGTAATAGTACCTGCCATAAAATGAGTACTTCAAAGATCCAAGATTAGACTCAAAATCCCATTCAAAATAATGAGTACCATTTGGTCTTTGTCAAAATGTCTAAATTAAAAGTGCTGTATTGTTTTGAAATGTCTAGTGTTAATACATATGTCTAGTCTTAAGACAGGTGTAGATCTCTAATATCAGGAAATGAACATTAGCAAGATGGCAGATAAACCTGTTGGTTTGATGAGCTACAACACAGCCTAACTCAGTTGCATATTCAGTTGAAAGCTTCACATTTTGAAGACATTAAACAAAGTGAGTTTTTTGTAAAGCTTCTCTAATCTAACAACAGTAGCCAGTGTTATCATAAAACCTTGGAACACTTAAAAGCTTTAGATTAAGACGAAAAGATGTACAGATCTGGTTTGGTGTGTGTTAACCAGTGTTGGGCAAGTTACTTAAAAAAAGTAATTAAACTACTGATTACTGATTACTCCCTATAAAAGTAATCAAAT
>JBBPCY010000130.1:4546354-4558302 GCA_037974405.1 Brachyalestes nurse
TAGACAGGTGTGTGCCTTTCCAAATCATGTCCAATCAACTGAATTTACCACAGGTGGACTCCAATTAAGCTGCAGAATTATCTCAAGGATGATCAGGGGAAACAGGATGCACCTGAGCTCAATTTGGAGCTTCATGGCAAAGGCTGTGAATACTTATGTACATGTGATTTCTCAGTTTTTTTATTTGTAATAAATTAGCAAAAACCTCAATTTTGGAATAAGGCTGTAACATAACAAAATGTGGAAAATGTAATGGGCTACTTTCCGGATGCACTGTATGTGGAACATTTTCAGGAATTACATAATAATTTCATTGCCCTTTTAAAAAGTGTAATAAAACACAGTAGCAAAAGTAAAAGCAAAAGCAAAGGGAAAAAAACACTCCGCTAAGGCTCTGACAGATGGATTGTTTTTGGCCATCCATATACAATATCAATATTAATCAAGTGGCAGCCACCTCAAAACAATCTGCAACTCTAAGCCTCATTTTGCATGACTGACAGATTAAACTTCGACTGCACACACAGCTCCACTGAGCCTGGATTCGCTACAGCAGCAACCCAGGCTTCGGCAATAAACCCAAACTAAACAAAATGATCAGGACGTCAGGATCTTGGTGAATAAAACACAAACACATGTCAGGAACAAGTCAGTTTATGCACTTCTCTGCTTCCCAGACTATGATTAATTTAGGTTTAAAAATCAATCCATTTTTGATTTTCCAGTAAATGACGAGACAGAAAAACCATGTAGGATGCTATCGTCTTGTCATATTAAAAAATAACCAGTCCTAGTGCTCTTTATTCTTTTCATCACTCTTTGTTTCTGGTTGTCTAGTTTCAAACTCAGATGAAGTCACCTGTCCAAGGCCTAATATATTCCATAAGCATTTTCTGACCATTGCTAACCAGAGCTATTCTTTAGAGAATCAGTCGAATGACATGGAGGCACAAAAGCACAGGACACCTACTGAAGGCTAACGTCACACTCCCTCACAGCAATATCTAGTCTTGCCAGCCACCTAAATGCAATAACAAAAAACAGCACAGACTTTACTGAATGCTATAGAAGCACAGCCAATGTGTGAGTTTTTATAATGGTTCTTTAACAAAATGCCACCATCTCATCTCTCATCCAGGACCTAGTCATGTGATTTTCAAGGTTCCTTCTGCAGTGTAAGCAAACCTTTAAGAATGAATACTGAAATCTGATTACGACTGGAGATGAGGTCAGAGACAGATCTTGATCACATTCAACATAGGTATAAATGGAATGCATTCTTTATCCGCATATGATTACATACATGTATCTGCTGAGTGCTGACTAACAGCTAAGAGAATGAACAAGGAAATGCAAGATGGATGATACTTGAGACTGAAGAAATCCTTCAATCAAATGTCTAAAATGGTTATTCAATGGTGCTTTAAAAATGAAAATCTATACAGCACTGTGTCAAAGAACTTTCTGAATGCATAAATTGTTCCTTGTTTGGATAAATGGATCTCTAATGATGGAAAGTATGCCTAAATGGTTCTTTAACAACCTTTTGGGTTCTGTATAGCATCAGTAGCTTTTTGTTAAGAATGTAGAATGTTTACAGTAGTTTACCCGAAGTTAAGAAATGCTATGTTTGTTGATATTCTTTTAACATAGGTAAAGTAAAATTAATTCTCCTCTGATTGCACTATAAATGCGCTTAAAATATATACAGCTATAATACTGACACGAAAGTACATTTTAAAGCAAGGTGTGAACAATGCAGAATCAATTAAATCAGGCATAGTGAGCAAGGCTTTCTAGGGTGTGGTTACCTGTCTGGATGTGACTTAGTAGGGGTTCCACATTCTGATCCAGGCAACGAGCAGATGGACTGACGAACTGAGCGGAGGACAGAGCGTGGACGAGTGGATCTTCTTTCATCCATGTCCGGCTAGGAGCGAGGGTTGAGAAAATAAAATAAAGAAGTATATAAAAAAGAATGTATGTACATTTCATTGAAAACCTTCAGTCAGTCTCACTCTCTTTCTCACCAGTTCTCTGACTCCGTATTCTTTCTCCACTTTCTTCCTCAGCTGTTTGAAGCACTCCTCCATGCGCTCATGAAAAGGTCTCAGGTCGTCAGTCACCCTCTTCCCATGCAGAGTGATCCCCCTGCCCAGCAAGGGAATCTACAGGGGTGCCAGTACAGTGCCAAGAAGAAATGTCACAGCAATTCAGTCTTATAACATTTCAAAACCAACCATGCTCTGTTCTTATTTGTATGCATGTGTGTGAGTGTCTGTGCAAGCATGTTTGTGCGAACCTGCCACGCGATGAGATCTTTGAGGCGAAATAGCTTCTCTTTGTCCTCTGGATGCTCCTGTGTGTACTCATCCGTGAAGAATGCCTATGAGAGAAGTAAAAAGACTGATAAAGTAAAAGAAAGAAAGAAGCAAGCGAACAACCAGGCAAACAAAGAAAAACATACATACAAATATGCAAGTCCATGCAAATACGTACCTTCTCATACTTGGCAAAGCCACCCATGACAGCAGGATCCACAATGCCATTGAGCAGCATGGAGAGGGGGTTGATGGGTTGGGTCTCATCACACTGGTACTGATTAATCATGGTAAGGATTTTCTCGTTGGTGTTCCCCATCGTCTCTATAGCGTTCTCCAGAGGACTTACGGTTGTCTAACAGAAAAGTGAATGACGTGTATAATATTTACAAAACATGTAACTGCACCCTTGTGATGAAAGTAGCAACTTAAATGTAACAGTGAAGGCTTTTAATTAAAATCAGTGCTTTTATGCGATCAAGTCTTCAATCAGTTGAATGAACCTAATCAATAGATCCTTTAATACTGCTAACAAATATACGCACATAAACACTTAAATAAGAATTATTCATAGTTTTGTTGTCAGATTTACAGATGAATACTCACGTGACTCATGCTTGTAGCCTCAAACCAGCGCAGAATCCCTGGCAACTTGTATGCAGTGTAGAAGGTGGTGCGCTCAATCCACATTGACTGTAGAGTCATAGAGATGTAGGGTTACATATTATACATTATAAACAGAATAATATATAGGTATATGTTAGGACTGCAAACACTGGGCACAATATATGTGCTAGAACAGAGCAATTCAGATAAAATGAACCAGTATTGTAATTATATGGCAACATATTGTAAAAAAACTTAATTAATAACATAACAACAGCACAATTTTGTTAAAACGAATTAACTTTTGATGCGCTACATGAATACTTTGATTCATCAGAACACACAAAGAAACCATAGAATCCTGATATTCATGAATCTTTCATTTCATTTTTATATTGCTGATTCATTTACAAAGACTTGTATCATGATAACAAAAGACAAATGTTATATTACGAGACCTTAATATTTGTGTGTTTGTTGGTATGTGTATCAATACAAGATTGTGACTCACAGCAAACTCGTTGTCTGGGTCCACTTTTCCCTTCCTCACAGGCCTGGAGTACTGGAATCTCTGAACATAGTTTGATTTGTAGAAGCTGGAAAACGATACATATGTATCAGATTAGTGTTGAACAAATTAGTGATTGGGAAAGATTCTGCAGGATGATGTCTGACAGGTGGAATACTCACTTAATGATCTGATCGGGGACTAACTTGCTCTGCAGACGGGGTGGAATCTCCAGCACAGGCTGGACAGTGAAGCACTGGATGTCTGAAAGTAGCGTACTAAGAATGACTTACTGGTATTTGGATACATTTACATTTATAGTTATTAAGTATGCATGTTTAATGACAGTTGAATAATCCTCAATCCAACTGCCAATAGCATGAAGTGACCCTGCCCAAGGCCAAACATGAGTTGGAGTGGTGTAAATCCATTCCAGCATTAGGCTGTGGAGCAGTGGAACTGGGACTCTGTCACTCCAGAGATGCCAGTGGAAAGATTTAGATTGGTGTTTCAGTTGTTTCACTGCTTGATAATTTTTTATATTCCTATTGTTGGAATATGTACTACAAGTTCTTCCACTAGATAATAATATGTTCAATTTTCCACAAATTCCGCAATTTTTGAATTATCACTTCTGATCACTCGCTTTGGATTATGGGTTTATGGTGGTTCCTGATCATGACTGAACTATTCTCCTCTGATTGAGTCAGCTGAATAAACTCAGTTGACAGAATGACCTGGCTACACAATAATAAACGATACCCTGGGTAAAGAAGTTTTGTATGCATATGGCTTTACATGGGTTAGTGCTAAGCAGATGTATTGTCATAGTGAAAGGATACACTGCAGGGGAGAATTCGTGATGTCTTCCCCAGGCACGGTGGTGGTGTTGAGTCTGACGGCGCTGGGGAACTGGCTCATCAGCTGACTCTGGAAATCCTCCCTGCGCTCATACTCCTTACCGCGGTGGATAAACACCTTGCTCTGCAGTTAAATGCAGCAGTGGACATGTTACAGTCACAGAATTCCAGCTGACAAACACTTCACAACAACCCAGCAGTGCACACACGAACACTAACCCGCAGGAACAGTGGGAAACCACAGCCATAGTATCCCACAGCAAAGTAATCTGGTTTAGGACGAAGAATCTTCATGATGTTCTCGTAGAACTTTGCCTGTTGTTTCTAAACAGAGGATCAAACAGCAGTTAGGAAGCAATTGGGAGGTCTCAAAACATGCACATAGACAGGAAATTTTTAAAGGACAAGAAGAAGAACAGGGACAGAAATGACAATGGAGGGATGAATGCACTAAAGGATGAAGGGAGCAGTGGTCTACAACAGTGGTAGCTGTAGTTGTGTAACATCTTTTTGTTCCGTGGTTTTTCATTCAGATATCACAGCCGTATTTTGCAGATGCAAAGAATTTTGAGTTCACAAAAGAACTGACCCATTTAGTGGAAATTAATTATCAAACATAAATAGCACATCACGCTCTTCAAAAGCCAGTGTAAATTCAATGTGCCAGAACAATCAGAGAAACACAGAATCCTCTGATTAACTGAAGAACATGTATTAATTATTGAGCACAGTCTAAGATTTAGACATTTTGTTCACATTCAAACAGTCTGAATGTTAAGCAGGCAGGAATATAACCTTGACTTTAAAGATAAAGTGACACTCAAGAGAGATTTTTGCATGATTAGTGTGGATATTTTCATTCTGTTCTCCTCAGAAGGGAATGATTAAACTAGGCATTAAAGATTTAGTGAAAATAGAAGTGATGACTGCACCTCTCAGGGATGAATGTAGGATTCATAAATCCTTTGATTACCCTTAGAAGGCAGTGTTAACAAAGTCATTGAGCAATTCAGTATTAATTAATTTCGACTAGGACAAAAGTATGGATTCTAAACTTTCGGCTGAAGCCACGTTTGTGTAAGCTGAAGACATGTTTAAGACATGTTCTTCGCAGCTGTGCCCTGTTCTGACACTAAAAGAAAATGAAAAAAGTTTAAAATACACGCTTTAATGTGATACAGTAGTTACATTATATAACTACATAGAAATGGTGTGGCAAAATTAAAACAATTCAGTGAAGAAATGCAGAAAAAAACTGCGATTGCATGTTTACCAGGTTCTGTCCAAGCAGCTCGTAGTCAAAAACCTCCAACTCATACTGTTCAGCGAGCTCTTTACACAGAGAAATGGCTTCTTCCCACATCTAAAACACACACACACACACACACACACAGAGCGATGCCTGACTGTAAAGTGTGAAGGTCACTTTAAATGCATAAAATTCAAGCCTAATTATTTGCCAAAGTGAATTACTGAAGAGTATAAAATCAGCTTGTTTCAGGGAAAGATTACAGACTCAATTTAATAGAAAGAGTGGAGCACAAAGCATGAATAACTTTAAATTGCTACACTTTAAACCAGGCTTCATTTAACTTGCTTAAGGGTCGGTTTCCTGTACAGGGATTAAGACAAGTTCTGGATTATGCGCTACTGTGAATATTTTCTTTTGAAAAGGAAAGGGTAGTCCAAGACTAGGCTTACTCTCTGACTGGGAAACCACAAATTTTTATCTTCCTTCATTCAGCAAAAAACATACTAGTCAAATTCAGAATTCTGAAAAGCTCTAAGATTTGCAGTATTTAACGATATTGTGATAAACTGCATCACATTATGTGTCGTTATGCTTTTCTGAGTACACTGAGGATGGCGTCTGCAGCTCTACAACACTCACCTGAATGAATCAGAATCACTAGCCCTATGAAATCTGATTTAGCAAAGTGCTGAGTGTGAAATGCTGAATAAAATCACTAACATTTTTGATAGTGCTTTCAAAATTATTTTTGTCCATTTCAACATATCAGTCATCTTACAAAATAAATGTCATGACATATCATGAAAGCTTCTTGAAATAGACATTTTATTTTAGCCTAGGTAATCCCTCTAAATCATTTTAATCTAAAGTCCTATTAATCAGTGAGTACAATAAGTACATACTAGAAAATAATTTGCAAGTAATATAGATATGCAAGAGAACAATTGAGGTTTGGCCCACACACTTGCTTGTACTTCAGAAATGGTTATGAAGGAGTACTCCAGTACTGCATCTGTACCTGTCACATCTGTACCTGTAGCATTGATGTTTTAATGCATTTTTCCAAAAGACCTGAAAACCTATTCTCTCAAAACCTGTAACATAAGCATTACGGCTATTACTACGTTTTGAGTTTTTCAAGCAAAGGAAAAGCATCAAAACCATCCATGATAACTGACCTACAGATTGTCAGATAAAAGTATACCTTCACGGGTTTAAAAGTCATTAACACACTACCAGTCTCCGATTTTTGCACTACAGGATTTTACCACTTATTCATTTATTTCATAAACAGCAGATTTTTATTCTTGTTAAGTGTCAGAAAGTTGTTGAGTGAACAACTATAAATGAAAATCTGTAAAATAATCATTTCCCTTATAACATCAGAAAAATCTGTAACAGTGCAGATCTGACATCCTATTAACTGTTTGTGTGGTGATGCAGAGTCAAATTCTAGGCTGTCCTTTAAATTCTCTGATTCATCCCATTGGCTATCACTTAATTGTTTGTTACATATCTACCACTCATCTGGTGATCCACATTATAATTAAAAAATGGTGAAAACAGTGTACATGTATTTGTTAGCACAGAATATTGAGTGCAATTTTAGTAAAGAGAAAATAAGCGCGCAATGTGTAAATGTGGAAAATCTCAGTGTGTGCAGAAACTTCTGACTAGTACTGTAAGTCTTTGGAGTCCATTTAAAAGTGTGATGAATGGGAGGTCAACTCAGTGTCCAGCGCACCTTGCCCTTGTCGAAGTAGCTGATGATGGTATCATAGAGCGTCTCTTTGAGCTGCCGCTGAGACTGAGGGCTCTGGAAGTCCAGCTGAGGAGCACACTGCTCGTCTGACCACTGTGTGTGTTTGGGATGGTGGGGGATAAGAATGGCAGTATGATGGAGAAGCATGGAAGAAAGCCAAAATTAGTGGAATGAGGACAGAAGGCAAATCAAATGCAAAGAAATAAAACGAAATACAACAAAGTGGATGACAGTGTGAAATGCCATAAAGTAAATTATAATAAGATGAGAAGGGAGACTTTATATGACATGAGAAATGTTGTGTCAACTCATTTTGGCATGCCTTCAGACTTTAACATTGTAATCTATTCCAGAAAGGACAATAAGGATATAAAACTGGTCTGCTGAATTTCATCTGTTACTGATGTGTCTTCTTCTATTTGGGAAAATGAATAGGGTCATAAGAAACAAGAGATACTTTGGGAGAAAGTGTGGAACTGTGATCACCGGAGGATTGCAAGTCAGAATGTAATCTAATGCAAATTAATGAACTGCACACTCTAGATAATATCGATCAAATATGACCCGAGAGAGAGATACAGAAAGAGGGGCAGAGAGAGAGAGTGTTGAGGAAAAAAATCCTCCATAAATCTAAGTGTTTAGTCTGCAAGAGCTGAACCGAAGTTATAAATTCAGTCTGAGTGCTTTATCTACCCACAAAGTGCCAGTGGACGTTGTCAGGGACGACTGTAAATCAGGCTAAAACGATGCCTCTTCCGAAAGAACTCCCACTGCACCGACCAAAATATCCCTCTCATTGCCATTGTGGCCTTTTGTCTAGTGTCAAACAGTATCCTTCTGAAATTGCAGTGTGTATGTGTGTATATGTGTATAGGTGTGTGTGCGTGTGTGTGTGTGTATTGTGCTTGTGCAAGGCTATGATTAGGCTGCTCTAAGTGGCCCCGCTGTGAGTGTGTAAGCGTATCTGAGTGTGCATACCTTAAGCAGCTTAGAGTGCAGCAGAAGCGTGTATGCAGCCTCCGTGTAGTTCTCGCCATCCAAATGAAGATCCCTCAGCTTATAGAGGTACCTGTAACACACACACAGAACTCATCTCACACCTGTAACTTTTGAGCGCTGTACTTTACAGCAACCTCCATAAGAGGACAGTATTGGACCTGGATTTTCAAAAGGAAGCTTGCATTTCTTCAGCGTTTAAACCAATTCTCCTGATCCAATCTTTTAGCTTCAACCTCACGCTCAGGCTTGGCCTCTGTTCTCCCTAATCAAAACCAAGATTACCAAAGGATTTGCTGTGATCGGCATTTAGGGTTGAGGATAAAGGAGGAACAGAATTTGACAGAGAATTAAATGATTCGCACAGTTGTGCATTCTTTCAAAATCAAATGCGCATTCTGGTGTATATGGGCGGATCAACACACAGGCTTACCTAAGCTGAGGCCTAGGGGGAAGCAGCACAAAACACAAGTGTGAAAAAAAAGGCAAGCTGCCAAACAGTATAGCATTTGATTTGTTGGTTGGCATATTGCTTCTCAATCTTCTTGAGCTGTGCTACCTCCTAACCTGGCTGTCTTAGGAGTCCCTCAGGTTCCAGGAGTTACTGACATTATCATATGACAGCTCTAGGGATGTAACATTTCATACTGTACGGCATTTTATTGTAGCATGTTGCTTCATATTACTGCACCATGACTACAACGTTCAACACTTGTTCTTGGTGTGTCAGCTTGTATTAAGATATAAAGCATTAGACTGGGACACTTTAAGCTTTCATTTGTGTTGTATTTTATAATGTTGAATGCTCTGATAAAAATGATCAAAAAGTTTTGCCAACAATTTGTGCAGTAACCTGCAAGAGCTTACTCACATATCCTGTCTGTCTCAGTTTTTGACAACAATGTGGTATACTGATGTTGGTGAAGAATAAACCTCACAGCAGGACACATCTGTTGTGTTCAGATTTGCTTTACACTGTACTTTATATTGCTCTATTTACTTACTGTGACAGGTGAATAATATAATTAGTCAGTGGTGGGTCAATTGGGCCTTTAAGAAGTGTAACCCAGGGGCTCAGTGACAAAATTAATCCACCTCTGCTGATGCATTTAAAATTCAAGCTGCAGTAAACAAATGGCAGATGTCAAGCAAAATGGATCAATACCAAGGCGAATAATGAATAATCAATAACTATTCTCCAACGTGTCTGCCCCCAAAAAAACAACCCCCTTCTAAAAGAGAATGACCAACGCTTCAAGGGCTGGAACGATGCCATTTTTTTTCTGGGCATAAATAAGGTAATACAAAGCAGAAACTGAACCAGTCAACCCATAGAAAATGTTCCACTAGTCTGAATGACAGGATCTGAGGTTTCCCCATCAAGTGAATCAGGTCTGTCCTATATAGTCAGAGTAAAGCATATATTCTTCACAGTGCTATAGCTCACCATGTAGAGAGAGAACTTATGCAAATCTGTACATGAAGGCCAGATTTGGGACATGAATAAAATATCATGCAGATATCTGCTTTAGATATTCAGCCCTGACCCAGTATGTGTAAAGTGTGTGCAGGAATTTTGTCACGCCCGCCACAGCCAGCCTCCCCCTCTCCAGCGGCACATTCAGACACATCCAAGTTTAATGTGCCTCTAAGGCTGCCGTATGTCAAACAGTGAAGGAGAAATCATTCACTCTCTCTCTCTCTCTCTCTTTCTCACTTACTATCTCCCACTCTCTATTTCCCCTTTCTTTCATCTCTCTCTCTATTTTCTCTTTTCTTACTTTCCTCATCTCTTTTCAATTCTCTTTCTCTATTTTATGTTTCTTCATATTTTCCCTACATCACTATTTTTCATTGCTATCTTTTTCTCATTCTTTGTCCTTCTGTTTCATTATCCCCACTTCTCTCTTTATCCGTTTCTATATCCTCTATTTTCTCCCTTTTATTATCTCTTTTATTCTTTCACTCTCTGTCCCTTTCTCTCTCTCTCTCTCTTTCTAATAGCAACCTGGCACACTTTGATCCAGTAATATTCTTTGGCTGGTGGGAGGGTGGAGGTGTGCCTTGTTTTCTTTTTTCTTTTTTCCTTCTCTCTTCCAAGGCTGCAACAGACCCTTCCAGAACTGGCAGAGATATGAAAGGAACTGGAGAGAACTCCAGAGAATTATTCACCAGGGCTGAGGTACATCTTCCAGCCTAGGTTTAAAACATCTCTGCTTTCTCTTTCTGTTTTAACAGGCATGTGGATCAGTGGTAGGCATAACGCTCCCCGATGCAGGATATTGATCCATCAATGTGATCAGGCTCATGGGGAGAATATGCATATGATAGCGACTTGGGCCCTGCGGATCCTGCAGATCCAGAGGCTTTAATGTCTTGGCGAGGCTGAGTGTGTGAGGCAAGTAATGAAGGGATGAAAGTCAGAAGAAAACCAGGCAGGGACTTTCACTAGATGAGGTGCTGGGATGTTGTTAGCTTGCACTGTAAGTGCAGAGATGTAATTTTCCTTTCCTTATTTAACCTCCTGAATTCAAGCTAGAGTAGTTTTGCCAGAGAATGTTCAGTCATAGAAGGGGCTAGCAGTTTTGTACAATATAGATTATCTGTGTAATTTTCCAAAATTACTTCAAGACAGAAACATGACCACACAGCAAAACCCAGTAAAGCTAACTTTCAATTAACCAAATTAAGCATTAGGCTTGTAAAGGTGGATCATTCAGCTCGTCAGATACCACCGAACAAGACAGAAGTTGCACTGCTTTTACAGGCACTTTCAAGATTCTTTACTTTCCCTTTAACATCTTCTAACTAGACTGCCAAATTACAAATATAGTGTTTCCAACTTCAGGGAGAACAGTGACAATTAAAGCTCAGTGTTAATGGTTAGTTGCTTTCAGGTCACCAAACAATGTGAAGCAGCGGTCTGCAAGGAGTTGTGTTATTACATTACCATGAGGTTTATTCAAACACACTACTATAACTACATTCGAAATTTTCAGGAGCTGACAAATCCAATATATGATCAGACCATTAATTAGGTGCTTTATGGGAACAACCATTCAAGTTGTTCCCATAAAGCACCTAATTCAGTATAACATAATAAACATTTATTCAGATGATAGTTTAATGATACATCTTATTAAATCTGTCAGTGCTCCTGAAAACGAGAGCAATGACCAACCTCTAAACAGATCAGCACTTTGTTTTAGTGTTACCATTTTAGCGTAAAATCTGCACAGGTCTTGCCATAGAGCAAGCAGGAAACCATGTTTGATAAAACCATGTGGTAAATAAGTATTGTGCCATTTGGTTAGAATATTTAGTATATATTTTTTGACAATACTTGTTCTGCATATTAGAGAGGTTACCATGTCAAATTCTGTCAATATTTTACATTCTACACTTTCAGTCAGTAAGATTGAAGGCATTATTATTAGGGGTGTAACGGTAGACAGATGTCATGGTTCGGTACGTACCTTGGTTTTGGGGTCACGGTTCGGTACGGTTCAGTACAGTGAAGTTAAGTAATAAAAAATCCAAAGCATGACGCTTGGTTTGTTTTCGTCTATTTTAAATAAACAGCAGTGTATTAACCAGTAAACACACACTCTTGCTTATATTTTCATGTATAGATGACAAAAAA
>JBBPCY010000130.1:4568663-4604737 GCA_037974405.1 Brachyalestes nurse
AAACCACCACTGGGTTCCTGAGCAAGACCCGTAACCCCAAGTTGCTCCAGGGAGACTGCCCCCTGTAGTTAGGGAATGGAAGTTGCTTTGGATTAAAACTTCTGCTAAATGCTGTAAATGTAATTTATTGGGTTTTGTTTAAAGTTATTATTATATGTGCTGTGTTCTGTGTTCCTCAGCTGTCCTGCTGGCTCTGGCCTGTGTGCTGTTTGTAGTGAGGGTCTGTCTGGTGGTCTACAGACACCTGAGGCAGCCCCTCTACCGCCACGAGGAGGAAATCGTGTCGCCGGTGGAAGCAGCTGAAAGGCAGATAAAGTTCTTTATGTGATCAGATTTCAGTTGAAGCTGAGCTGTGCTGTGTCACTGTTTTCTGAGTCACACTGTAATGCAATAGAACTGAAGTATTAAGTAACCTATGCATTCATCTCTCTGTGTGTATATCTTAATGTTATTATTATTATTTATGTATAATTGTGCTATACATGTATATTATTCAGTACTGTATGCTTTTTATGCATTGATCAGGGAATTACTATAAATAAATACATTCTTAAAAAAGTATTTTATTTAATTTTTGGAATACAATCATGTACATATTATTTGTTGAAAAACCTTGTTAAATAAAATCTTGAAATGCAGTCTACTGTCTAGTGTATGACATTTCAATCTACACTGTATAAAATATTGTTGAATAAAATAATAGTTATTAACAGGCCGAGTCCAACTTTTGAGCAGTGGGGCAGTTCTCAAACAGTAAAGCAATAAGGTCTAATGAGTAACGTGGGTCCCTTACAGGGGATTCATATCATATCCCTGGTCACAATAAGAATAAAAATAACTGTGACCATCATTGTTGTTATAATGATGATGATGATTATTTCTATTATTGCTATTACATTAATGATCATAATGATGATGATTATTATTATTGATATTATAATGATACACTGTATGGACAAAAGTTCCGGGGCGCTTGACCATTACACCAACAGGGACTTTAATGACATTGCATTCAAACACATAGACTTTAAAATTGTGTTTTTGTGGGAATTTGTGTCAGACACTGATGTTGGACCTGACTCACAATCTACATTCCAGTTCATCCCAAAGGTGCTGGATGGGGTTGAGGTCAGGACTCTGTGTGGTAAGTCAGGTTCTTCCACACTGAATTCCTCCAGCCATGTCTTTATGGAGCTTGCTTTGTGCACTGGGGCACAGTCCTGCTGGAATGGAAAAGGTTCTTTCTCAAACTGTGTCCACAAAGTTGGAAGCATGGCGTTGTCCAAAGTGTCTTGGTCTGCTGAAGTATTAAGATCGAAGTTCCCTGGAAGTAAGGGGTATAGCCCAAACCCTGAAAAACAGGTGTGTCCCAGTATATTTTTTCCAATACTTTTCCATGTAGTGTATGTGATGTTCTGTTCCTTTAGCGTAAGCTGAGATCATGGAATAGCATAAGGAAGCTTTAGTGTGTAAAGCTTTAGAAACCACCACCAACAACAAAAAGTAGTAGTAGTATTAATATTATTATTGTTGTTATAATGATGATGGCAGCGTAGCTTATTGTGAATGATAGTTATTATTTCTATTGTTGTTACATTGATGATGATGGTGCTGCTGCTGATGATGATGATGATGGGTATAATGATGATGATTGTTATTATTTGTATTGTAAGAATGATGATGGTGATGATAATTATTATTATTATTATTAGTAGTAATATTTTTATTGTTGTTATAATGATGGTAGCATACTTTATGATATGTGAATGATAGTTATTATTTCTGTTGTTACACTGATGATGATGATGGTGATAGTGATGATGAAGGTGATGGTAGGATTGTTTTTACATGAATGATTGTTATTGTTATATTGATGATGGTGATTATTATTATTACTGCTGTTGTCTTAATGATGATAGTAGGATTTATAAACACCAGCCTGGCAGGATATTCTGTTGCATGTGTAATGAAACGGTAACCCTTTTTCCGCTGTTGGGAATTTACTGAATTCAAACAAAAACAAAATTGGCAGACAGCTAATGCAAAGGTAAGCTAAATAACTAGCAAATGAATGATTAGCTTAGCCTCTTCCAGAAATGGACAGCATTATGCTGATTTTGGTGAGTTTTTTTTTAATTTAGGTACTGTGCAGTTGACTAAAGAGTTTGACTGGAAGACATCCTGCATCGTTCCGGTTCCTAGAAAGAAATGACCCAGCGAGCTAAATGACTTTTGACCGGTGGTGCTCACATCACATCTGATGAAGACTCTGGAGTGGCTCTTCCTCAACAGGTATGTATGGGGAATGAATGGATGGTGGTTGGGGGCGTGGCAATCGGGAAAGGCACCCAACCACATGTCCACCTGTCTCTTGTTAGTAAGTGTAATCATGTTAAGTGTCTGCGTTGCGTGATTGGGTTGGAGTGAATGAGTTTGTGTATTTGTAGTCAGCCGACCCAGGCAGTCCTTGTGCAGACACTGTCGTTCCTAACTTGGTTGTGTCGGGGTTGTGGGAAGTCAGATCTCCTGGAGGTCCCACAAGGAGAAGAAACTGTATCAAGGACATTAGGTCCAACCCAAAGAGATTCCCCAGGGTTGCAAGTCTGAGTAAGGCTCAGTGTGTATGTTTGTATCACGTATTTGTGTGATTTCAGACTGAAGAAACCCGAGCGCATGGGATCCTAAGGAAACAAAAAGAAAACTTATCAAACAAGGGGTCTCTGGGCAACTGGAAGTTCCAAAGACTTTAGTTTTGTTCTTGAGAAGACACGCACGTGTGTGCACTGTGTCGGTGCTTGCTTTGATTTCAATTAAACTACGTGAACGTCTTCCCCGCTTGTTTGTGCGTCCTTTCTAGACCCCGACGTGACACATGTATTCATATTTTGCTTCCAAAGATCCCAATTTTGTTTTCTTAGTGTAGTTCTCCAGGCTTCCTGAAAGACTTTCAAAGGCTGTCATTTTCAGTCTAATTCCTGAACCTGACCAGTTTCAGAGGAATAATTCAAGACCAGAACCAGTAAAAAAAACGGTGCAGATGATTTCAGATGATCAGGCGGTGATCAATATACAGGTGGTGCTGAATGCTGAGAGATTAGAACACCTTAATCTAGGCACCTTGTGTCGTTAGGCACTTTGCATCTTATCATAATAAAACCGTTCTTCCCACTTTATTAATGAATCTACTCAATATGCCAAAGATATGGTTTGCAGACATAAAATAGTACTTGAACAAACCTTGACCAAATCAGGAATCTGAAGAGAGACTATCTCTCTTTCTCTCTCCCTCTGTAAAATCTACTATAAATGGAAACCTGAGACCGAAATACTGTAACAAATGTGTTGTGTCAACTAAGCAAGGTCAGCTGAGGGTGTTTTCTCATTCGCACTGTTTCAGCGTTTCAAGTGTCCTCAACCCGCTGAGTCATGGCTTTTTGTGTGAATGTGAACATGTCAAACAAACACACACCTCTCTAGACAAAAATTAATTAACCAAAACATTGTGTAACGAAAACAATACTTTATAGAATGCAGTATTTAATATACAATGCATTGTATGTACTGTATATATATACAGAGAGAGGGAGAATGCAGTATAATAAATACTTTAGTTTTTGGCTGTTGGGGTAATCTTCCACGCCTTGGTGGCTCGGCCAGCCTTTCAGACTCTATGTGTTATTTAATTAATTTGAACTGGACTGCCCATAATTTAGTTTTACCCAGGTGGGGTCTGAGCTCTAAAGGAGCTCTGTTGTTGTGAGAACAACAAGTGATCTGAAATCTCAGCAGTAGTTAAGCAGCAGGAAAGAAAACAGAATAAAATGTAAAGTTTGCTTATGTTTTGTATTCAAAAAAAAACCCTGAGGTAGTTTGTACTTGGGTCCCGTGAGGTTCACTTTTACAGAACTGAGTTTGGTTTACTATGCCTGAAAGAACTATGCCTGAAAACACCTTGAAATAAATGTTTTTATCTAACCTTGCTTACTGACCCTTGTCTGTCCGAAATCCTTTCTTTTGTAGTAGCTGAGCTCTTGGACTATAGTGGCAAAATGTTATTTTTTACCTTTCACTTGTACAAATAGTTTTGTACAAACTATTTTGGAATTCATAGCATCATTTTAAATGTAAGACAGCATCTGACATGCACAATAGTTGTGATTAGGCTCAGATTTTGACCAACTTCATGTGAAGCTTGTTCAACCTCCTGACAGTTGCTATGAAATACATTTGTGGGCAGAGCAAGTAGAGCCTCATTGAGTTAATTTCCAATGGACAATAGACAAAGAAGGAGAAACATAACACATAAAATATATCAATTAAATGATTTATTGTCCATGTTGTTTTAAACCCCATAGGGTTAGTAATGGGAGGTCAGGAGATAAAGCATGCTTGCAGTATGGTCATCTTCAGAACTGTACATACAGGACAGAAAGTCAATTATTGCTTACTCATCACTCTTGAGGTGGAGGTCTGCTGTGAGGGGCAGAGTGCCAAGACCAGATATCAGCTACCAGAGTCTATTGATTACAGGCACTAAGACACACAGCAGTGCAGAAGTAAGGTTGACTCAGTGCTTGGTTGTTTTTGTCAGATCAAAGTTTTCCTTGAAAGCAAATGGAAGAATGTGTGCACTGACCAGTGAAGAGCTAGCAACATTTTTTCTATCTGCGTTGAAACAAACAATATGACAGTATGACATCTGGATCCTGAATTTCCTGACAGCAAGATCTCAGTCAGTCAGTCAGGATCAGGAGCAGCATGTCCAGGACCACCACGCTGAGTACGGGGGTCCCCCAGGGCTATGTGCTCAGCCCTCTACTGTTCACGCTGATGACCTACGACTGTGCAGCAATGCTGAGTTTTCTTGTCCTGTTGGAATACAGTTTGGAAAATTTCTATTGCCTTATTTGTCATGACAGTTTCACACAAGATGATGGACATTATCGCGTGATGCGTTTCCATAAAAAACAATGATTCTGTTGGAACCACTTATTCCTTTAAAGAATGCATACTTTTAATTATTTTTATTTTATTTTGTTAATATTCTGCAGTTAAAAATGATTTTCCTTGGTGATCAGAATGGACAGCTGACAGAATTAGCAGACAGTGTTCTCCTTCAAGTGTGTTAAGCTATCCAGTGATGTTGTGTCAGTTCAAAAAGATTCACTTTATGTGTCTCTGTGGTTGACTTCACCATGATTGGGGGTGACCTGGATAGCGGGCAGAATTGACAATAACTAAATTGGGATGACACTTGGTCAAAAAGTAAAAAAAAAAAACTATAATAATAATAATAGTAATAACGGATTGCACTTGTATTGGTATTTTTACCTCACATTTTAGCATACTGTGCATTGCCACATCCAGGTAAACAGGGCCAATTATGCTTTCTTAGACTCTCAGCATTGATGGTATCAAACTCTTGATCTCCTGACAGTACTGCAACACCTAAGCCCCATCGAAATCTGTTTTTTAATGAAAGCTTTAAGCTCCGAAAAGCTTATCGTGACACCGTTTATCATGACAGGTATATTTTCTCACCGCATAAATACTTTTTCTAAAAAAACATTGTGTATTCCAGTTTCTGTGTGGAAGAGTATAATGGCAGAGTGAGATTGAAAGCTGGGCTTTTACTGGACTCTCTGTGGTCTCATTTAGCACTGTTTCGCATCACCCTGCCACAAGCCTCCGCAGCAAAATTATTCACTATTCCCTGAATGCACATAAACTGTACCCATCTCTCTCTCTCTCTCTCTCTCTCTCTTTCAAATCACTTTCTCTGTCTCTCTCCTCCCCCTCTTTCAGATCACTTACTGACACACACAAACACATTTAAGCATATATATATGTTTAAATATTTGTGTATGTGTATGTGTTGTTTGGTGTGTGTCTTGCATTGCTTGGTAATGTTAGTTGCCACATTGCTGCTTATTAATCATTCTATCAGTGCGGAAAGTTCTGTGCTGCACCTTCGCAGGTAATTAATCATTCTGTCAAAGAGCCGGGCTTGTAATTCCACAGCACGTTCGCTTTAAAGGCGTATATTTAGCAGCATTTCTGGCTCAGCCAAAGCAGCGTTCCTGTAGATGTAAGCCAGATCTATAGGCTCAGTGTAATTATTTACATGGCGTCGAGTCCCAGGGGAAGCAGGTCTAGAATGCACATGTGGAAGTACCCCACCACCACCACCACCTCCCCACGCAACCCCCCGCCCCTTTCACCCAGCCAAGCCGCCACAGCTTCTGGTAGCAGTATGGAGGTCATGTCCTCATGCTGCAGCTTTGACAATGCGCCTGGAGTAAGTTACTAATTCAGTCTCAGTGCTGCCCCATTCCTCTGTCTCTGCCCCATCTCTCTCACCCTCTCTCTCTCTCTCTCTCTCTCTCTCTCTTCCCCTCTCTCTCTCTCTCTCTCTCTCTCACTCTCTTCCCCTCTCTCTCTCTCTCTCTTTCTCAATTGCGCAATGCCTCTGTATAATGTGCCCTCACAGCCACTAGGGACTGAGCTAAGACTGCACACTTTTTTTTTTTTAATGCAATTTGCCCGGCTATGAATCTGAGGCTGCAGTGACAGCTTCATCCCGGAGCTGTCACTCTGAAGTGCAGGATGTCTAAACCCACATGGTGTGAGTTACTGGGTTGTATTTGAATTGGAAAATGGCTTTCATCATGACCCTGGGCTGAATATGGGAAGTCCAGAAGTGGGTGAGGGTAAAAGGCATTCTGAATTTACCGATTTTATTTACGATTATTAGTTTTTTTAGGCCACTTTAATTACATGACAATGGAATTCTCAAAGAGGGTCATGTCCTGCATTTTTTTTGTATTTTATTTTCCACCCTGTCTCTTTCAGATCTTCATCTGGTTTTACATGCCACAAATGGTCATGATTTATTTTACCAGACCATTTCCAACCTCTCTTTTATTTTTTGATTTAAACAGGTTGATTTTGTTTCACGTTAACGTTAAGACTCATACCTATGTTCTCATTGCCTGCCCTGTATCCTTCAAATAAAGAGACCTCATAACTTCACCATGAATGGCTGTGTTAAGACGCCACAGCCTGAATAGGAGTACAGGTGTAAATACACTTGTGACATCACAAAAACCATGAATTCAAAACGAACTGTTTTGCAGCTTCATATCAATTTATGGACTTAAAGTATGTGCAGTTTTTACATCCAACATTTAGACTATTTCATTTCAAAATGGGTTCTGCATATTAAGGGCACTTTAAAGGTGGCCTTTCAACAAACAATCACATATTAGATCAGTATAGACAGAGAAAGTATGCACCTGCAGTGTAGATGCTGTATGCCCCATAGTATACAAAATACAGTGTAAGTGTTAACTACTGTATGTCCAATACAAACACAAAGGCAATAAGGTCCCTACACAATAATGTTTATGCAATATTCATGTACAGTAAAATATGAAGTGAATGTTACACAAACACAATAAAAATTACAAAAAGTGTAGAACAACGTAACTAGATTATCTATGTCCCATGTTTTGCAATGCAACCACACCAGTATATATCTGTGGAAAAGAATTTCAAATATCTGTGTTGGTTTCAGCTTTTCGAAGCCAGTTTATAGACACAATATTATGATTTCTTTGTCAATAAACCTTAATTAGAGACATAAATCAGGTGTCATTTTCTCATCACCACTGTTGCAGAATTACTACATAAAAATTGTAAATACATTTGACATATATTATTCAATAATTAGATATGCATTACATAATTTGAAAATGCCAGCTGCTAAAAGTGGCTTGTTACTTTAGCCTACCATTGAAATCTATAAAGGTTTTTTCCTTTCCTTAAATATAGAAGGTTTGGTTATTTGGTACCTTGATTCCAATGTGCTCACATGAAGTAAATGTATTACACCAACACAATTGTTACTTTCCACTGACTCTCTTTTGGCATTAATTATGTAATATTCTTCATTCAAGTGGTATTAACACATACATTTAAATCCAGTTAATTGAAAGAACTAAATTCTACTGCCTGCTGATATACAGGTGATATGAAATTTCTTGTTTTGGTGTTCAAACACATTTATATTGATCTGTGTATAAACTGGGCTGCGAAGAAGACTGTAACGCTACCATAAAAAGGAGTGTATGTTGCAGCAGTTGTATATGAGATATAATTAAGGAAAACAGTACAAAGCATTGGAAGAGCTCCTTCATGCACCGCCAGTGTTTATTTCTCATTATATTGGAGCACAACAGGAGCTTCTACCACTCATATAGCCAAATGTTTAGAGTGCTGTAGACTCCACTGAAGTGATGTACAATTACTCATTAAGAAATGGCACCTCTGTTTTCACTTATGGGGGAAAAACAAAAATTACTGGTGGGAGGTTTATGCATGCACAGATGCAGATTTTGCTGGATCACACACACACACTCACACACACGCACACATACTGAATTAAAAAACTCTTACATACTTTGTTGGTTGCAAACTTTCCCATTTTATCTGTTCTTCCATGTGTTTTCATTAGTTTCAGCTCTACTCTCCAAGTGTCTCTACATCTGATGTACTGCAGCAGTCTACAGATTATTTTTTGCGATTGTATCTTTGCAGATGGATTACTGCATGCACTGAAGATTTTAATGTATCCTCCACTTGCCTTCAGGCAATAAGTATAAATCATCCACGATCAATATACCCCATTTGCAACCTCGCACACTGCAGCAGAACAGTAACTAAATGCGCCGCTGCGACGAGGAGTTAAGGCCGCAGGTTTTGCACAGACGGAGGCCACATTAATTGAAGGTTAAACATTAGCGTTAGCCGTCTCTCCCTGCTGACCTGAGCCTCAGAGTGAAAAGTGGACAAGCGAGTGCTCTACTTTCCACTTTATTTTGGTCTCCCTGCAGTTGCCCGCTGGATTCAGTGTAACTCTCTTTCCTCATACCTCAGCGTCCACTGCACTTGTTCTAAAGCCTCAGATTGTGTCACTTTGCAGCATCAGTAAAGCCTTTCAGTTGGAGTCCTTTTTAGTTTAATAATAGGATCACGTTGAATCTGGAACAACATATCCCAGAGGACTTTGACCTACACACTCAGTGTATCGTCACTGAACATTAAAAAAATCGCATACCTACGTAAAATCTTATAACTACGTAATAACTATGTGATAAAGCACAATCTACAGTGAATCAGTGTAAAGTGATTTTACTTCTAATTTTGGACCATCAGTTTATATTGCTCCATTCATTAAGATTTCTTTATACAAGTAGCTAGACACTTGGAAGTATCTATCTATCTATCTATCTATCTATCTATCTATCTATCTATCTATCTATCTATCTATCTATCTATGTGTGTGTGTGTATGTGTGTATACTTATACACCAAATGGTTTTCATTACAAATGGCTGTGTAAAAATGGGGTCAGATTTAAACTGATTACTATTTATTTTTAGCCATAAATCTGAACATTGTTGCGAGCTTTCGTGGTATTGTCCAGGGATTTTCAGAAACTCTGTGTGTGTGTGTATGTGTGTGTGTGCTTAGTACACTGCATTTAATGTCTTATTAGTCAGGAGATGTGCCTCTGTGAGTGCAAAAAAGTGTTTGGAAGCTATAGCATACTTGATTTGTCTGTTGGTATTGTGTTTACACCCAATTCACATGTCTTGTTATTTCTCTGCATGCCAACAACTGTAACTGAACGCATTTTAACTCTCACACACACACACACACACACACACACAAACATACTTACTGACATGACCACCTACATACATATGTATGCTAAGGCAGCCAGAGTGACAGTGCACCGCCTTTTTGTCTGTAGCAAAGGCAGCAAACACACTCAGACAGACAGACAGACACACACACACACACACACAAAGACAGGAGTGAACATATATATATATACTGTGGGTTTCCAAATATGTCACAACCAACACACATTTCACACACACACTCTGCCTTAAACAATGGTGAGCAACACTAGTATCTCAAACGCACAGCAGTGGCAGGAAAAGGTAGACTCAAGTGACCCTCTGTGTATCAGCCTCAAGCGGAGGGAGAGAGTGCTGGAGGAAGGAGGAAAACAGAGAGAACCATAACATTAAAACTTCTTGCCTAACATTATGTGGGTCCCACTTTTGCCATCAAAACAGCTTTGAGCCATCGATTTAAAGACTCCACAAAACCTCTGAAGGTGTGTTGCAGTCTCTGTCACTAAGACGTTAGCAACAGCTCCTTTAGGTCCTGTAACTTGTGAGGTGGAGCTTCTATAGGTTAGACTAGTTGGTCCAGCACATGCCACAAATGCCTGATTGGATTGAGATCTGAGGACCTGGAGGGCAGGTAAACACCTTGAACTCTCTGTCATGTTCCTCAAACCATTACTAAACAAATTTTGCGGGTGACAGTGCACATTATCCCCTTAAGCTGCTGGTGCTCTAGTGGTTAGGGAATTGCCCCTGTGATCAGAACATTGCAGGTTTGAATCCCAGGACTGCTAGTGGCACCACTGAGGTGCCCTCCAAGGTACCGTCCCCACACACTGCTCCCCGGGTGCCCCTTGTTGGGGGCAGCCCACTGCTTCGCTTGGTGAATGGGTTAAATGCAGAGAAAAAAATTCACGCTGTGATGGCCACTTTATTTTATCCTGCTAAAGGGGTCACTGTCATTAGTAAAAAAAAACATTGCTTTTGGGTGAACAACAATGTTTAGATAACTAGTAAAGTAAAGCATCCATTTGTCGTACGCGAACACACCACAGCACACAATTCTTTCTCTGTATTTAACCTATTCACCAAAAGTGGTCCAAGGAAAGATGAGTGGTTCATGGGAGATTTCGAAAGCACTAAAATGTTCCCTATGCTTTACCCTCCTGTGCTCTAACCCAAAAAAGCACACACACACACACACACACACATACGTTTCCGCTACTGTGACTGAAAGCCCTGTTTGATTAAGTGATTGAAACCAAATGAAAATGGGAAGACTGTTTGTATGTGTGTGTGGTATTTTCAAATCTCTTTCCTCCATGCAGCCACACTCAGACCTGTTCTACGAAATCATAAAGTGACTTTTATAAACACACAAACGCAAACACACACACACACACACACACGCACACGCACACGCACACGCACACGCATACGCAAACTCTTTTTCTCTCACACACACGGACACACAAACATAACTAAAAAAGACATGTCTAACTATTAGTGCATTTTAGGCAATAGAAGCATGTTTTCAAAGCCTGTGAAGTTTTGCTGTATTATTCCTATTTTATTATTAAGTTTAAGTAGGAAACAATACAGTTAGATTATGTAAGTGTGGCGCTGACACCATCAGTGTGCATCAGTGGTTCAATGGCTTTTATACCTGTAAACTATAAAAAGTAACTGTACACTATATGATTTTGCACGACACTCCTGTTTCACACCTCTCCTCTCCTGCTAAAAATGATAGCATCTGCGATTAAAAACACCATACCATGTTCTTGAGTTGTCTGGTATTGTTATAATCAATCATAACTTTTCAGTTTCAATCGGCACCTATAGATCAATGCACACACACATACACACACACACACACACACACTTTTTTCTATTCAAACACCCCACAACACTTCATAAATACCTTCACACTTGTCCCGGTCACCTACACAAAACACATTCTTTGCTTACTGCAAATATAGACACACAGTCCCCAGTGAGACAGCATAAATAGCCCATAGTGAGGCAGTGTTCTGACCAATAACTCTTCAGAGCCAAGTTTCCTCCTGCTCCTGAGGGAGATATGTACTGTACAGAAAAGGAAGGGAGAAATCTATAGAGTTTTAAGCACCTATGATGATTATGCAAATGCTACACTGTACAAATCCCCTTCATTTCTAAAAGCAGTACTCCAGCCTGTCTCCCAGTATAATAGATTGGTTTTAAAGTTTCATAAACTTCATGTCTCAGGAATCTCAGGGCATTCATTAATCCCAATTACAGAGCCTTGGCATATAGTAAACTGCCCCCCCCCTCCCCCCACTGTGCACTAAGATAGCCACACTAGAGACAGCGAGAGAGAGAGAGGATCACCTTGAGACACCTACTTCAGACTTTCACCCAACACATTGATCAATGCAGCACAAGGTCACTCCTCTGTGGGTGTCTGTATGTGTGTCTGGTTGTTGATGTGCAAGCAATCTAGTCGCCGTCTCTGATTAGATTTCGATGTTATATGCCTGTTTGTGAGTGTATGAGAGAGGGTGAGAGTGTGCGTTCGTCTGTAAGTGTGTGTAATTATGTATAATATCTGTATCTGTAGTTTGTGTTTGTGCTCAGGTGTGTGTTTAAGTATGCATATGCAAATGCAGATATATGAGAAAGGGGGCTAACACCACACTCTGCATGGAACAAACTGAAATGTGACACATGTGAAATGTGTGTGTATTTAAAAAAAAAATATTATTATTTATTCACAAATTTTAATATACTGCTAATGATAACATTTCGGCACCTTTCAGTTTATCCAGTTGTGTTGTTTTTTGTAAGGGCTCTGAGCGTATTTGACTCATTAGGCCTAAATCCACTTCAGATGGACAATTTCAAAGTTAAATAATGTGATCCTTCAAACCTCTCAAGAGTCTTCTGTTTACACTCAACAGCCATATGCTCATCTAAACAGCTGAGTGAGGATCTGAAGTGTGTTTTCAAAGCCTGTTAAGTTTTACTGTACAACTCCTATTTTAAGTTTGAGTATGAAACAATAGGGTTAGAATATGTGAGTGGGGCCCTGGCACATAGGCTTGAAGGATCACATTATTTATTTAACTTTGAAATTGTCTACAGCTGAATTGGATTTAGACCAAATCAGTCAAATACGCTCAGAGACCTTACAAAAAATAACACAACTGGATCAACTGAAAGGATGCCTAAATGTTATCACGTGCTTTTTTTAGAAATATGTCCCATTTTATAGATTGAGGGCATTGAGTGATGGTGTTTAACAGAGTATAAGACTTTTGTGTCCAACTTTGTGTATTTGTACAGGTGTGTGTGTATGTGTAAAAGAAGGCTTGCAGCTCTAGCCCATTATCCCTCCTCTTCCAAACTTTAGTACTGACACTGTACACTACATTAGGTAGAGTTCTCCTGGTATTCACCAAACCCAGATGAATTCATCCTACTGACTGTAGTGAAACATGATTCGCCATTCCAGAGAACACATTTCCACTGCTTCAGACTCTCCGGCAGACCCATTTCATAAAGCTCCTCATGCACACTTCTGGTAGTAATATTTCTTTTAGTGGCAGTCTGAACTCTGTAGTGAGTGAAGAAACATTAGAGGATAGAGTTTTCAGCACTTGTCAGTCCTGCTCTTTGAGTTTGGGTGGTCTACAGCTTCATGGATGAGCTGTCATTTCTCTTAGTTGCTTTCATTTCACGTACAACTAGCCAGGGGAGATTAAACAAAACTTGATTGTGGCAAAGGTGGCATCCTGTGGTGGTGCCACATTTAAAGTCACAGAATTCTTTAGTGAGGCTTTGAGTCTGTTGAGTCATCAAATAAGAAAATTTAAGCAATACAAAAATCTCCTCAGGCTGTATACAGTCAAGAGCAAAAGTTTGCATACACCTGACAGAATTATGTTTGTGCAATTTCTCTGTGAAAATATCCTCTTCAGGGACCACACATGAATTTGGTATTTTCTGTAAAATATAAAGCACATTTTGCATTCATTAGAGTTTAACTGGGGAAAAAACAACAAAACAGAACTTATTACATTTTGCACAGGGTGCATTGTATGCTTTATTTATTACTTAATATATAAAATATGTAATTAAAAAAATAAAAAGCATTTGTGCTTTAAAAATTACCGACATTTTCTCTGTAGAAAATGTGCAATTCTTACTACACAGAAAACCATCAAAGCCATTATTTGACCTGGGGTATGCAAACATTTGCATTTGACTGTAGGTGCAAGTTGAAGTTATGTGCGGGTTCTGCTAATGAACTATCCACTTAGCTCCAAAGTATGTTTAACTTTGAGTATGGATATTATATTCATGGATCTACTAAATATGGTCATTACAGCTCCCTGTTTTATAAGTGTGCTGAGAGTTTCTGTGTGTGTATGTGTGTTTGTGTGTGCATGTGTGTGTGTGTCTGATTGCAAGTGAGAGAGCGAGGGGGTTGAGTGTCAAATAGATCTCTCTAATGAGTGTGCTCAGTAGCTTTCCTTTTATCCTTGTCGACGGCACCATGTAATGGCTCCTGCTTATAATGAAAAAAAGTGCACTCTTTAGAGAGCTCCCTGCATGGAGAAGTTTCTATGAACTATATGAAATTGTAGCCAAAACTCCCATTAAGGTGCTCCTGTAGAGACAGACGCCGCATTCCTGGCATAATGGACAGAAGTTAGTGTTCCCTCAGTGGAAAATATCACTGGCCAGGTAAAGGAGCTCTAAACTTTCCAAATTCTATCAACATGAACACAGCTGCAGAACCTCTACCAGTAATCCAGAAAAGCAGCCTGAGACCAGAGCTGTTTACAGCTTAATGACATGATAACTTGGACAAAAATTACACACACACACACACACACACACACACACACACACACACACATATATATATATATATACATCCAGGTGTATGAAACCAATAAAGAACATAAATGAGAAAAAATCTCAATCTTAATGAAAGAGTGGAAAATTAAAAAGTGGAAAAGAGAGTTTTAATGTTAAATGTATTCTCCACTAACGTTTCAAAACACTGCATTCCATTCAGGAGTTCTATTCCACTATTCCATCTATTTAGCATACAGCAGATTAGCCCAATTCAGTTACCCTGAAGTTAAACAAAGTGTTTCAGTCTGGATAGCTTTTGAATGAGACATGACACAGAGTGGCCAATCAGTTTAGTCTTAAAGGCACGGTAGCAAAACCTCCATATAAATTTAAGTAATAAAGATTATGAATTATGACTGTTTTTGATATATAGCAGACACAAACACTTATACAATAATTATAATAATATAATATTACTTGTTTTGCTATTATAATACATTTACAGCATTTGGCCAACGCCCTCATTCAGAGCGACTTACAGTCATCAGTTACAGGGACAGTCCTCCTGGAGCAGCTGAGGGTTAAGTGTTTGGTTCAAGGACAATGTGTCTGGTTCAATGGGAGAAAGTGGGGGTTTGTGGTCATCAGGTTCACCGGTGTGTTTTACCTGCTAGGCTACTACGACACTAAATACTTATATATATATATATATTTGTATAACATTTTGCTGTGGTTGGTAGACTGATGGTTTAACATTTATTGGGTTATAGATGGAGAATAGCTTTCTATTTATTTACGGTGAAATAAAACCTTTCTGATTTTTGGACTGTCTCTGGTTTTGAACTAATGCTGGATGAGGCGGAAAAACACACAGATGAAACTGTACTGAGCATGGAGTGTAAGCTGAACTGTGTCCACGTGGTAATGTCACTTAAAGTTGCTCTCTGTTCAGAAACAAGCCGCTCTACAGTTGAAATAGGGCTAATGAGAAAGAACTGTCACCCACAGGGCTTTACTGCTTTAACAAAATAGTGACAAAATAAAATATGATCAAATGAACTAAATGTGCGATGTTTTTTTTTCTGCCTAGCAATACAATCAGTATATATTAGTAGGCTGTGGTCACCAAGCAACACAGACTTCAAATATGACTTAATATATACATAATGTATTAATCCAGGAGCCAATAAAGGTGTGTGCTTCAAATTGTTTGACTAACTATTCCAACTAATGTTTTAGGGTAAATGTTCAGTTATTATCTATGGGGTGCTGTAAAAAGACATACTGTTTTGTTTAATACTTTACTGTACCATGGTGTTACCATGGTGTTTTTTTTGTGAAAAAAACATCTTGGGACATTCAGGGTTTCTTGGGACATCCTTTGAAACTGTGTGACAAGAAGGAGTGGGCGATGTGGCAAAAATACAACACTGTGACATGCGGACATCTTCATGATGTGAAATATGCGTGGCAACACTTAGGAGGTTTGCAAACAGATTGGAACAAACAAAATGGACATGGAAAAATAGTTATAGCCTAAAAAAGCCACATTTAAAAAAGGTAAGGGGTGCTGCACATTTTTATTAAAAAATTATATTAAATTTTTTTTATTAAATTATTTTATTAAAAATTATATAAAAATTATATTAATTAAAAAAAGTTAATTAAAAATTATGTTATGTTCCTATACACCGGTTATTGCTGTTTACTGGCTCTGTATTATTAGTCTAAATCTGTATGTTAATACTATATACAGTACAGTTGTTCAGTGTCCTAAATATGAACACCAGAATATTGGCATCCTTTCAAATGATATCTGTAGTAATGGTGTAATGAATCCATTCTAGCCATTCCTGTAGTCTATTTTGTCTTATGGCTGCGTGTCATATGACCACAATAGAGAATCACATGTGTATTTTCAGTAAACACAACTAAACATGTTAAATTTTAATCTCTTTAACATCATTAATCTTGTCAACTAATCACTGCAGCCCTTTTAAATTCCTAGAAACTTGTCATGTTAAAAAGTTTTGTTTTTCAACCAAATTCCTTGTGTAATAACACTTCTGAAGACTGACTGGGTAGTACAAGAAGTATATTGTGATTATTTTATAGTTTTAGCAGTCTGGTGGTGCCATCTGACTTTTGGAATCTCTTGTTTTAATTAGAAAATAGGTAAGATAGATAAGGTTCTTGCTGATTCACATTCAGTATGCATCCTAAAACAGCACCTACATAAAAGAATCTGTGGCTTCAGAGGGTGGGTAATCAAACAACTTAACCGATTTAATGAAAGATCAAACATGCCATGCTGTTTTGATCAGTTCTTGTGTTGGTCTGTAAATAGTGTAATGTTGAGAGACACATAAAGTCTGTAGGTGGATGTCATTACTCTCGTGAATAATATTTATCACTGATTCAGAGGAGACTGTGGGTAGGTGCATCTCCTATGACAGGTTAGTCATTTCTAAGCAGTGATTGGAAGTTAGGATGTGTTAGATGCATCACTGTATCACTGATGAAAGTCTGTTGACTGAAATGTCTGCCTTGGTTTTATATCACCTTGTGCACCATCAGCAATTTCTGGCTGATATATATTTTATGTGCAACTAATTTGCTCTCCTTTATTGTGGACACTCTGGGTACCTGCTGGTGGTGTAAATGTGCTGCACCGTCAGGAACACTGTAATATTTGTGTTCTGGGCATGCATGTGTAACGGACGGCTAAATGAATAAGAGAGAACTGTTTGTAGGTGTGTGTGTGTGTGTGGTCTCTGTTATTTGGACAGCAGGGACACCAGCCAGCAATCAATACTCTGGGAGCTGTGGATGAAGCACTCTGTCACCAATCTCTCTCTCTCTTTCTCTTTCTCTCTCTCTCTTTCTCTCTATCTCTCTCTCTCTTTCTCTTTCTTTCTCATTCTCTCTCTCTCTCTCTCTGTCTCTCTCTCTTTCTCTTTCTTTCTCATTCTCTCTCTCTCTCTCTCTCTCTCTCTCTGTCTCTCTTTCTCACACACACACACACACACACGCATAAACATACATGCATACAGGAAACATATAACAACAACACAAACTAATTAAAGAGTATCAATTATTCACGTTTTTGTATCACATCCAGCATAAACACACATACACAGCATAAGCACTGTTCTACTCATAAACTGCAACCATGAGAGAGAGAGAGAGAGAGAGAGAGAGAGAGAGAGAGAGAGGAAGAAAGAGAACAAAGATGCTAAATGTGTACAAAAATATACTGAACTATGTATTCATACAAGATTTATACAACAAACACATGCACTTGCGGGCACACAATATCACTCTCACTGACACACATGCACAAATACACACATACACATACGTACACACACATACTCACACAGAGTGTTTAAAATGAGCAGTGTATCCACAGGGAACAGGGATGGAAGGAGAAATACAAAGTCAAGAGAGGATGAGTGTGAAAGAATTGGGGAGGGAAGAATATTAGGCCCTGCTCGAGTGGATAGAGAGATCAGGGAGGCTTTGAAAGGAGGAGAGGAATGTGTGTGAGAAAAAGAGATGTGTATGCATGTGTGGTGGAGCGAGAGAGTGTGAAGGATAAAAGCTGAAATATCGTCCGCCGTTGCTGCGGCACAACATTAATGGACCAGACATGAGCGGAATGCAGGGCTAAGAGCCTATGAGATGAAGTGTGTGTGTCTGTGTATGTGTGTATGTGGGTGTTGAGAAAGTAGGGGTCAGTGTGAAAAATGAATGACATAATTTAGGATGAAACCCGAATACAAATTCATCACTTGGTATGGACAGATAATGCTGGCAGGGGCAGGTGATTTTCAAAACAGCACAATGACAAAAACAGACCAGGGGGAGAAAGGTGAGGAAACATGCAAGGATTTCTCATTTTCTAGCCTTTAAATTCCAAGAATACTGTTGCATAACTTTTAAGGATGTGATGCTGTGAATGTCACACTCGTTGTTCAAACCAGCTACTCTCACAGCACACAGACCAGATAACTTGTTTGCAAAAGTGTATTTACCATCTGATGGACCTGCATATAGCCAATCAGAACACAACTAACCAAAGTCCTAACAACTGTTGTCAGATTAATGCGTAATAGATATCAGGCAGCCTGTACCTCTGTGGCAACACTATAAAATTTTTCTATGTTAATAAGTATAGCAAATAATAAGAAGTATGAATAATAAAAATAGGCATAAGGAGCAGCTATCAAAAAATTATTCTCTAGAAAATCTGTAACTATGTCTATTTTATAATAGCTACTGAGTCATTACTGATCCCAACATTACCTGCTGTGACTGAAAGCAAACTGTGACAAAGTAAAAGATACAAAGTAATTAGTAGAACTAAAAGTGCCAGACCCCCAGTGTTTTCTCCAGTTGGGTGGAGTTAGCAGAGCAGGTTTCACACGAAGTGAGTGTGAAGGGAGAAGGTGACAGTCAAATAAATTTAGACTCTACAGCCTTCTCTTCTGTTAAAAGCAGTCAATGCATTATACTTTGAGCCTGAGCTCATGATGTTCATTTTGTGTTCATTTGCCTTTGTCTAAAACACTAAATATAAGAAGTACCTTCAGTTTACGAAATGGGAAATCATCAGATATTCAGCAGTGACAGAGAGAATGTTTCACGTGAAATATTGTGTATTTTATGTAGCAGTATTTTACTGAGTAGCATTAAACATTAAGACTGTGTCTGAAATCGCGCACTTACGTGAGTGCACTGAAATATAGTGCATAGTGCGGACTGAGCACTTCCTTCTGTAGTGCACACTGCTGTGGGTAAGTGCTGTCCTAAATGGAACACTAACGTTCTGCACTTACCGGAAGTGACAGACTAGCATTTGATCGCAATTCTCCAACGTAAGTAACATTTACAAACTACAACATAGAACATTTATAACATGTATAACCTATCTACGATCACCTAACCGGCAAAAAAACTGCTAACATTTACGTGTGCGAACTCTTCTAAGTCAATATAATCGCAAACTCAAACAAATTATCCATAACTGTCGTCAGAGAGTGACAGTCTACACACCGCAGTGTACATCAGTAAAATCATTTTTATTAACTTTACATTTATATGAAGCAGTTGCCTCCGCCTGGACTTGCGATTCATTGGTGGCCGCCATTATTCAACTCTGAAAACTTGTCGAAAGTCCCTCCCCTTCCGCTACGTAGTCAAAATGGCGTCCGTTTAGTGCACGTAGTGTCCATCGTTCCGCACTGCGTTTTCTGGCCATTTTAGTGCACCATCCGGGTACTTTCAGTGCACTGAATTTTAGCTTAGTTGTCAGTGTGAACACACTACACACTAAAATCTCGCACTAAAAGTGTGCAAGTGCGTGATTTCGGACACACCCTAAGTCTTTGTAATGTTTCTCACCTGGTCGCTCATCCCAATGTGGGCTAAAAAGCATAAATTATGATCATCTGTGTCCTTTTTTCCTTCTCATGTTTGTTTTAATGATGAATTATGAATAAACCACTACTTTTTTAATACTGTTATTCATCATTATTAACTCATTAGAAAGACCACAGTGATCCTTGATTCTTTAGTAATGAATGAACATGTTGTTCTAGATCATTATTAAGAGAGAACACAGTGATACCTGATTCATCAATAATGAGTGATCATGTGTTTCACTTCAAATCATTTTCAGCTCCTCTTGGGAAGAATGTAGTTATGCCCAATACTTTTGCATTGGTTTATTTTTTGAATAGGTTATATATTTTATTTGTTACAGTTTCTACCAGCTCCATCTACTATCTTCGTCTACCCAAATAGTGACTGTGATGATGTTCTTAATTGTTCGCAAAGCCATAGTTGGTAGCTCCAATTCTCCACCTACGCCTGCTAAGGACTATCTCTGGACTATCTCTGATTAAGAGAATGAAGCCGTCTTCTAGTACTTAAGATGTTTTACCAGCGTACCTGTTTTTAAAAGTTCTTGATTCTACTGGCTCCAGCCTGGTATCTATTATTAATTGCTCTCTGCGCTCTGTTTGTGTTCCTAGTTAATTTAAAAGTGCTGTTGTTCACCCAATCCTGAGAAAACCTAATCTTGGTCCCTCCATGATCAAAAAATGTAGGCCCATCTCAAAACTGCTGTGTTTCCAAAAAAAAGTTTAGAAAAGATTGTAGCAATAACTGGCCACCTTTCTTGAGACAAATAAGCTCTTGGACCTTTTTTAGTCAGGGTTTTGAAAGAATTATTCTACAGAGACAACCCTACTAAAAGTTTCAAATGACTTACTAATGGATGCAGACCCTGGTAAGTGCTCTGTATTAGTGCTGCTTGATCGTAGTTTGGCTTTTGACACTGTCAACCCTAAAATCCTTTTAGATCAGTTAATTCACTAAATAAATATTACTGGCTGAGCTTTAGCCTGGTTTTCAGCTTACCAAGATGATAAGAGTTCTTAGTTTGTGTGGGCGAGTTGTGTGGGACAGTGCCTCACTATCTTGTGGGGTGCGCCTCAGGGATCTGTCTACCCTTTTTATCATAAATGCTACCATTAGTTTACATTACCAATTCTCTTAAGCACATTTCTCATAATTTTACGTTGATTACATCCAGCTTTATTGTTCTCAACATTTACACATTTGCCTTCCTTGTTGACTGTCTGACAAACATTAATAAATGGCTTTTAACCGTCAGCTTAAAGCCAAATTCTCAGTAAACAGTTTCTAATTTTTACCCCACCTGATTTGTTCAAGCCTGGTGGCCAAAGCTTTTGTCACTTTCTAGCATCTCTCAGGCTTCTCTTTGAATTCAGTGTTGTCAGCCCTGGAATTCTGAGGCTCATGTGAGGTCCCTTAGTTGCTCCTGTATTTGTTTTTATTTGAGAGTCTTATCCTATCTAAGGACTGCTGTCTCTAAGGCTGAGGTATAAATGCTTATTCATGCTTTTATCTCATCACATACCGATTTCTGTAACTCTCTTTTTACATGTCTAAGTAAAACTCACCTTCAGACCATCCAAAACGCCACATCCAGGCTTTTAACTCGCTCCAACAAGTGGACTCACATCTCTCCTTTCTTACTTCCACTGCACTGGCTCCCAATGGAATTTAGGATACATTATAAAATCCTCATTCTCACTTATAGAGCCCTACGTGGTCTGGCTCCTCAGTACATTGTGGACCTCCTCCAGCATTACAGCACTAGTCCAGCTCTGAGATCCAAACAATAAGGGCATTCTTCTGTGATGCAAATTGTGCATTTCAATCTGTTGCTCCCAGTCTGTGGAACTGTCTTCCACCAGCACTGAGATCGACAATCGGTCACAATTGGTCAAACAGCTTAAGGCCCAGTGTAAGATATGCCTTTTTAGACTTTGGGTAGCTTTTCTTAGTATATTTTTCATTTGTTTCATTTTATTTGTTTATTCTGCACTCTATAATTTATATGGAATTGTTATTGTTCAGTGCTTGGTTACGTCTGTCTGTTAAAAGTGCTTTATAAATAAACTTTACTTACTAACTTTACTTATACCAAAAATAACATGAACACAACATCAACCATGCATTTCTGGGCACCAGCTCTTATAGACCATGTCTTCAAATGGCCTTCCAAAGGTAATAACATGATTTCCAACACTGTTAAATCAAGTGTTAGAATAGTGTTAGAATTATTTTATCACTTTACCAGGTGGCATGTAAGAATCACCAGGTAAGGAGTTAATGTTCATTAGAACAGCAATGAACCTACAGTACAGCAAAGAATCCATAGTTCGTAAGTAGTTCTCTAAGAGACCTATAAGACTCAGTTAACAAATCTAATGAGTTCATTACTGATTGAGTAACAAACTAGAAATTTAGATGTTAATGCAAAACAACTCATTAATCTCTGCTGAGTCGTTGAATATTTACCTATTAACAATGAAAACTATGTTATTAAGTGTCACCCAGTTAACAAGCTCTCAACACATCCTTGTTAATCTCGAAGGTAATTCAATAGTTCTATAGTAGGGCAGCCCAACCCCAGTACTGGAAGGCTTGTGCCCAGTACAGTTTGGTAGGACCCCTTCTCAAACTTGCACCTGGAAATTAACTGGTGAGTTGAACCAGGTGTGTTTGAGCAGGAAAATCACTTCAGGACAGGAGCTGGGCTCTCCTGTTCTAGAGCAACTATCTGTAATAGTCACTGAGACAAGGAGGTCAGTTTTTTTTTTTAATTTGAGTCTATGTTTCCAGAGCTGACAAACTGTGAGACTGTGGCAAGCAAGGTTGGTATATGATGAAGAAGAAAGAAAAGAAAAAAACAAATACAACCCAAAAACAGATTGGAACTGTAAACAGGCTAAAATTAACACATTGATTTCCAAGAAAAGAACAAAAGGACATAAACACACAGACAAAGAACAATAAACAGCTAGACATGATTTCAACAGGAATAATAACAAATTGATAAAGGCAGGGATAAGAGGGCGGAGCTAGGGAACAAACAAGGGCACATGGAAGGAAAACTAAATCAATAAAAAGGCCTACACAGGTAAGGGAGCCTAGACAAATGAGGATGGGAACAAGACAGGGCAGGAATGTTACACTGTCCTGCTAACTGCCCTAAATTAGACAATTAACTGTCTTATCTGCCCCTAAGCACAACTTTATTAATCTCATAAATCCCGTACTTCTATACGAACAGGACCAAAGTTCATGAAATCATGCCACTCCTGGCTGAAACACCACAGAGTATTTTCAGGAGGTGAGAACATGTCCAACATGGACAATCTTCTGTTGTGTGCTACATGTGTGAAAGGGCAACTCGGGACGATGTCCGGACCAGATCCAGAACTGTTTTCACTGGGCAAAAACACTTCAGATCAGATCAGCACTGAGCAGATACTGATAGTGCCGTGTTACACCTCTAATGCCCATTTTATGTTTAAGTGAGTGTGCAGAATACACAAGAATTGCAAAGTCACAGCAAAATTAGTGGAGAAATTATTCCACACAGGCACACAGATGGAGAGAGGAGGTTGAAGGGAAAAAAACTGCAAAGACAGTGATTTTGATGAAAAACACAGTGATTATGGTGTGATTGCTGCGATGTCTGCAGAGGTGTTTCGTTAATATGAACAGTAACCCAATCAAATTAACAGATGGGAAATTGCCATCTGATATTCCAGTAACGTAATACACTCAAATCCCCTGCTAAATTAGCTTCAAACCCCCGTCACAGACTCTCTCTCAGACATCCACACACACACACACACACACACACGTCTCAGCCACTTCCTCTGCCATTCCTTTCAGCATTCTAATCAAGTGCACACAGCCAAACACCACTTAATGAGGAACAAGGACACGTGTGTGTGTGAGTGTGTGTGTGTGTGTGTGTGTGTGTGCATGTGTGTGCACACATATGTTTATATGTGGGTATTTGATTACAACCTGTTTATAGCATACACACACTTCTTCCTCAAGTGTGTTTGTATGTATATGTGTGTGTTTGTGTATGTGTGTGAGAGAGAGAGTGAGAGAGAGAGACAGAGAGTTTGTTTGTGTGTGTGTGTATATATGTGCATGTAAGTTTGTGTATGTGTTTGTGCATTGTGTGTGTGTGTGTGTGTGTGTGTGTACTTTGCTTATTATTAATATCCTTCTGTCAGGGGCTAATGGGGGTCATTAGCTTATTAGGCTAACGATCCACCACCACACACACACACACACACATACACAAAGTGAATAAGAGAAGACCAACAGCTTAGAAAGGAGAAGAGAGTAAGATAGACAGGGCAAGAACAAGATAACAGCTCATAGAGAGAAAGTAGCACTTACACAAAACAGAAAGAGACATAGTGAAATTAAGAGGAGGGAGGGAAGATAAAGATGTATTAACATGAAAAGTGTGTAAGGAGGAAAAAGGACACCGAGAGAGCAACCAATAAGTAAGAGAAGTAAATTCATAGAGAGAAAAGTGTGTGTGTGTGAGAGAGAGAGAGAGAGAGAAAAAGAGAGAGAGAGAGACAGAGAAAGAGAGAGACTTTTATTTCAACTGTATTGTAATTCAGCACAGGCAGAATTAATCAGCCTGTTTAAACAAACAGAAGCAGCAAACTGTCCAATTGGTTTATGCAAAGTACATAAAAATATCTCAAGCTGATTACATTACAAGAGATCTAATAGAACCTTAATTCTCAGCTCCTCAAACAGCACTGGAGAGCTTTTTGCTCGTTCTACAATAAAATGGACACCTTGCGTACCGTCCTCTTTTTACTTTACTTCAGGTTCCTACACTATGTCAAGTCAGTAGTATCGTTTTTAGTATGCTTTACTACAAATTCTTGTTCTGGAAGAGATGGGTTAGAACTTTTCTTCAGAGCTCTCTCATCTTCCTCATTCTTACTCCTCTACTGGAGGCTCTGAAAAACTTAAAGATGAAGTCTTCTGTTTTGAGGGAAAAAAAATAATGCAAAGGTTCTCATACACCTTTAAGCACATATTATCTTTTCAGAGGGAGGCCACAGTGCAGAAATGTCCCTGTAATAAGCTTCCAGCAGGCACGGCACAAGTGGCAGCTTGGGTCTAAAACAGGCTTAAAGAAATCCCATATTAGGGCCAGTCGCACTTCATGAGCAGTTATTTAATGAACTGTAGCCTGCTGCTTAGGCAGGCCTTGACTGGGGCTTAAAAACTTTGCAGCTGGAAGTTCCTACAGCTTTCATTTGTTTGCTTTTTTTGCCCAGATGAAAGTATCACGGGGGAACTTTAATTCAGGAGATCCTAACTATGGTCCTGATGGGCTGGAAACTAACACAGTGTGGCAAATTCCTTGCTCAAACACAGCCAGTTTAACTCAGTGGTAGGATTCCATTCATATTACAGCCTTTTTTGTTCAATTCCAATTTTCTGCACTGTGTTTGTCAGTGACCCATATCTGTCATTAGCATGTGTGGACTTATGCCCTGAAAGACCCACATACACACATTCTCTCATCGAGTTAAAGCCACTGCTGAAATACTGCCAACACTGGGTGATGACGCCAGTGAAGTGTGATGTAAAAAAAATCCAATATGACCATTATCATTAAAGTCACACATTCACATTTCTTTTAGATTGTTGTGCTCTGAAAAGAAAAGAAAAAAAAAAACAGATTTTTAGGCAAATATTGTCTGCTCAGTTCTATGGTATGAGCAGGGCTTATGTTACCAGGAGGTAACATTTAAAAGCACAGATTTTATATTACAATGACAGCATGACAAAATGTTTTAGTACAGGTTTACAGAATGAATTTGACATGAAAATGTGTGTAGATGACAAATGAACATCAGTGCCAGTGTGTTACACATTATTCCTTTGCAAATGCTAATTAAATTCTTTGATCTTCAAAGAAGCTGTACATTTGGTTTATTAAAGAGAATCAATCAAATTGCCATCTAAGGCTCAGACCAGCTTGAACCTTGACTGGGTTTCGAGTCAGAGACATTGTGCCGTGGTGGTGGAGCTCATCTAGGCCGTGAGCTGGAGACCTTCCAGTATGACAATGGAATTTGATAATCCATAAGCCAGAAGCTTGAGGTTTTGACTAGGTTTGATGTATCCATGCCAACTAGGGATCTGCATGTGTGCATATATGATATTTTATTTGGTGTTAATTTGGTATTTTAAAGCATCTTTGGTTTTGAGAAAGGTGTTATGTATATTAAACATTATTATTATTATTATTATTATTATTATTATTATTATTATTATTATTGTCCTGTACCAGAGAACGTGACTGACATGTGCTCTCTCTTTCCTGGATAGGTGCAAAGACAGAGGAGAGGACCAATCAAACGACACAGTGATATCCAGCCAAATTCAAAAAGCCACTAATGACCTGGCACCACACATAAATGCAAGAAGTTCAGATACACACGGGGATCTCCAGCTAATGAGACCATTTGAGACTATTTTGTCTTTATCTTTCTCTCTTTCTCTCTCACTCACTCACTCGCTCTCACACACACACACACACACACGTATTTAACATTTTATGAGGCATAATCATCGTTGGATCAAGCACCATGTTGGCTAAAAGACACCCCTCACCCTCCAGCTCCCGCTCAGGGGGCTGAGCCAGCTGGAGCAGGTGATGGGCCGAAGGGCAGCCGAAACGACCAATCCGGTGCCAGCGCTGGGGGTGCCGCTCGCAGGGGGGCGGGCCATCCTGTCGCAGAAATGGGGTCCACTTTGCAGCGTGGGAGTGCAGACATCACCAGGCTTACGCTCTCACCCATCCCTGAAAAGGAGGAATCAGCCAATAGGCACGGCCCACGGGATTTCTGTCTCCACAGAGACTACATCCCTGGACAGAGTGAGGCCAGCCGTCAAGGGGGCATTCCAGAACTGCATCAGCAATGTGTCCCAGGATGACGTGTCACAAGACGGCGGCATCTACTGCCAGATTAAATCGGTCAGGTCTAATCCCAACCAGTCAGAATGCAAAGGCAATTTAAAGCGGAACCCTCGGTATGTCAATGGCAGTATAGTTGCATCTGAGCTGGTGGGCGGTGTCTGCAGTGAAGGGGTGGAGACAGCGGAGGTGGGAATCCCAGACCAGGCAAAAAAGCAAGAACCTAAAAGGGGTCACTCTCTGAGAGGGGAGAAGGCTCGGCCTGTGGCACACTGTGGGACTGTGAGCTCTTATGCCACGCCCCCGCGACCCTGCCGCATGGCAACATCGCCCAGGTTATGTGGCACGTGTGGACGAAGACAATCACAAGCACCACCCTGCATGTTACATGCCTGTCGCAAACGAGCAGCCAGTCAGATTCGAGCGAGCATGACTCTTCCGATGCCACCCAAGAAGGACCTGCCCAGACTGCAGAAGCAACATTCTACTGAAACACATTCAACAAACGTTTCCCACAATGATGCAACTGCTCAGAGAATGCACAATGAGGGCAACCCTATTTTTGTACAGTCACATAAAAGATCCACGACTACGCAAGAAACACAGACGCAAACAAATAACGCGACCTCGCAACCGGCACAAAACAAAATCTATACAAATGACTCGCTGACCAGGCAAGCATCTAAAAGACAAAGCAAACCGAAGTCATCACAACAAACTCAAACGCAAAATGCGCAAACAGGAACACCTATAAAGAAAACTCTGCCTACAGATCCAGCCGCACACGAAAGGCAAAACGCGCTGAAGGACATGCAGCCAAAAGAGGAGGGTCCGATTAAGCTAACGCCTCCAGCTGCTGAGTCTACTCATCCTTCTGTGCATGTGACCCCTAAACCGCCTCCCCCTGTGCTTTCAATTGGCTCAGAATCGAAAGCCACACCCACTCTTTCACCTAAAAACTCTTCACACTGCACAACTACAGAAGTAACACTGAATGCAGCATCACCAAACAGTCCATCCAAAGCCACACCAAAAACACTACCTACTAAAGCTAAAGCCGAGGATGACCCAGAATCCAAGCCCTGCCCCGTAGACCCTCCTCAATGCCCAACAAAGGACACGACTGCACCAGACATCCCACAGTGCAATGGAGTGCCGACAGCACTGCAAGGCCTGCTTCAAGACATTGAGGACAATTTAATGTCCAACCAAGAGAAGATAAAAGTGCTACTCAATGTGATTCAGGACCTGGAGAAGAGCAAGGCTTTGAGTGAGGGGTGAGATGGAAAGAAGGAGAGAGGAGACAGAAAGAGAGTTAGAGGAAGAGACAGAAAGAAAATAAGAAAAAAAAAGGAAAAAATAGAGAGAAAGAAAGAGAGAGTTAAAGAGAGAGAGAAAGAAACTGAGAGTGAGCAAGACAGAAAGAACAAAGTTAGGAAGAAAAGAAAGACCGAACGAGAGAGAAAGTGGTAAGAGAAAGGACAGGGTGTGTGTTTGAGTGAGGGAGAAAGACAGACAGAGGGAGAGATAAGATTGAAAAGTGAAAGACAGTAAATGGGGTGAAGGAGAAAGAGGAGGCTGAAAGAGAGAGAGACAGAGATAGAGAGAAGGAAAGAGACACACATGGACAGAGAGATAGACAATATAAATATATTGAATGAGAGAAAGCGAGTGAGAGAGAAAGAGAAAAGAGTGAAAAAGCAGGTGAGAGAGAGAGAGAGAGAGAAATGGTGAAAGAAAGAGAAAGAGAGGGGCATGACAGTACATGAGAGAAAGTGTGTGTGTGAGTGAAAGAGAGAAAGGAGGAGGGAGTGTGTGTCTTCAGTTGGTGCTGAAACTCACAGATTCAGATTCAGTATTCTGCAGCTTGAACATCCCATAATTCCCGTGGTGAAAGTGGTCTCTCACAGCAACCCCTCAGGAATCAAATACATCGATAGAAATTCACCCTCCTTCGCTGCTCTCTCATCTTTAAGTCTTGATTTCTCATCCCTCCTCTCTTTCCTTCCTCTCTCTCTCTTGCCTCCAATCCTTATTTACCCTCTGTACTTAACCAATACAGCCCTGCTCATTTTCCCCTCTTTCCTCTGCCTGCTTTTCTCTACATCCCCTCATCATGTCTCCTCTCACTTCCCTGCGCTTCCTGCCCCTCTATCGTTGTCGTTTTCTCTCCTCCTTTGCCACCTCTCCTCATGCTGTCAGTTCTCATCAGCTCCTCCTGACAGACAGCTCTGCTGTGTGTGTGTGTGTGTGTGTGTGTGTGGTTGTGTGTGTGTGTGAATGTGTTTGTCATTTGCTGTCCTTCCACACGTGGCAATTTTGAATTGCTGAACAGTATTTATTGTTGTTGTTTCCATAAACAGCCGCTGCTCCTATAGAACAGGGCAGGACATCAACAACTGCTCAACCTGTCAGAAAACCGCTTGCATCATTTACAGGTAAAATTAACCCCACACATACTGCACACACACACACACACACACACACTCACACACACACAAACACAGTGCATTGTAACTCAGTAAATGTGTTCCAGAAGCTGGACTGATGTGTTTGAGGAGGTTATTTATATGAGTTTAATAAGTGGATTTGTTGTAGCAATGTAGGCTGAAGGCTGTTCTGCTCTGTAGCCTTTTATCATTAAGACACAGAGGGTTCACACTGCCAATTAAGAGAAATAAAGCCCTATGGGGACCCAGACAACCCGCACCCCCCACACACCCACACACACATACATACTCACACTAAGAGAACGCACACTGTGTCCCAAAGCTTCATGGGATATGCAATATTAGACTCACGCGCTCAGATGTCTCTCGCTGCCTTGACACAATTCAGCTTGAAATTCACTCACCTCTCTCTCTCTCTCTTTCTCTCTCTCTCACACACACACACACACACTCTTTCTCTCTCAACATTCTATCTTTCTTTCTTCCCTTCTCTCACTTCATTTTCTCTCTCTCTCACTTTCTTCTTTCTCTCTCTCTCTCTCTTTCTCTCTCTGACTCTCTCACATGTTCTTCTAAGCTGCCAGTTCCGTTGCACTCTCCACCAGGATGAAATCAAAATTATTCCACTATTCTGAACTTCAGTCTGGTGCACACACACACACACACACACACACACACACACACACACACACACACACACACACACACACACACACACACACACCAAGGAAAGCCAGCCTCGGGAATCAATTAAGAGAGGCTGCTTTTTTATAAAGAAACTTAATCCCACAACAATACAGAAAGAACCCGAGAGCGTAAAACACACCCTCCACACACACACAAACATACACACACACACACTCTCACACACACACACACGCACACACACACACAATCATACACACATAGACATACTATGCTCCCATATGTGCTCCCATATAGCTGCGCACAGACACACGCTGACATACAGTAACACTAAAATGAACAGTTTATCAGACCTTGCCATTTGCATTTCTCAAAACGCCTAAAATCTCAGTGTGCTTTTCTTCCAGAATGTAGAACCAGAAACATCTGTTCACACTCTCCTGCTTTCTTTTCATCAGGCTCTACCACGGCCACACACACAAACACACACACTCAAATACACACACACACTCATACACGTACACACAAACTTACACACAGTTGTACTTGGCACGGTGATAACTACTGCTTTATGATATCTGGAAAATGTATTCTATATAAAGTTTATTCTTCAAGCTACCTACCCCACCTCCCTCTCTCCGGATACGCTTTGCTTTACAGGGATATCTAAAGAGGAATACATTCTTTCCTCTCTCATCTTTCATCATTTATTCATCTCTCCATCCACCTCATCTCTCAATCCACCTCTACTTCTTTCAGCTCTCTCCCCCTCTATTAGAGTCTCTCTCTCTCTCTCTCATTCTCCTTTGCTCGTCTCCATTCACTTAATGTGTCTGCCTCTCTCCAGTATCTCCCTAAGAGTTTCCTTCTCTCCATCTTTCACTTTGGCTTTCACTCTTCTTACAGTGATGTGAGGTGCATCTAATGGTGTAGCCAGATACACTTGCAAATACACCACACACTCACACACAGACTCACACACACACACACACACACACACATACACACACACAAAATAGTGCATGGCCCCTTCACAGACGCCAGTAGGTCTGATGGGGCGCTCACTATCACTAACAGAGAAAAGCAATGTGGTTGTTTCAACACCAGTTTGTGTTGCTGGAAGGCCTTTCAGAGAGATAATTACAACAAAAGGGAAACAGAGAAAAAGAAGAGAAATCATCAGAGAAAGAGTGAGGTGTAGAGAGACAGACAGAGTGGGAGGGAAAGAGAAGCTTAAGAGAGATGAGATAAAGTAAAGGTGGAAATATGCAGAGAAAGATAGGGAGACGGTGTGTGCGCGTGTGTGTGTGTGTGTGTGTGTGTGTGTGTGTGTAAGATAAATGCTTCATGTTGTCCTGACAAACAGGCTGTCATAAGAGCCTCAGAGATTAGATAAAGCACATCTCACTTTGTTTTCCTTTTACTCTCTTTCAAAGTCAAACAGCTCTAAATGACTTCAGTTGGTTTGTTCCTGACACTCTTTCACCCTGAAAACACATCCATTACATACAGTGTGTGTAACTTTGTCAGTACAATGCTCAGCTGAACACCTGGATTGCTACTGAAAGATTATAGCATATGATGCTGCAGAAGGATCAGTGTGTTTGAGTAATTTTTCATAGAAGCATTTCAGAATATATGGTGTCTGACTGAGAAAATTGTTAAAGTTAAAAAAAACATCACATAATGGACAGAAACAACCTTTATACTTCGTGACCTTTAAAGGTTCTTCACATCCCCAGATCTGAAATGTAGTTGTTTTATGAAACCTGCTGTAACAATGCAAATTTCCCACTTGTGGGACTAATAAAGGTTTATCTTATCTTATCTTTTAGTCACAGACCTTATTTATTTATTTGTTTGCTTGTTTATTCATTCGTTCATTTGTCAGTTCATTCATTCATTCATTCATTTATTATTGTGGAAGATTGATAGATTGTAGTGTTCTGTGTATTTATAGATGGATCATGTTTGTGTCTGAAGAAGGTCTGGACTGATAACAAGAAAGGTTCTGTTCCTATATGAGCTATGAATATTTTCATGTTTTTAATTAGTCAACTACATCCATTAGCTCTGGCATTTTAAACATTAAGACATTTTAAAAATGACAGTAATCCATTTCTTGTGGCATGTGGTGTATTTACCACATTTGTGCCAGGTAAGGCTGCAATGAACTGGACTAGATTCCATTGCAGTGATTATATTTCAACAGACTGCAATATGCCTGACAATATAATTTAAGCAAGTGACAAAGTTAGACTAGCCTGAATCATTTTGACAAAAATTATTGATGTTTGTTGGATCGGGTGATTCATCAAAACACACAGAACCTCACATGGAACACCTCCAGTTCAGGATGGTCACAGCACAAAATGAAAAATGCGACCTATTAAAAGGCTTACTAAGGGCAATTTTGTTGATATTCCAAAGAGATGAGAGGCAAAGAAACTGACTGACTCTGAATTCTTTACAGTGGTGTTGTTTGGAAAAAGGTAACAATGTTTTTTAAGGCATATATTGTCATTTAATGTCATCCAAAATTAAACAGCAAACATAGATGTGAGTTTTTCCACAAAAGTGCTGAAAAAGCTTTACATCTGAAAACACATGTTTCCCTTGAATTATTTCTATCTTGAAAGAAACACCACTACTTGCCCCTTAAAGAAATACCTAGTTAAGAGTTAAAAGCTTTCCCATTCATTTTCAACCAGTTGACCAGTTAGTACTGCTGGTACTAACTAGGGCTGGGTTCAAAAAATCGATTCACTGATCAATATCGATTCTCGTTCAAAAAATACGATATTGATTCAAAAATCTTCTCCTGTCGACTAATTTAGATTAATTTCGTTTTAATCTAAATAGACAATACTATAATCTTGGATTGGATTCATTATAAAATAACCACTTATTGGCAAAGTTTACAGGTAATACTGCAGTACAGTCCATCAACATAGGGATATCCTCCACTCAAGTCAATTTATAACCAAGCCAAACCAGTATTAACACAAAGAAATCTGTAAATAAATCGACATCGAATCGAATCGAATCGAATCGGATCGAATCGGATCGAGAATTGAATCGGATCATGACCTTGTGAATCGGAATCGGATTGATTCAGGAAATCGGCAACAGAATTTAATAGACTGGTCTACAACTGCTATATCTATAGTGTCTGTATCTAAAGTAGTCTCTCTCTCTCTCTCTCTCTCTCTCTCTGTCCCTCTCTAGTGTAGAGCATGATTTTCGACTGCAGGAGGGCCGGTTCCAGTGTGTCCTCGAGGCATTGGATGTGGAATACGATGTTCCAACACCCATGCCGAAACAACCCGCCCCCTGTCGACCTCGCACCAAGAACCGAGTCAAGAAACTTCGCAAGAAATGCTTCTGGTGGCTGTAGCCCTTGACGACGAACATTATGACAGTTACAAGGGGCATCACTATTAGAGCCAAAGGCTCTGAGCATTCCAATTACAGAACCCTTGTCTGTCTCTACGTGTTTATGGCTTTTTTTTGTTGAAAACATTCAAGTTTGCTTCGTAGCTACAGAGTTACATGAGCGCTATCCTCATGAACAAATGAGATACAGCCACAGAACTTGTGGATACAAATCTCACTCCAAGTATGGTTGAATCTGCTAAAATGATGCAACTCTGCTTTTTCAGGAGAAGAGATGGAAATACTCCTCTGTACCTTCATAGGATTTATTTTTTTGGGGTTTTTACTTTAAGGTCATTCGAAGAAATGACAAATTAATCAAATGTCTGAAGACTGAAGAGAAAAAAACAGCAGGACAGGGCAAACCTTCAGGACATTTCTGAAGTCCAGAGTGAACCAACAGCTAGAGACACCAGCCAATCAATAGCCCCGTCTTGGTTAAGTGACAGAACTGGGATCCAATCAATATCACCCTTCACAATGACTGACAGAATGCTAACCCGATAGAGACACCCTGTCTCAAGTAACAATATTTCATTATAGCATTCCCTGCCTCAAGTGTAAATGTAGGTGTCTGACGTTCCTCCCAACTTAGGCCGCTCTAACTCCAGTCTGAACTCTACGAAGACTGTGAATTCTCATCCAATTACAGATAGCATAACATTAGAATGGGTAGAAACAGCTACATCTCAGATGCATCCGTTTTAATCCTAATTGGTTGCTCGCAGGCTGAAACTCTAGAACAGTCGTTATGCGGGATTTGCGCACTCAGGCACTGAAGAGCTGGATAAAAAGGAAAAGTCTGGTTAACTATTTAAGCCTAGCTCCCTTGCACACATATTTGTCTGAGATGCTCTACCCAGCAGGATCATTTTGAGGCTAATGTAATATGGATGCACTTATGGTAATTGAAAAACACACAGGCGCGGGGTCGAGAGTCTGGACTGAAAATGGATACGCATTTGGGATTCTCATTTTAGTTTCTTATAGTGTGACTTCATTAGTGGAATGGATGCACAACTGTGTGAGCGCGTACACACATACTTAGTCTTCCTCCGTTTGTCTGTCGTGATCATCATAGACACGTCACCATTGCTGTATTTTTGTAAACTGCTATTTGATTAAGCTAAAACTACATTTCTCTTGGTTCCTCTTGCCTCCCTTTAGCTGTTGTTACGGCTGTTTGTAACTGATATATTCGGGATGATATAAATAAAACAAGTATTTTGATGCAGTGATTGTTTCCAGTTTGCTGACCGTGGAAGGGGCAGAAAGATGATGCGGTATCTATTTTGAGAAATATCAAGATTTTGCAGCAGAGGGAATCAGTGTGTTAATTTATTGTTTTCATTCCTCTAGAGTGCATGTTTCAAGGCAAAATTCTTTCATGAAACAAAGAGAAAAAAAATGATGGCATGAGTGGACAGGGAAACTAACAGCAGTAGCAGAGAGATTGTGTGATAAAGGCGTCCGAACTGACCTTATCTGGGTCTATAGAGAACAGCAGACACAGCATGGCATACAGCTGGATTTCTAAACCATTTATAGTGAGTCAACAAGAGGAGAGGAGAGGAGAGAAAAGAAGAAGAGAGGAGAGGAGAGAGGAGGAGAGGAGAAAAGAGGGGATGAGAGGAGAGGAGAGGAGAGGAGAGGAGAGGAGAGAGGAGGAGAGGAGAGAAGATGGGGAGAGAGGAGAGGAGAAGAGATAAGAGGATAGGAGAGGAGAGGAGAGAGGAGGAGAGGAGAGGAGAGGAGAGAAGATGGGATGAGATTAGAGGAGAAGAGAGGATAGGAGAGGAGAGAGGAGGAGCAGAGAGGAGAGGAGAGAAGAGAGGAGAAGAGAAGAGAGGACGAGAGGAGTGGAGAGAAGAGCAGAGAAAGGGAGAGGAGAGAAGAGGAGATGAGAGGAGAGATGAAGAGAGGAGAGAAGAGAAGAGAAGAGAAGAAAAGAGAAAAGAGAAGAGAGAAGGAGAGGAGAGGAGAGAAGAGAAAGGGACAGGAGAGAAGAGGAGATGAGGAGAGGAGAGAGGAGAAGAGAGGATAAGAGAAGAGGAGATGAGGAGAGGAGAGAGGAGGAGAGGAGAGAAGAGAGGAGAAGAGAGGATGAGAGAAGAGGAGAGAAGAGCAGAGAAAGGGAGAGGAGAGAAGAGGAGAGATGAGGAGAGGAGAGGAGAGGAGAGAAGAGAAAAGAGAAGAGAGAAGGAGAGGAGAGGAGAGAAGAGAAAGGGAGAGAAGAGGAGGAGAGGAGAGAAGAGGAGAGAAGAGAAGAAAAGAGAAGAGAGAAGGAGAGGAGAGGAGAGAAGAGAAAGGGAGAGAAGAGGAGATGAGGAGAGTAGAGGAGATGAGAGAAGAGAAGAGAAGAAAAGAGAAGAGAAAAGAGAAGAGAGAAGAAGAGGAGAGGAGAGAATAGAAGAGAAAAGATGAGAAGAAAAGAGAAGAGAAAAGAGAAGAGAGAAGAAGAGGAGAGAGGATGAGAGGAGAGGAGAGAAGAGCAGAGAAGGGGGGAGAAGAGAAGAGGAGATGAGATGGGGGATGAAAAGAGGAGAGAAGAGAAGAGAAGAGAAGAGAAAAGAGAAGAGAGAAGGAGAGGAGAGGAGAGAAGAGAAAGGGACAGGAGAGAAGAGGAGATGAG
>JBBPCY010000130.1:4611333-4634164 GCA_037974405.1 Brachyalestes nurse
GGCTCAGTCCATTGCGTTCCTTGAAGCCAAGATTTGTGACCACAGGTATAGATTACAAGAAGTGTTTCCAGGTCTGAGAATACTGTGATTCTGCATCCATGGCCACGTGACTTCCCCATTCCTTGCTTTCCACACAGTGTGGAGGTGCAGCTTCAACGTGGAAATGACCTCTTCAGAGAAACTGGCGTGCAACTTAAGATTATTCTAGGGTTACAGTCCGAAATCTTAGAGAAGCTAGCAGAGGAGATCTTCAAGTATACAGCATATCCACAAAATCACCACATAGATTATGTAGCTGGGGCATTCATCAAAAAATGTCCCTGTCTGAGGGAACCATCTGTCTCTGGTTATTATGGGTGGATGATTAGCCTGAAATTTAAAATGGCTAATTAATGGCTAAAAAAGATGCGACACATTGGTTTTCCAGAAGTGACTGTAAATGTTTTGAAAAACAAGCCCACTAATGATAGCCTTCCAGCCAAAAATGTGAAGAAGCCTAAAAAAGGCTGAAGTCAACTTTTTTTACTTCACATGTTACTGGTGAAGCTGATGAAAGCCTAGAAAATGTGGACTGGAGTTGTTGAATAATATCACACAAAGAAACAGTGCTGCATCTGTAAGACAGAAGATGTCAAAAACATTCTCCTACAGAAGAAAAGAGGTTATGCAGGAAAATCCACATGCTCGAGAGTTTAAATACCGGTGGCCTACACTTTTTTCTGTGGATGAGGTAAGCACTTACTTTCTTCTACATTGAGCTTCCACATCATACAATCTCTTTTTATTATTATTTTTTTAAGCTGACTTTTGGCACATACATTTATAAAGTGGCTATGACAGTGTGAGGGAGCACACCCACTCAGCTATCATGCTCCTAGTTTATTTTCTTTCCGACCAAATTTTAGGCCTGTGTGATATATCCCAAAAAACACATCTCAACATCTTTTCAAAAGCAATATAGTTTAAGGCCAAATTGTTTACATCATTGAAATGTTTCTCCCATAAGAGCGTTCTTGTATTTCATCTTCTCTCCCTGTCTAAATGCATTGTTCCCTGCCACTTCTCTGCGTCACTGGACCTTTATGCGCACAATTAACTTCAGGATTACTGCGCTGCCTACCATTAATTTTAGGAAAGCTTTAATCAACATGGCAGTACTTTAATCACTTTGAATCAACTCCAACTCCTTCCAGAAAACATCTCCCCTGCATGGTTAATGTTATCTGACAATTGCCTGTTTTTACCTATTTTTTGCAGCTGATACAGAGCAACATGTCTTGTTTTGCTTCTTACAGATAAATGCTGAATTCCAGCGCATAACAGTGACACTTGAGGCAACCTTCATGGGACAGTTGGACAGCCATTTACCCCAGCTGACATTGGTTTTCCAGAAGAAGGGTGGCATTTCTGGCCAGAAACTAGCCAAATATCTGGCAGTCTTTCAATAGGTAAATATGGATACACAATGTTATACAACACTTTCAGATTAAGGTGTGCAGACTGGACAGTCAGGACAGTGTTATCAGGATGGTGTTAGTTCTACAACTAATTAATTTTATTTTCATTTCAAATGTACTGACCAGGCTAATTCACTTTAATAGGACAGTCCACTTACAGTACATTGTAACTTTTTATATTAAATTTTGTAATTAGTGACACGTTTAGGAAAGTTTTAATGTTTGTTATAATTTTACACAGACTCCAGGTGATGTTAAACAGAAAAGGGCAGCAGGCCTCAAAGGATTGTGCATTTACCTTGGTGAGGATGATGGACATCTCATCTGCAAATATAATGTGAGTGTGATACCACAACAGCAGTTTTACTTTGTCATTGTATCGATTCAACTAATAACGCAATCCTCATTTTAAAGTGGACATATTATGCAAAACTCACTTTAGTTATAATAGGTCTACTGGGGGAGGCAGTGCACCTCAGCAGATGTGGTGATGAGGGAAGAAGAAGCCCTATAAAGAGTGGTTGTAGAGGCCTTTGAGAGAGAGTTTTTGGGTCTCCTGTGTGTCAGCTGGGGGTAAGGTGGATGACGTGCAGTATTTGTTTCTTTATGTTGTGTTATTATGGGTTCTTGTTAAGCTAAAGTAACCTAAAGCTCTGCTTTGTGCCTGCAACATCTGTGGTTGGAGAGATAGTTGAATTGTCACATGCCTTTTCACACGGTAAGTAATTCACACGGTTTGCTTGTCTCCAGTACTGGTGCAACTGGTGCTGTACTGGTAGCCTACCCTTTTGATGTACTTTTCTGTATTGTTATGTTAGTGTTGGTTGTGTTCTTAAGTTTGTTTTGTCCCAGTCAGGGTGGCCGACCTGTGCGGAGAGTGTCTTCCTACCCCCAGGTGGTTCAGCCAGCGTTCAGGGATAGTTTTAGCTCTGGTGGTTAGTTTAAGTAAATATATTTTTGTGTCCTTTTAGTCTTACAAGATTCCATAGATTAATAAAGATCATTTTATCTGATTATTATTGATTGTAGCCAAAACCCAGGGACTACTGGCTGTGGCCAGAGTGCAGCTGCCGACTACCCGGTCTTCCTGAAGGTGTGTGTAGGAAATGTAAATGAAAAGTACTTGGTCTTTTGCTGTGTTTTGTATTAAGTTGCTGTGTTCACACTTGCATGTGCAAGTAGTTTCAGTGTGTCGTATATCCGGGTAGTGGGTGGCTGCCTCCGACACCTTCCCTCCCTTGTACTTGGCTTCAATAAAATTATTTATTGATAGTTTGGACTCTTCTTTGGTGTCTGTTAACCAGTTGGTTCGAAAACAAACTGTTACATAAGGAGCTAACTTCAGGGTCGTGGGGGATCTGTACCTGCTGTCTGTGACAAGTCAGCCAATGAGAGAGATGTAAGTACTTTTATTTCTATGACAGTTAAGTTTCGTTTCCTTAGTAGCAGCATAAGGGGTGGGTAAAGCATGGGATGGTGGGGTGTGGCCAGCAACAGCTTATTTGCATGAAAGGGACAGAGCCCTGAAATGGCTTATTTTGAAAGGGACCCAAACTGTGAAGAATAAACCTGGTGATATGTCTTTATGTGAGAGTGATTTTGTTCAAAGAACTTCATGAACATGTTTTGTATAGCCCATAGACCTATTATAACTTTTTTTTTAAGTGAGTTTTGCATAATAGGTCCTCTTTAAGATGCAGAAAATGATCTATATATGTCTTGTTATTTGTATTTTCCTTAAACATGGTCCTTTAATATGTCACCGGTCTTCTATATCTATATAGAGGTGTTTTTTTTTAAACCAGATAATCTGATGATGCCATTTTGTAGACTTTTGTCTGGCCAAGCGATTTTTGACACAAAGTTATTAAAAAGAATAAGACAATACAGCCCAGCCTTAGTGCCTAATACCATTAATAGGGTACCATGACCACAGCCTATAAATTAACATTAGGTAGGTGTTAACCACTTTATCATTTTAAGATGAAGTGATGTATAGGCTGTTCAAGTGTGACCAAGACATCTACAGCGAGTAGTTAGTCTGCAAGATATTGATCAGAAATGAAGCATATTGATTTTGCAGGGTTCTCTGTGGTGTTACTGCAATATCTGCCAAGCTGAAATGGGCTGGGGAAAGGTGTATAGTGAGTAATATTTGAAGGTAAAGGTTAGGAGCAGCTTCTCAGTCAGTATTTGCAGGCCTTAATGTTTGTGTATGCTAAAAACCTGTTCATGTGCACAGCAGATGCATATACATTCCCTTATATTTTGTGAATGCAATGTCTCCCCAAAAATGCAAAAATGTGGCCCTTGGAATTGTACTGTGACACACAGTGCTCTTTGCACACAACCGCACAAGCCTATCATGTTTAAATGTGACAATATGAATAAGTTACAACTTCTGTAAAATGCATGCCAGTTATTTCTCATACAGTACAGAGCAAAAGTCTTTGGCACCTGCAAAAGTAGCATTTTAAAACCTTTTTAAAACCGTTTACCTGAACCATGAGTGTTTTGTCACATTAATATTACTTAATATATTAAATATACCAAAAAGAATAAATACCAATAGCCTTATCTAGTACAGATTTATGCACAGGGTATTTACATTTACGCTTTTATCCAAAGCGACTTCCATTCTCTAACTACAGGGCACAGTCTCCCTGGAGCAACTTGGGGTTAAGGGTCTTGCTCAGGAACCCAGTGGCGGTATACTGAAGGTAGGATTCGAACAGATGACAACAGACAGTACTATATATGCACACATGCATCACCACGGGAAAATCAATCATTTGTCGATCAATATTATTGTGGTGAGGATGTAAGAATAGTAAAAAGAGTGAAGCAAGACGGGAGGATTTGACAGAGATAGAAGAAAAAAAGAAGAGAAAGCCATGGGAGGGAGTAAAATGGTGATAAGCTGAAGTCATTACAGAGAGTGACGGAATAAGAGGATGGGGAGAAGCAGAGAAGAAGACAATGACATTGAGGAATGAAGAGTAGAGAGTGCGGGGGCTAAAAAGTGCCAGAAAAGAGAGAGAAAAAAGAAGAAAAGAGCTAAAAATTGGGAAACAAAAGGAGGCAAATGAAATAGACAGGTAGAGTGGTGGAACACAAAGAACAGAAAATGATCAAAAAGCAGGAAATCACAGAGCAAGTGAAAGAGACCACAGAGAGAGAGGGAGAAAAGCTGAAAAACAGATTTTCAAACAGCTTATTAAATCCACACTCCAAACCTCGGCAACACAAACCAAAAAAACAAACCCTGACTCGACACCACAGGTGTGGGCTTTTCAGTGGATAAAATATCTGTTTATTACAAAGAAACCATGGCTGACAATCACACTGCAAACACAGTTAAGTGTTTTCTCTAGTTTTTCTTTCAGAATTTGTATCAAAGAAATGATACAGGCTTATATCTCTGACAGCACACGTATCAATTCCCACACCAAAGACACCACGTTGGCATTCTAAACTATAACAATTACACAAATGTTTGCAACATTTCATTTTAACAAGCATTTAAATCTGGTCGTTTTAGGAACATGTCTGAGACCAGATGATATACCAGTGTAAACACATCTATCTCTCCATGTTTCATTTGACTAAAAACACTCTCAGTACTCTGATGGGGCCTCCCCCTACTGTTTTGCTTATGGGGAAGAGACCACCCTCCAGACTGCTGCCGCATAACAGCTGCTTAACCCCTGTGATTGCTTTTCTGAGTTTAATTCAGTGGTAATTTCCGTTAGGATCAGTAAAGTTTTTCTGATTCAGATTCTACTTTGGTTAAGCTAGTTTACTTAAACAAAGTGCCAGTTTAGTTAACGTTTACTCTGCATCACCTATACATATATCTGTTAGGACAGGGCCATTTGACTGACACATAAAATGACCAACTATAGAATTCTTGGTGTGACACAAGTTCACTTTTTAAAAAACCTCTGCTTGCTAGTGACATTTAGCCTGACAAACAATCATTTTCCCATTAGACAAGCGTTTATAGCCAGAGCCAGTTTAAATTTTGCAAGAGAGGTGAGACTCTGAGCACAGTGGTAACTTTAGAGAGCAGTTCATATCAGACAGTCTATGAACATCTGTAGCTCAGGTGCCTAAGGCTGAAATACAACAAAAACTCTCCTGCAGAGGACATCTGAACTCCAGAGAGCCCCAATTAGTGAACTACCTGCAAAATACTTTTCTCTGGTGTCTAGAACACTTGTTGTTTTTATTTTCTTACTACAGTAATGATGATAAGTCAAGTAGTTGATTACGCCTAACTAGTCGACTGGTAAAAAAGAATAGTTAAATCATACTCAAATAGCTTATTTACAAAAAAGATTCTAAATGTTTTTAAGATTATGAGAAACACATTAAGTCAGAAATCTCTAAACATTTGCACAGTACTGTATATGTTTAGTCACGATTTGTGCCTGAAACTCTTGATCTCCCCTGGCTGGTAAATGTCTCTTTAATCTGCTTAGCATCATTAAAGAGCTTCTTACAGTATCGTGGCCTATTAATTTTTTCTGCCAAGCAAGAAGCTCCAGAGCAGATTTTTTTTTCTCCTTGGGCCTCCAGTTTGTGTCAGTTGTGGCTTAAGAAGCAAATATGCACAGAGACACACACAGAGAAACATAGCCCTTGAATATGAGCCTACTGAGACCAGTATGAATGAATCCCTAACCAATGCTTCATGAACAGAGTCATCATGCTCTTTATTGAAACCCACAAACACACTCCATTCATCAGCTATTAGCATCTACTTAACAGGCTATTGGACAGGACCAGGCCAAAGGACATCGTTTACTGAGGCATAATGGTGCAGCGCCAGTGAGGATAGCAAGTGTGATAACGCAATGAAAGGATGATGAAAGAAAGACGGCAAGAAAAAAAAGGAAAATTGAACAGAGCATGATGACACAGGGGAAGCAAGATAATGAGGAAAGGGAAGATGGAAAGAAAGGTTCTGGGGAAAAGGGAGGGATAATGGGGTCAGACAAGATGAGGGTGCAAGAAAAGGTAGAGGAGAAAATGAGGAGGAGTCAGAGCAGAGAAGGTGCTGATGAATGTTGATTAGATGGATGGATGGATGCGTGCGGACACTCACCCTTTTTCTGGAAGAGGCGGCTGCTGACTATTTCAGTCATGGATGCCACTTTCTGCTTTTGCAGTTTCTCCGGAGGAATACAGGTGTAGAAATCATACAGCAACTTACTAAAGAGAGAGAAAGAGGACAGTGGTCACAACTTAGCAAACCAGTTAAAATCTTAATAGTCTGAGTGCTACAAACCAAGGGATCTGAGGTTGAGGTGGTGGGGTGCCAGCAGTCATAAGTGCAATATGTTTCGAGAACTCGACATTGATATCATGGAAATGTGGTTAGAACTAGTAGCTTCATCTATGTCTAGTATGTTCGTCTAGCTTGCTAGATGCAAGTATGCCTTTTGTCTAGATGGGAACATGCATGCCACTTTAGTGCATACAGTAATGGCCAGTTAGCAACAGCCAGTTAGCCTCTAGCTATGTGCTAACTGGTTTATACAAGTGTGCATTGAGAAGACAGCCATGCCAATTCATACAATTATACAGAAAATTAATACATTTTTTTGTTTTGTTTTTTACAGACAATAACACATATAAATCAGTGCTAGAAACCCCATATCAACTGCTACTTACATAAGAGTGTGTGATTTAGGGTGCACATTGCTCAGTAGCACAATAAAAGCTTATATGGTTTGTTAGCCACATTAGCCTCATGGTTCCAAGACAAAAGAAGCTTCTGACAAACATTCATGTTTATTTGGGGAAACTGAAAAATTGCTCTTTCTACACAAAGTGAAGCAAAATAATCTACACAAATTAGCTAACAATATAAATATATTACTACAAAGTAGGCTTAATATACAGTGTGTTAGATTTTGTTACATCAGTAGTACCAGTTTTATCTGGGTTCTCTTTATAAAAACACTGTTGCGGTTTGTCTAGCCCTTGTAAAGGATAGTCTTGTTCCAGCCTCCCACTCATGCCCTTGGTCCCCGCTAACTCAGAGTAATGAAGCCCACTTACCAGCATCTTGAGTGCCTTTTCAAGAAAACTGGCCTTACTGTCCACTCGGTACTATGCACTAAACAACAAGTATAGGGACAAGAACAGGAACGTCCGTAATGCTGCCTGCTCCAAGTACTCTTCCTCTAGCATCAATGGTGTTAAGTCTAGGCCAAGAACCCTTTTCAGAACTGTTAACAAACTCCTCCAACCTCTTGTACTGCATGCCCCAATTCAGCTGCATCAATGTAATTTTTCTTCTATTTCTCAATAATTCTTCCCCATTAATTTTCCAACTCCAGTTACAAAAATCACTTGACTCCCTTTCTGTCTCAGAACTCATCATCAAATCTAATTCTTCCTTCTGTTAGCTTGACCTTACCTCACCCCTCTACTATAGGCATTTTTTCTTTTTATTTTCCAACCACCCAACCCTGAAAAGCATTCCCTGGGACTGTGAAATGTGCTTTATAAATGTAACATTATATTATATATATATTATTATATCTGGTTATGGAAACTAGATTAGCAACATAAATGATAGAATGCTTTGGAATTACCTCACTCATAACGTTACAGCAAGAAAAAAAACCTGCTTTAAGAAGGACAGAAAATGTGCTGAATCATAAAGAATGGCAAAACTGGAAGAGTAGCAGATGCCATTTAATAAAACATAAATAACAATAAAAGAGGATGTAGATGTGTTTATGCCTGTCAGTGCATTTTCTCAGTTTATCACATCAATGAATTAAATGGCTTTTGATGAACACTGTATTAGATTTACATTTTCATCAAATTATAGCTCTGCTTGCTGCTCACATAAACCAAACCTGTACTCTGGCCCAGTTTAATCCCTCAGCTTTGTAAAACATGGTCTGTACAAGAACTAAACAAGTACTGTGAGCTGTGTTCTGTAGAGTGCAACATATTGATCAGTGGCTGGTGCTAGACTTTGTACTGTGTCTCCATGGGCTCAGCATAAAAGAACACTGTTGAATGAACTTCTTCAGCTGAAGTTTAGTCCAGTGATAAGTCCTAAACATACTCGAACTAACGGAAACAAAACTATATTACAAAGTCCAAAAATATATGTTCGCTTTGATATACAAGGAGAAGTTGGGAAGCTATGGAAAATGTAAATTAAAAAAATGCAAATTTTCTTCAGTTTACTTTCATTTTATTGCAGGCATTATGAACATTTCATGTTTTGTCTGGTCAACTGATGAAATATCTTGGGTTCATACTGTAAGTAAGTAAATTTAAGAGTAACTGTGTTTTATTATTAATAGTAATATATAACTAAAATGTGTGCTTGTTTTGGGCAGTGGGACACTAGCATTCTCCCTACTGAGTGAAGGGAAACACCTCATTGGCACTCACTGAAATCCTGAATATCACATATAAACCCACTCATTTAGGACTTTCTCAAGTGCGCCCTCTTGAAGACGTCATCTGTGCCAAAATTCAAAACTAAACTATAGTAATATACTAAATTCCTAATGCTGACTGCCAAGCATCTCTGCTCAACTTTCCAAATCTACATCTGCCCAAGTTTAGCCTTACTGACATTTTGGAAACTTATTCTAATGATACGCAATGTTAGACATATGTTGGCTTTTCAAAAAGAGTGCATTAATTACATGATGTTGACTTAGCAAGATTAAATTTAAGTTGGATTTCACGTGGAAAGCCCCAGACACCTAAATGCAGCCAGCTGAAAAGGGATGCTGTGTTCAAGTCTGTCACTCTGCTGCACCAGTGTAACTAAAGAGCTTAAGATCGAACCGATAAACAAGTAGATTTTTGATAACCTCCGTTTTCACCGTAATCAAAAGTGTCAACAATAATAGAAAGCACTGAATTGTTTAATTGACAGGATTGAAATCTGACATTGTTAAACTGCTGTGTGGAGGAAGGCTTGTGTGTGAGTTCCACCACATCCGGCCATCTGCTGAACTCCAGCTGCTGTAGAGTCTGAGTCAGAGGCTGGTTCGTTAAAAAACAGTGCAATGGCAGCTAACAAAATGCCAGCACATTAGCAGGCAGGCCCCATCCTGCAATCTGACATATTGCTGGGTTAACACACCTTTAATTAGGCTAGAACTCCACTAATTAAAATAACATTGCCTTTTTAGATTTAGTATGTGTATGTAGAGCAAGTAATATCAGGACGCTTCTAAAAAGGTATATTGTGTGTGTGTGTGTGTGTGTGTGTGTGTGTGTGTGTGTGTGTGTGTGTGTGTGTGTGTGTGTGTGTAAAAGGTAGGTATGTTTGTATGCATGTGTTGTTCAGTGCCAGCGGCCAAACAACTTTTCATTCTTTCTCTGTCGTTAATTGCTACCTCACTGGTTCTCAAGATATATTATACATATAACGCCAAAGCAGGACTTTGGGGAACCAACAAAAGTGTTTGATGACCCTCATTTAACACACCAATCAACCATAACATTAAAAGTTCTTGCCTAATAATGTATAAGTCCCTTTTTGTGCCACCAAAACACCTCTGATCCTGTAAGTTGTAAGGTGGGACCTCCATGAAATGGACTGGTTTGTCCAGCATTTCCCATAGAGCAGGGGTGTCAAACTCCAGTCCTGGAGGGCCGGTGTCCAGCACAGTTTGATGGTTCTCCTCCTCAAACACCTCTTCCTCCTCAAACACATTCACTAAACCTGACAATTGAGGAGAACCAGGTGTTTCTGAGCAGGGAAATCACCAAAACATGCTGGACCACGGCCCTCCAGGACTTGAGTTCCACACCTCTGCCATAGAGGCTCGATTTGAGGCCATGTCAACACCTTGAATTTTTGTCATGTTCCTCAAACTACTTTTTGTCATCTTTGTCATGCTCCTGTACATTTTTTACAGTTTGTCATGGCAGTGTGGCATAAGGCAATACAATACCCATGAAGCTTCACACAGACCCAGCTTTAAGACAGGGTCCTATGGCAGATTTTGTACTCTCTTGTGCTTGTACACCTTGAGGACCATGTGTGTAGTCACACACATCGTATGTAGTACATGACATGACTGTGTATACACTAAATATGCTATGGTGTTTGCTTTTAAGGTATAGCTTTAAATAGACATGCCCTGTAAAATGAGTGCTGAAGACCTGGGTTGCCTTAAAAGACATATATTGCTGTGCCTCAGGTCACCATGTCCTTCAGCATATTTAGTTATGGGCTATTGATGGTACTAATGTAGCCCTACCTGTGGATTTGACGATTGGCCCGCGACACTGTCGTAGGTGTACAGAATGACCAAGTTGTCACAGTTTAGCCCTTTGCTCAGAGAGCCAAACTGCTCAAGTTGCTCAGATCTATATGCTTGTCCATTTTCCTTGCTTGCGTCATATCAACTTCAAGAACTGACTGTTACCAAATATATCCTACACCCTGGTGTGTACTACCATAACGAGAGAGTTTTATTCACATCATCTGTCAGTAGTTTTAAGTATACATATAATTCTCAGTTTCTTTATCTCATACATGTGACCCATACAATTAGGTTTATATCCACAACCATCAAAAACATAACAAGGCTTTCACACTGTCAGTAACAGATGAGACCACAGCATCATTCGATACAGCTGACCAAGGAGGCACTGCCGCAGGCCATATGAAAGGAGACAGACGTCTGGCAAGTGGGAACAGCTATTCTTTTCATATGCTACCCAAGCATGTTTCTTCTATAACAAAGTAGTTACCTCAGACTTTAAATGCCTTCACAGTGGGTGAGAAGGGATTACTGAAACATCCTTTTCTCAACCATTGAGCGTTGTTTGTAGCTTACCAGTATTAAGGTTATGACAAAACTAATACCTTAGAGCTTTAAATGTTATAACAAAAACTGGCACATCAACCACAACTAATGTGTGTAAGAGTTTAATGTTAAAAAAGAGTTTCATGTTAATGTTAAAATGTACCTCTTGGACACTGCACTGCTTCGCAAAGAAAATGGTGAGCACCTCCTCCAAGAACAAACCTTAGAGTTCTTTCATTAATACAAGGCCAGTGACCACTCTGGTCCAAGTGCTTTAGACTTGCTGCAAAGAGCTAAGTGCTTGGTACCTGAGAGCACAAAAGCTGTAAGCATGTTAAGAATAGATCACAGTGGTGTTGCCTTACTGATGTGACAGTCAACAGAAAGACAAAAGGCAGCCGTACATGTTGAACTGGTGTATGAACCAATAAATCAAGTGTATCAGCACTAGTCTAAATGACAAGACACAAGGAAGTCCTTGAAAACACAATATAGGTGACAATTTCAACATCGTAAATCTGGTGGAATCAGTACCTGTGCACTTTTTTTAACACGCCATTTATGCTTCATAGAATCCACCACTGTCAGCTCATTCTTTCATTGGTTTACTCAACCACATCTATTTACCGGACAAAGTAACGGCAGAGGGTTTGTGCAACCTTAGAAAAACATCTTCAACAGCCCTTGGCTCATTTAAACGCACTCAATTGTTGTGACTTTGCTGTTAATGTGCTCTGCTTGCATTCCAGGATTTCGTATTCATTTCTATAATGACACATTTTGCATTATACCCATTTTGTTGTTTACTTTTTTATTAAACTTGGATTAAATTCCCATGTAAATGTTTCTTGCAAAAAAAATGTGATGCTGCTCATGTCATTTTTAAACAAGTTTGAATAACGTCACAAAAGAAGCAATTTTCTCTGCGTGATGTAGACTTCAACCTCTCATCACCTTACAAATTAGCATTCATACTGCATTCGCCAGGATAGTAACCGAGATGTTGGCTCAGATAAGACACACTCCAACCCTCTTAAAGAAAGACACAAGAGAAGCTGCAGTTTTATCAAAAAGAAAAAAATGTCTAATAAGCTTAGGAGACAAACTCCCTGGTCCCATGTTCCCCAGTCATGTCTAGACTGTGTCTACTGCTGTTTGCTTCTTGGCTTGTTTTCCATAACTTGTGCCTGTTTATGTAGTGTTTAAGTTCCACTCAGAAATCAACCAATAGCACTTTTTGTATCCTGATACGTTTACCATTGACTAATTCCACAACACATCGGATACATCCTCTTTAAAAACTACTTTTTTATCTCTTAAAAGGAGCATCTAAAAGTGGACTCTAATACTCTAATAGCCCTCAGTAAAAATCCACACAGATATTATCAAACATTTGATGCAAGATTTGATCACATTTTTCTCCTCCCCTTTATTCTCCTGATATTTTGAAACCCAGCAATGATGATATGTCTCTAGCTTCACTAGCCTTCTGTTTTGTTGTCTGGTTTTCTTAAGGTTCTTTTTGAGTCTTCTAGCTTTGTGTTTAGGCTTTGTTGTACTACAGGTTTTAATTCTAAGCACTGGCTGAGCCATGTTATACACACTCCAGTGACTGCCTTGGAATAACACTATTCTCTACTATTGTGTCAATACACTTATAAACACTGTTCTGTGAATGGAACAATATTATGCTGCTTACATGGACCACCGAGTGAACTAAAAAATAAAGTGTTTTTTTTAACTAAACTAGACTGATCAGCTGGTAAAGAAGCTGAAGATATGCTAAATAACAGACAACAGCTCACCCTTTAATACTGTAGACTTTAAATAAAAATACACTATTCAATTCCAGTACAAAACAGCAAAAAGTAATGAGACAGCATTAAACTCAGGCTAAAGCTCCTAAAATAGTGCACTTGTTTCTTAAGTTATGAAACTAGGCACACAGACTGTGTCTCATTTGTCCAGTACTGAATTGCTTATACATGGCTGAATCTCAACTGGCTGTTAGACACATTATGTAATTTTTGTGTAGAGGAGACACTAGTTAATTCCTAAGTAGTGCAAAATTAGGTAAGAACACATATGAGATTCAGCACCAGTGTGGGAAAAGGAACAGCAGACACTAATAGAAAACAGCATTGTCATTGGTGAGCAGGGTTGTTGCATTAAATATTGCTTTATTATATAACAAAGTTAAAAAGTTAATGAAATGACTGAAATATACAATGATGGGATTTCATGCCTTTTCAGTAGGCCTTGGGTGCTTGGAAAAAATAATATTCTTTTAAATGAACTTAATTTTGTGGTGGAAGAATTGTTTATCACAATTGTTATAAATAACATTAACTTACATCATCTATTAATAATGTAGTCACGTTTTAAGGTGCTCACCATGTTTTTAAATCAACAAGCCAGTAGATACGTTGATAGTGGTTACAGTGATACCATCAGAGGTTAGGGAGTTTTAGACACTCAGTTTTGTCCACCTTTGTCCTATCCCTGTCCTCCTCCCAGTGTTTGATACATTTTATAAATCTGGATTCCTGTTTAGGTCCAACAGCAATCATTCTTGTTACAATATTGGTTAATCGTATTAACCAGCTGATATAAGATAATATAAGATAAGCCTTTATTAGTTATATCGGATATTAGATATATCAGTTAGGCTCTAGTGTTGTTTGAATCGAATGTAAGCGTGACTTCTCTTTTTCCATTTTTACAAGTGTGTCAGACTCACCTGAGCAGCTTTGCATCAAAAACAGTCTCAATATCCTGCAGCACAGCGGGCAGGTACTTTAGAGCTGCCACCTGTACACGTACAAAAATAAACACACATACACATACACACACACGCACACACACACACACACACACATAGTCTTTATTCAGGTCTGTATTAAGCTGAAGCTGCCTTTCACAGTAGATGAGCTAAACTGTCAAAGCCAGGTGCTTTTAGCACACTGGAATCACAAGCTTCTCTTCTCTTAGACTGAGCAGGCTAATTACGCAGTGAGCCGAGGAGCTGATCCAGAATGAGCTATGATGAGATGATACAATTGGCTAAGCACAGGTGCGTCAATTATTAAAACTGAAGCAGTCCACCAAGAAAAGAGAGGTGCATATGAAGGCATGGGTATTCTCTTACTCACTCTCCATCTCAATCACACTCTCTTTCACGCACATATACACACACACCTGCTGCAACAGAGTGGTGGTGTAATCGCTCTTCATCAGGTTGTTGATGGACTCAAACAAGCCCTTCAGAGAGTCCTCAAACTCTGCCTGCTCCTTTCCCTCATACAGCCTAGCAGGAGACACAGAAAGAGAGAAGGAAGGAAATGAAATATAAAAATGTATACATTTATAATGTACATAATATGATGTACAACTTAATGTTACATTAAGTGTCATATTGCAATATAATGCAGAGTATTGCATGACTAAATATTAAACACACACACACACAAGAAAAGTAATTTAATACAAAGACATAGTTAAAAAAGTACTGAAGGCAAACTAAACCTTAGATATGTACAAATAAAAAATAATAACAATGACAACAACAACAATAATAATAATAATAATAAATGCAACATATAAATATAAATTAAGAAAATAGAAAATAAAATATGGGAAACAGTAAATTAAGTAAATTAACAAAGAGATAACACTAAAATCAACTGAAACAGTTTAAATAGGGTACACTTAGGTGAGGAAGGTACTACAACATAACCATTTGTTGTTACGTTGTCATTTCTGCTAAACTGCAAAATATCGTCTAGACTCTAGACCCAACACAAAGACCATAATAAAATGCATGCACACACACACACATACACACACACACACACACACACACACAGGCAGTAGTTAAATCTCTTACTGTGCTGGTATGTAGGGTTTAAAGCAGTGTAATGTTATCACTCCACTGCACTGAGGAAATCAGGCTAGCTTTCACTTCAATCAAAGCAGTCTGATTTAGGACATTGCACCAAAGACACAGTTTCACTCTTCCTTATTCGCCCCATCTTTCATTCTCTCTCTCTCTCTCTCACTCTCTCTCTCCTTACCACCCTGTCTCTCTTAAAACTCCTTTCTCTTGTTCTCTTTCCTATCCACCTCAGCATCTTGCCATCCTGTCTTCCCTTTTCTGTTCTTCCACTCTATCGCTCCCCTATTTCTGATGTCATTTGTCTCTGTTCCTCGCTCGCCCATCTCTTCTATTCTCTTTCTCCTTCAATTAAGCCAAGCTTCAGTGGTGTTCTGGGCTAGTCATCGGCAGAGTTTTCTCTGTCTCGGATTCTTACATGCCTGATTAAATGCACACAGGACTGTGGTAATCAAAACAAAAGCATTGCATTTGGATGATTTTTGGCCATTAGTCCTATTATAAAATGATATAATTACTATATCCAGAATAACAATCTTACTGTTACAAATAGATACGTTGTTACATATACAGACCTTTTCCAAAAAATTAGAATATCATGGAAAAGTTTATTTATTTCCATAATTTTATTCAAAACGTTACACTTTCATTGATAATAGATTCAGGGCCCACAACTTTAACGATTCCAAGTACTTAGTTGTTTATTTGTACATAATTTGTACACAAGAGGGAATATACTGGCTAGTGAAATTTGCAACTTGTAATTTGGATAATACTGAATTTCTCAGAGTTCATCACTTGAATTCACTACATTGTCAGTCATGAAGCGCAACATCCTTTAGAGGTAAATATAAACCTCTAGAGAGCATGAAAAACTCTTAAGGGAATGGCTGGTTTTAAGCATGCTGTTTTGTTCATTCCTTCTGTTAGAGATTAGGTGAGATTAGTGACATATTGTCACATTCGACCCTGTTTAACACTTCTTTACTTAACACATCACACACACTCATGTTCACTCAGCTACATATGCACACTGATTTCAGACTTAGGACCCACACAAAGATGCAGACACTCAACAGAGGCAGTATGAGATATTTACTTTGCCCTGAAGTATGAAAATACCACAGGCAGCCCTGCAGAATCATAGTGTAGAGGCAGGCATCAGTGCACATTCGGCAGTGTAATTCTTCCACTGAGTGCTCACATTTAACAGATAAAATGTTCTGTAACGGTGCAGCAGTTACATTGACTTTCCTCAAGAACCTCAGTTAAGTCACAGAGTATGAGACTGTCAGAGAGTCCACTAACCTCACAGTATGATGGATGTTCTACCTTTTGCATCATTGTGAAGAATGTATGCACACTTAAAATGACTGCAATTCACCTAAAATATCACTCTTAATGTAAAAGTTGTAAAAGTACCACAACATAGCACGGCACACAGCGTGAACACTCGAAGTTTGTCCTATGCTTTTAAACCATTAACCCGAGTGAAGCAGCAGGCAGCCAGCAACGTAGCACCCTGGGAGCAGTGTGTGTGGATAGTACCTTGCTCAAGGGTACCTCAGTGGTGCCACTAGCAGCCCTGAGATTTGAACTCATAAAACGTTTTAATTATTTATGTAAAAGTTAAAGTTAATGCCTAAAACATAGCCAAGGTTCATGATTACTTTTTCCTATGAAGACCCCTGTGTGGTTTTACACACCAGAAACAGTCATACAAAAAATAACAGCCTAATTGTTTAAAACTCAAACAAACATAACTGTGCTGCCCGAACAACTCTGATCCACTGAGGAAGGTTTGGTATTTGACACCAAGACATCAGAAACAGATCCTACAGTCCCATAGTAACTACTGCAGTCCAGGAACAACCCAAAAGACCTAGTTTTGGAGATGATCTAACCCAGTCGTCAGCCATCACAATTTGGCCCTTGTCAAAGTCGCTCAAGATCCTTATGACTGCTCATTTTTCCTGCATTTGTCAACTTCAAGAACTGACAATTAACCTGCCACCTACTATATCCCATTTTTTGACAAGTGCCACTGTAATGAAATAATGTTATTCACTTCACCTGTCAGTGTTAATGCTGTAGCTGTTTGATGTATATTTTATTAAAGTTTTGAAATTATAAATCTAATGACACCCTTGCAGTGCCACCACAGCCCACCGGGGGGGCCAGAGCCACTATTCTAGAAAAAATTGTCAGGTTCCGACTGAAAGTGCAGTTGCAGTTTCTGTCAGAAGTCTGGATCACTCACAAAGCAGCAGTGATTTATTTCCAATAACCAGGAACAGCACACGTTTTTCTCATTGTTTTCTCCCGTAATCATTTCAGTACAGCAGCTTAGTTTCCATATTTGTATTTTATGGACTGAAACTGACAGTGTAGCGATGGATATTTGATTAACCACAAGGAAGAAGAAAAAACAGCTCTAGCTGATCTCAAATCTTACTCCAGTTGCACAAACAGAATAAACTGGTGCACTGGTGCTAGAACACCACTGAGGTGTACATTTGAAAATATGCTTAAGTATTCAAAAACAGCCAAAGGGAATTCTTCAGACCCTGCAGATTCAACTAGAAGGTTTTTCATGTCTGTAAAGAGCTGGATAAAGGAGGCAGCTCCTTCTAATGAGCGGAGGAGTTAACGCTAACATACTACTCTACTGGTGCAGCAGTGGGTAATGACTCATTGGTTTCTACAAGTTGTTTTCTCCTCAGAGGAAAAAAGTGTAGCACTTTATATCATTAAACCAAAAACTAAATTGTTACATCATGTTAGCTAATTATGAGTTCCTACCTGCCTATACCAGAAAAGGTTGGTTCTGCATAAATCGGACATTTCGAATTGTGACTAGGAACTGGTCATGACTAACAACAAGAGATAATTGGGCAAAAAGAAAAGGCAGATGTTTTCAGATGGCTTTGTAATCCTTCACAGGTTTGTAGGCTTTGTACTGCTGAGGGGGGGCAAGTGTTTGTGTTTGTGTAACAGTGTTCTTGACTGCTTTGTGCGAGCCTGTTTGGATACCTGCAGCTTAAGTAAAAAGAATGTTATTACCACCCCACAATGCTTGCCCCATGTTTAAGCTTACAATGGAAAGCATTAGACAACAGCAACTGTGGAGAAACAGCAGAGAAGCTATGATTTTGGTTACTACCCCTCAATACATTTGCACTTATGCTTGATGCAGTGCAGGAACAAAAGCAATTTGGATCTCTGTCATTTTATTTACAGAAGTTAAGTTTGCATTCCAACAATGCCACAACCAAAGTAGGATCACTTTGGCCAGCTGTATTTTGAACTGGTAGATTATGGTGCTAACAACATCAAGGTCATCGGTTCAAGGTCATGGGAACACATTTAATGATAAAAAGCAATAAATAAACACTTTTTAACATTTATGTGCAGACATATATCTTATCTTTGTGGATAGCTAGCCACAGAGTTTCTTGAATTTCAACTTTCTTTTCCAAATACTTCCAAAAAAATAATTTCGCACATTTTTTTTCTGAAATCAGGGGTATTCATAGGGATTATGCCCCCCTTTTTCCTCAGTAACCGCCTCTAATCTTCTGAGAGGGCTTTATACTAGATTCAGCCAAAAGCGCATTATAGTGAGGTCAGGTACGGAGGTTGGATGATTACTTCAGAATCCTGAACCCCACTCCAACTCATCATGTTTGCTAATCATGCATTCCTGCTTGCCTTCACACTCCATTTTGGTGCTGCACAAGCGGGGCGATGCAAACAGTGACTGGGAACTGGTCATGACTAATACTAAGAATATAACTGGGGAAAAATGGCCAAAAGAAAAGGCAGATGCTTTTGGGTCAGCTTTGTAATCCATCACAGTGCCCACTCTGCCATAGATGTTGCTGTTAAACTCTGCTATTTCAGCACTTTCAAGTACAAGCAAAATGGACTCCGCTTTTAACTTAATATCTAATATCTAATATCTAGCCTATTTAAAGGGCCGTTAGATTTGCCATGGCAGAGAACAAAAGACATTTTTTTTTGGTCCTGGAGTGCATTTTTTTCTTTTGCATCACACCCACTTTGACTCAGGAAAGGCTTGTTCATTATTATATGGTTGGAGTATAAAACACAGAAGGTCAGATCACTTGGTCCTGGGCTACCAAGCAAATAACAATACCATCGAAGACAGGAGGACTCCACCCTTGAGATTAGGGAAATCAAGCTGATGCACACACTCACACACACATGCACACACACACACAAACAGTGACTCTAACATGCCACTACCATGTTCGTGTCACTGCTGTGCTAAGAATGATCAACCACCCTAATATTACCTGCTCATTAGTGACAGTAGTTGCTGTGGGGGCCCTGACCACTGTTAAATGGGAAAACTGCAAGGGGAAGTTTCATCTAATTTATATGTAAATTATTTTTCTCAAAAGTATTTTAACTCTTCATTGCTTGGTAATACACGTACACTATTATTTGTCTTGCCAATAAAACATGCATCTAGAATCCAGACAGAGGAGAAGAGAGAAGCAGAGAGTGGAAGGGAGGGTAGAGAGACAATGAGAGGGTGAGAGAGAGAACGAGAGAAAGAAAAAAGAAGAAAGCAAACCTCTGCAGTGCCCCTAGATTCATGCCTAGTAATCTATCTCCATCACATCACACTCTCTAATTAAAAGTCTTTCTAGTTATCATATGCTGCTGTGTGCGCTGAGCCAGACAATGAATCCATCTTTTTTCTGTCATTTGTCTGTTCAGTCTATCACAAACGTTAATTCAGACACTCACTTCATCATTAATGCTCGTTTAGCATTGCTCACACGACCAGAAACAGACACACATAATCAGAAAAGCACACACACACACACACACACACCTTTCTTCATCACTGTTCATTTAGCTGCTGTTGAGGCATCAATGCTTATTAGGCATTAGCACTGCAGTCAGCTTTTACAAAAGCCACAGAGAACTAGTCAGATAGAAGAATGCAACACACACACACACACACACACACACAAAGTTTTCTTTGTAGAGTGTTTCCATTGTCCTCTGTATAACTGAAGAGAAATGCAGCTGTACATCACAACCTTACACTTAACCTCAAGAAGCAAAAGAAAACGCATAAATGTTTCACACTTTCACACTAATGAAGCACCTGACAAGCTCAGCTAGAGGACTCCTGAAAGACTACCTGAATATAGCCACACACTTGGGTTTGCAATTTATTTTTACTGGACTGCTGCTTTTATTCAATAACTAGCCATTAGCAGTTTGCTTCTAAGAGCTAGCAGCAGCTGCATTTGAGGTGGAAATGCACCAGAAAAGAATTTCTGGTATTCTGGCTAGCCTCACAGGATGCTTGATGTATACCGAATGTAAAGATGAATACCGCTATTGTCTCGCATAGCTACCACTTGAGTGAACACTTTTAATTAGACTGATTAATCAGGAACAAAAATGTTCTTTATCAAGTTAAAGGCAAGCTAGTAACCAGTATCATATCTGCACATTGAAACTGAAACCAACTATTCAAATACAGCAAACAGGAGTGACTAGTACATATATTAGACTATGCAACCCCTATGACACACAACATTAAGCAGTAATGTTATGACACACAGTAGCACTTTAAAGGGGTCTCAAATTTCTACAATGCTTAATTTTGCTCTGCAGCTGCCACTTCAGGGCACTACTAAAACAGGATTTGCTAAAACATGTTGTTGCTAAATATCCAAGCAACAGCCTGACTTTTAATGATGCCCCACAACCATGGGAACTAGCGAACACAAAACAGCACATCCAGCACATGTACAATGCACACACACACACACACACTCACTGGGAGTAGAGCATCCGGGAGCGGACGATGAATTTGAAGATGTATTCGAGGGCCTTTAAAGTGCGCAGAATGGGCTCACACGCCTCACCACGGCTAGACACATCCAGATACTTCTTCAGCACTGACATTAACTTTCTACAGGGGAGAGAAAGACAGAGAAAAGTACATTATTGTCAAAGCAATTCGCAATAAACAAGAGAAAAAAGAATAAAATATTTAAACAAATAAAATAAAGATTATTAGACCATTTTTAATTTAAAATGTGCTTTGTGTGTATTTGATATCCAAGACTGAGTATGAATGTAAAAATGGTGCCTATTTATCAGAAGGGCAATTCATTTATCTTCTTGCCCGAAGAGATGCCCTCAATACAGTAGTTGCTCTAACTGAATTAAACAATAACAATAAAGTCCCATACAAATCCACTCCCACCACACACACACACACACACACACCACTGGATGAATAGAGAAAGAAATGTAACACACTCTGCATTCTGACATAACTTGCATTATTTAGATGTTGTTAACCTATTTCCTTTAATGGGGGATTTTTAGCTGGATTTTATTTATGTGGAGCAGACTTTTTTTAATTTTATAATGAAGTCTTTAGCTCTGTTAAAGTGATTTTGCTGAAGGTCATGATTTATTTTCTCTCTCTCTCTTCGTCTATCTATCTATCTATCTATCTATCTATCTATCTATCTATCATCCATCCATCCATCCATCCATCCATCCATCTTTCTCTCTCTCTGTCTCTGTCTCTGTCTCTCTCTCTCTCTCTCTCTCTCTCTCTATCTATATCTATATATATATCTGTCTGTCTTTTACTCTCTCTCCCTATCTTTCTATTTGCCTCTCTCAGGCTTTCACTCTTTCTGAAAATAGAGAGAATGAGGAAAAACAGATAGGAACAAGTGTAAAAACAGGGAGTCTGCAGATGACATCTGTCAAATGTGTTAGACCAGGAACAACACACACACACACACACACACACAGTCTGTTAATAAAAAAAACAAAAAACAAAAAACATCACTGCTATTTCTGTTAACAGTGAAACTGAACAATCCCAGTCCATGGACATAGAACCATACTGTACAGTACTGCAGAAAGAAAGAAAGCCTTTAAATAGTTGGTTTAAATATAAAACTACTATATGGAGGGGGAGAATATATCTTACTGTGTGAGTGAAGGTAGAGGGTGAATTTATGTATATATTATCATCATGGAAACAGCCAACTAAACACTGTCAGTTCATTTACAATGCACACTTTCATTTATTTTTTAATTCAGTAATGAACCTTAATCAATTAATCGTGACAGCTCTACATGCAACACGGCGCCAAATAAACACACAGTGACACAGACATGATTGCATCAATCTAGCAGAGTAGGTCAGGCTCATTAATCACAAAATGATCTATAAGCCCCACAAAAGCATTACAGGCATTATAAAAGCACCGGAAACACAGAAAAAACATTACAGGCTGTGTTCTAAAGGTGAAGGGCATAATTACAACTTAACTTTAATTGCATATCTATCAGAAATATTCCTTTCTTTGTGTGTGTGTTTGTGTATACTCAAGTTTAAATTATCTTTACTTACTTGTAGGCCAGTGTAGCACTGAAGTGCTGTTTAATGTAAGCCTCCAACACAGTGTTAAAATGCTGAAACTTTCGGTCTGCAATCAGTCCTATAATATAAATCTGAGAGATAGGGAGAGGGGAAAGAGAGAGGGGGAGAGGAGTGTGTGTGTGTGTGTGTGTGTGTGAGTGTGAGAGAGAGAGAGAGAGAGAGAGAGAGAGAGAGAGAGAGAGAGAGAGAGAGAGAGAGAGAGAGA
>JBBPCY010000130.1:4634264-4650051 GCA_037974405.1 Brachyalestes nurse
GTGTGTGTGTGTGTGTGTGGGGGGGAGAGAGAGAGAGAGAGAGAGAGAGAGAGAGAGAGAGAGAGAGAGAGAGAGATGACAGATGTGGACAGGAGAAATGTCAAAGAGATATTATATATGGGAAGAACAATAGAAACATTTAATAAAGGTCTAGTAGTATGTGTGTGTATGTGTGTGTGTCTGTGAGTGTGAGTGAGAGTGAGTGTTCCTCACCAGAGCGTCGAATACCAGTATGTCATAGTCATCAGTCTGAGAGTGTTCCATCATAATATTAAACAGAGCGTCTAGTGTGTCCTGCAGAAACTGCATTCACACATGCACACACACACACACACACACACACACATGCACACACACACACACACAAATGTGATCAGACATAATCTAACAGTGCACATATCAACACAAAATACACACTCCAATTAACACACAAAAAACACACACCTTGACGACCTCCTCTCCATCAATGAGTTTGAGGTCTTGCAGGTTTCCTTCCAGCAGTTCAGGCCGAGTTCTCCATTTAAGCAGCCCCAGTAAACCCACTACAAAACAAACACACACACACATCCGTGTGGGTTTTTTTCAGTTCTTTAGTTTTGCACTGGAGCCTATATAATGATGCTAACATGTAACGTAGTGGAGTACTAGGGTGTCCAAAAGTTCTAAAATATAAACATTTACACGATTTTTACCTTTGTTACATTTAGTTTATTTTCAATGCCACTTTTATTTTTTAATTATGTTTTGTCTTGCTATTGCTTACTTTTCTTTTACTTTTTTAATTAACTTACCTATCCCTGCACAACCAAGATATTAATAACTTCAAAACAAACAGCTATGATCCTAAAATCTGGATGGCTGAGCAAAATACCTGATGTACCTTTATCTCTGAGCAATTCAGTTTGGTTTTAATGCACCAGCTCACTACAAAGCACTGAAAAAACAGTTGTTTGGTTACATAGTATAGTGTGTATGATCTATGTACACCACATGGTTAAAAACAGCAGCTGCAGTACTGAAGTACTATATGAAGTTTGTACTTTTGTGCATTTTCAGGCAACACTGTGATCGAGCAAGAATTAAGGACTAATTACAGAACATGACATTATTACAAATGCAGGCATGTTTGTGTGTGTGTGAGTGTGTGTGTGTGTGTGTGTGTGTGTGTGTCCGTGTCCTTCCATATGGGTCCAGCGGAAAGCAGCGTGGCATGATTGATGTTTTTGCAAGATTCATTAATGTGATTAACTGGCTTTCTCAAGAACAGCTGGTACAGCACACCTGAGTGTGTGTGTGTGTGTGTGTGTGTGTGTGTGAGAGAGAGAGAGAGAGAGAGAGAGTTGACTAGAGGAATTATAGATGAAATGTTCATTTTGCAGTGAGAAACATGCATACCACCCCACCCCCTCTCTTTCTCTCTATCTGTCTGTCCCCTCTCTCTCCCTCCCTCCTCACACACGCACGCACATACACACACTTGACATGAAAACACGTGTACCATTTTGGGTGAGTTTGGTGGAGCAGACGAGTGTGGATATGGTGAAGCTGTCCCGTGAACTGACTGACAGGCCCCCCACAGTACTGTTGTTCCGCATCAGTGTGGACCCCTTGTGGACATCAGTGGGACTGCGCTCAGATGGCAAAGACAGGTAGGAACTCACGTCCTCCATGCGCTTGCTATCACCCTGAAGACAGAAAACGCATGTACATAAACAACCACACCACACTTATCCAATGCAGCCTTCGTGGAAAATCCCATTTCTGAAACAAAGCAGTTTAATGAGGTATGTAAACACTAGTTAAGTTTAAAAATAGACTGTTCACTCCCCAAACCATACACACCATATATGAAAAATAAACGGATCGTTTAGAATTCATCATGCTTGTGATGTCAGAGACATTAACACATACGACCACCAGGTCAGCTTTTTGTAGTTTAGTTTATCTGTTCACGCTGAAGTGATGAGTCAATCCAGAGTTACTGGAGTGGAAGATGTGGAGGAAAAAATTAAACATGTCTCTGGCTGCTGGGGACATAAATATATCACTGCAGGAAGGAGTGGCTGAAGTTCATCTTTTCTGACATCCCTGAGGATTAAAGCCAGAACATAACATTTGTTCCATAATTCATTTTTCCCTACCAGAACCACCAACCAACCAGAACCAGAGATCATTTGCACGCATTAATCTTAGTGGCAAGATCACAAAAACAGATTGTGTAAATCTAAGGGATAAAGGAAGGTTTGAGATATTTCAGTTATGAATATGATTTGCACATGGAGCAGAAACAGTTTAACAGGAAAAATACAATTTTTATGGTATATTTTCTATAGTTTTATATCATTTGTTGTTGAAAGGTTTATTTTCTATTAAGACTAGTTAGCAGACCAGGCTGTTAGCATCCATGTTAATATTGCTTTTCTTACAACAGAAGAATAAAGATTGTCAGTTTGTCATTCAAATAAACCCACATGTGAGTATAGCTAGCTCTGTGTGTTTGAGAAAGAGTGACTGAAGTTCTTGAACAAACTGAAATACCTCAGGTGAGTGATGACATATGCACCTAGCACAAAGTTAGTATACCTCCTAAACTTCTGCTTCCTGATAAAACACTATTTTAAAAAAAATTCTCCGTTTTTAGAGAGACTCAATTTTAAAATGTCACTTGATTACTGATTAAGATATATATAATTTAAAAACAAATAGTAAATAATAAAAGTAATGTTTGTGAGAGACATTTTCATTAGGAATATTTCATGGCAATGTCGTTGTGGAATGGCTTGAACCCTGTTTACAAGTTGCACATCTGCAATGACAAGATGCCACTTGTGAGGGCATAAACTATTGACGTTAATTTGCTGTGGGTGTATATGTGTGTGTGTGTGTGTGTGTGCGTGCGTGCGTGCGCATGTGTGTGTGGAGGTGCACAGTACCTTACCTTGAACACCACCAGATCGTGTGTTCCATCTTTAAGCACTGTCCCATCCTCCTTCATCAGTCTCACAAATGCCATGGCAAAATTCTTCTCACTCTTGTCCTTTGCTACAGCAATAGTATACATGAATATCTCTTAGTGACAGATATATTCACACACATACACTTTTCAACAATGTGAGATTCTTGCCAATAACTGGTTGTCACTAAATGAACTTCAAAGATAAAGAATAAAGTTGTTTATACAGAACTGAAGAGAACGACAGCTAACAGAGAGACAGAGAGAAAGAGAGAGAGAAGCTCTTTCTGCTTCGTTTGCTCTGATCTTCTGAGCTTGACTGAGTCTGACTCTAGGAAGACAACATGCTCTGACTTTAGAGCAGAACTCATGCGTCTTTCATATCAAGCAGCTGCCATGTTCGTGCAAGCTCAACACCTGAAGGATGTTTTCAGGTTGTGGGAATGTTGAGGATGTTTTCATGCTGAGGCAATGAAAGGAAGTAGCAGGTAGCAAGAAGATGCCGGAAAGTAATTGATTTTAATTTAATTGATTCAATTCAAATGAATAATTGAGGAACACTTCGCGGGTCATGTTGCAGGTCATGAGGAAATGAGGGAGAAGAAAGAAGAGAGGATCTAGTCTGCAGCACTAAAGCAGAACCCACGGAGCCACTCTGCACTTCAATACTGCTGTTAATGTGCCATGCAGCTACTTTACCTTACAATTTAAATTGGTACACCAGTGGCCGCTCCCAGACCAAGGGGAGAAGGATTTTTCACTGGGAATCTGCCTGCCAGGCTGACCTGAGTGAGCTAAAGAGCTAAGCAGTGTGCCCCTTCGTTTAGTTAAAAATAGCAAGCTTGTACATGAACACACCACAGCACACAGTGTGAACTGTATGAAGTTCTTCTCTGCATTTAACCAATTCATTAAGTGAAGCATCGGGCAGGCAGGAATACAGCACACGTGCAGCAGTGTGTGGGGATGGCACCTTGTTCATGGGAACCTCAGTGGTGCCACTAGCAATCCTGGGATTCAAACCCACAACCTACCGATGTCAGGGGCAACTCCCTAACCACTAGGCCACCAGCTGAAATATGAAGCACTTTAAACTGAATTGCTCTGGCTTATAACCAGTTTTGCAGATGGTTGGAAATGGCACCAGATTGAAATGATTTCTGGACAGGTTTTGCCACTTGTCCTTCCAAGGGGTCATCTATTAAACTTGACTTGAGTTAATGCAGTAATGGAACAGCCCTTAAGATGACACTTGAGATTCCTCCAGAAGGAAGTGATTAGTGCATTTTTAAATCAGTATTAATAGGCCTGGAACAACTCACACTCTTGAGAAGAGCGGTGACGGAACATGAAGCGCAGATGAATCTTCTGCATCTCCTCCAGAGGGATCGCCACCTACAGTCGTATAGGCCGTTATGTATACATATTTGGTAACACATGATTTATTTGATCACACTCCTAATATCTATTGATGTTCTTTGCCCTCTTTGTTACTCATTCTCTCCATGTGATAGAAATTTATGAAAAAGCCTGCATCATTTATCAGACCCTGTAGACGTAACTTGGGATGAATTTAAAATAGCTTTTCTGAATGTCATCCATGCCTTTGTTACATCCCAAGTGGATTACGGTAATGCACTGTGTCTTAGGGTCAATAAAATGTCTCTTGCTTGTTTACAATTAAGCACGTTCTAAACACTGCACCCTGATTATAAACTAGTACAAAGAAGACGCATTACTCCTGTCTTAGCATCTCACCACTGACTCCTAGTTTATTATGGACATCTTTGTCTATATGCTACTTCAGGACCTTTAAGTTTAGTGTTTTAATTACTTCTAACTGTTACATGTACCACGACTTTGCTGATACCAGCTGATCAGCTGACCCCAGACAGGCATCCCCAGTTACTGCTTTTAGATCTAAGCTCAAAATTAAATCCAAAAACAAATTTTTATCTATTCGCTTTTAGTGTAGTGGGTTCTACTGACTGATTATTTCCATCATCCACTCCCCCCATGCTTTACTTCCTTTTAGGCTCACAGGTATAGATGGCTGAGGCATTACAGTAACTCATAACGTCTTGACATTGGGCGTGAATGCTTTGTGAGCGTTACCACTTGAGATGCTTCTAAGATGCTTTGACAAATGCAGACCTACTTTTTTTAGTTTACATAGACAGAATGCAAGACACAGATCTTTTAACATTAGTTTTATGTATAAGCTTTTATTTCACTGGCATGGAGCCAAATTGTGTTGGATCAATTCAAATTAGGATCTAAACTCAAAAGTTTTTCATTATTTGGTCGGTAGACAAAAAATGCTAGTTGGGGGAAACTTCTTTTGGAGCTTTCCTGTGTTCAACTGACTAAGCATTCTCCACAACACATGGAGATCAAACCCAAGAAGTACCACAGTCATCCAAAAAAACCTGGGAGCCCAAGAGACCTGGTGGTATTGATTAGGGAACTTAATTGAAAGTGCATATTCTATGCTGTTTACTTAACTAAGATTCACTAGTCAAGCTGACGTACTGATTTTACTTTAAGCATTATAAATTAATGCAAAAACCAGCCATGAAGTAGGTTAGTCTATCTTCCAGGATTTTCTGATAGACTGGTTTTCTATGCCTTCTCTGCCTTTATGTTGTGGAGATGTCATACTGTCATGCACCTGTCAACCAGATATAGGTTGTGATTGAATGATTCCTATTTAATCTGACTTTTCTATTTCTGTTTCAACCAGATTTTTCTTCGAAAATAAAAACAAACAACCTAACCTTGAAAGTTTCCATCCAGCGAGGTTGTTTAATCTGGTAGTAGATGACAGATCTGTATTCACTCGCCGGTTGATCCCCAGCTCCTAAACAGATAGCATTCTGGAGGAAAAGATCAAGAAGGAGTAGTGTTGGCAATCTTTTTTTTTTAAACTCTGTAAATAGCCTCCAGTCCTTTCTATTGACAGAAGGCAGACTTAAATAATTACAATGAAGATCGAATGTACTGAACTTTCTAGTGCAGTGTGTCCATGTGTGTATGCATTCAATAGAATGTGTATTCAATCTCACACCGACTGATGCCAGGTTTCTCTTTATCACCCAGATACACACATATCTAAAAGCAATTTATATTTGAAAGATGACGGCTGAGATTATAGAAGTGATCACTGACATCTATCTAGAAATCAAAGAAGATCAATCCTCCTCCACAGAGCTCTGTACTCAGAGCAACAGGACAGATCTAAAATGCATTTCAACAGAATGTTCAGTTTATATTACGAAAAAAGCAACTTCTGCACTTTTATTTTTATTTCAAAGTATAGTTGAAGAAATCACTGTGCAATCCTGAACTCAATTCCCCAACTGCTTGACCATTAAAAGTATAGTTTGCAAGAAAACAAATGTGCACAGTTTTCCTACTCCAAATGCATTTGATCAGCCCCAGCGGGTCTGACAGATTTTACTTCTTCAGTTTTTGCACTGGTGCTATGAGGCCAATTTTGCTAATAAATAATAGAAGTTTAAGTACACCACATAACATTATGCATAATGCACACTTAAATCATCACACACTCTTCTCAAAGCGTGACTTGTTAAGTAATTTCAAACAGACTTGGCTATGTGGTGCCTGACACTTTACGTCATACCGCTGTCTATAAACATGGACAAAGGTTTATAATTAATCTAAAAATAGCAGCAGCAAATATCCTGAGGCCTGAAATTTGTACAATAGATAGCTAGATACCAGGCAGATTTGGCTGATACTATAAGCTGATATTTAACAATGCATATGTTTTATTCTAGAAGAACACAACATTTTGGAGGAAGTAGGCAAAAAGATTTAAACATCTGTGTGTAACTTATTTTACTGCATTTGTATCTTTATAGAAATAAGTGTCTAATTCTCCATAATTTTAATCCAGGCAGATTCAGCATCTGCCGATATGGAAATGAACAAATACTAGAGATCAGCACATAATTCTCATATCAGTGTGTGGTATTGACAACAGGTCATAGCACCATAGTATCAGAAACCACATAAACAAGTCTACTTCAGATTACTTAAGTTAAAATAGCTTGAAGAGAGTATGTGATTACTTAGGATTCAGTTTGTGTAAAGTTAATGCTGATTAAAGGAAAGTGGCCATTTGACACATATGAACACACCGCAGCACAGCAAACAGTGTGAAATTCCTCTCTGCATTTTATCCATTCACCAAGTGAAGCAGGGGGGTGCCACCAACGCAGCACCCAGGGAGCAGTGTGTGGGGATGGTACCTTGCTCAAGGGTACCTCAGTGGTGCCATTGACAGTGCTGGGATTCAAACCCATGACCTCCCAGTTGCAGGGGCAATTCCCTAAGCACAAGGACCCCGGCTGCCTCATTTAGATACATGAGCCCTGTAGCTATATGAGATCTGTAGCTAGCTCCATTTTAATTTATTTTAAAGTTAGTGGTCACCCATACTAACCGGGACAACTTTTCCCTCCTCATCGCACACGAGCATGATGACCTCCACGTTCTTCTGTGTAGTTTTATTGTACTTGTCAAAATCTCCAGAGTGCAGTGTGAGGTAGATGTCGTTGCGGATGTCTCCTGGCATGATTATCTCAGGAAAGCCCAGTTTGCGGGCCACCACCGTGCTCCGGTCCACTAGATGAGGGTATTCCTTACGGATTTGGACAATATCACCCACCAGCGCCTTCATCGTCACCCACAACCCTGCAAGGTAAAGGTGAGACATACAACAATTTGGAGAAGAAGGTTTAAAGGCAAGACCATGAAAGTATGTACATAAAGTATATCAAAGTACTTTATATGCTTACACATGTAAAATAGGTAAAGGTAAGTGTTCATCAAATAGATTCTAAAGAGAAACTCAATAAATGGCTTCTTTATAAACACTTTTAAAAACCCAAAATAAAGTGATGAATCATTTTGATGATCCAGTTATCTCTCACATACTCATCTTAAAATCTCTTCAGTCAGTCCATGAGTAATAAGCTAAGAAGTGATGCTGCACTAGATTAAGTCCATTTCTTATTATGTTACATACATGTCATTTACTGAGCTAAATTTGGAACACTATGTTATTGGGATGTGGATTTTTAATGAACAATACTTTTACGTTTAATTACATGTATTATATTATTAAATGTGTAGACTACAAGCCAGAAGTTCGGGCCCACCCTTGGATTTTTGCAAAAAAAAACAAAACAATACACTGCTTTAAAAAAACATTCAAAAAAGCATTGGGAATACTTAAAGCAAATATAACTGACTGGTTTTCAGTATTATCTGTAGTATCACATTATTTAGCCACAAAGACTCAAACTATTGGTTTTGAAGAAGACACATTAGGCCTTTAGTGCAGTGACCTTCACTTTGTGTTGGATCACGCAGTCCTTCAACATAACACAATTTCAGCAGGGTTTCATTTCATTCTTGAACAGGGTAATGATCCCCAGCATTCTTCAAAATTGGGCCAACATTATATCCAGTCCAAAGAAAAGCAAAACATTTTGAAAATTATGTCTTGGCGTCTCCAGTCTCCATATCTTTCTCTCATTGAGCTGCAGGGATGAGCTGGACCGACAAGTTCTAAATGAGTGACCAGCAAATTAGACAGAACTGGTTGCATGCTTGAAAAAGTGCTCAGAGGGTCTAGACACAAGTTATTTTGTGATAAACTTTGTGATAAAGGCAAGGGGTGGTAATTTTTATGAAACTCATACATAGGCTTGGCATACATTAAATTACACCTCTAGTGTATATATATATATATATCGTTGTATTACATTTTAAAACCAGTCAGTTACAATGTTTTCTTGTAATAAAATTTTGAATGACCAGAAAATTGTTATTTGTATTTTTTGGAAAAATGTGAGGATTGGGACAAACATCTGGCCTGTAACTTCTATTAGAAATTATTTTTAATTAAACGATAAAGTTGATTTTAAGTACAGTTTTGCTGAATGTGTGTAAATACATTGAGCAGTATTATACCACTCCATGTTAGACTAGTAGATTAGAAGATAAACTTCTTCTTGTTCATGATCATGTCTCTGTTAAATTGTCTATTTTGCTTGATGGTGGATCCCATCTTTTTTTTTAGAAACATGTTCAGTTTATGATTTCTGATCCCAGCAGAAACCTTAAATGCACGTAAAGGCCACGTAAAGACTTCACCTCATAAATGTGTAAAGGAGAAAATGGGATCAACCAGTTCTGTTGCATACATTTATTATCTCTCTCTTTCTTTCTCTCCCTCTCTCTCCCCTCCAGTTGCTGGTGTTAATGAAAGCTATAAACCTTAGCTCCTGTCTCTCTAAGGTAGATCATTAGAATCCAGACCCTTGCTCCCTCGCTGTCTGCAGGAAGGCTTATTGGACGCTGTGGTGTAATAAACTTTAAGTAGAGAGAAATAACACCGCTGTACTGCACAGTAAGGGAGAAATAACAGCAGCACTTCATCGTACCCTGGCCTCCACTGTCTCCTCTAGAGGCCGTCACCTTGTTCAGGAGTGTGTGGAGAAAGTCATTCTCACCCAATATTCTACAATACACACACAGAGGAGAAAGGAAAAGACAATGAGATCAGCTGATTCGCTCAACTATGCTGAATTAAAGAAGTGGCATGCACTAATCAGGAGAAAGATAAGGAGGATTGGTGGTAGTGTAAGAAACTAACGACGAGAAGAGAAGGAGGAGAGAGGAGAGAAGAGAATGAGGAGAGGAGAGAAGAGAAGGAGGAGAGGAGACAGGAGAAGAGGAGAGGAGAGAATAGAAGAGAGGAGTGAAGACGAGAAGAAAAGAGGAGACGGAAGAGAGGAGAGAATAGAAGAGAGGAGTGAAGACAAGAGAAGAGAAGGAGAAGAGGAGAGGAGAGAAGAGAGGAGTGGAGATGACAGAAGAAGAGAAGGACTTACGGATGAACAGGGATGAAAAACTGCTTTTCTTCATCACACTCCATCTTTCCTTTAATGAGGTCACTGATGTCCATCACTAGCAAAGAAACAACAGTGTTGGCTTCATATTCACCAAACACCTTTCACAGCTAAAAAGGATTTTTTAAAAAGATGCTAAAAAAGATAGCAAGCTAACATACTACTTGACGTTTACAGTAAGTAAAATTCATGGTATGAACTATTACATCTAAAATCTAAACACATCTGATTATAACAAAAACAAAACTAAAATAAATTACTAATAACTGTGTAAACTGTTATTAAGTCTTAAGTGTTATTACCACTGTAATATGCTTTCCCTATTCAGACAGGTCTTGTACTTCCAAACCTTTATGAATTCTGCTCTTCCTATTAGACCACTCTACCTGCGACCCCAAATGGCCTGCGCAGTTCTTTGGTAAATTTCTTAGTGCTGGTGTCTTTCAAGTCCATTCTCCCAACACGCACAATCTGACAGATCAGGTAAATCTTCTCTCTGTTCAAGTCCTTGTTGCCTAAATCCTAGAGCAAGTGAAAATTACACTCTATGAACATCTTACCTTCTTGTCCTCAAATGACAGTTTCACTGTTGCTTACTACACAAGACATTGCACACAAACTTTCTGACACGAATGTGGTAATAGGCCCCTCTAGTGTCGACTTACAGTAAAGACCACCTTCAAGTTGTTGAGCATTTCGACGTCTTTAGGAAAACCTTTATCCCCCCATCTTATCAGATAGTTCTCACTGCAAAACAAAGAAAGAACAAAAAACAAATAACAAATATCAAACCACTGTTGTTGACATTCATTATAAAAATACTTTGAGCAATTATAAAGAACCTGTAAACAACAACAACAGCAACAAGAGTGTAATAATTTATAAGCTACAGAAGTAGTAGTAGTATTGTATGACATTTTGTTTAATTTTTGACCAATTTATTTTAACCAATAGTTTTACATTTTTCCTCCTGTTCTTTCTTAAATGGTGTACTTTTGTAAACACTGAGTTAGAAAATGATGGTACTACTCCTTTACGATAGCTTTTTGCTGGTGTATTTTGCCTGTTTCATTTTGCATGTTGGAATTCATTCATAATGATGGTGCTAGATGATGGAACTGGACTGAGTGAAAGAATTCTGTTGAAGGATTACTCTAGAACACACCTGATGATTGTTTGTTTGATGGGGTCATACAGAGACATGAAAAGTTCGGATTCCTCTCCAATGCGACAGACAAAATTCCGTACAAACACATAGAGGCTGTGCGTGGGTGAGGACTGGATTCTTGCTGAGACTCCAGAATGATCCATTTGGACATTTGACTATGATGAGGGAAAAAAACAGTGATTAGTGTGTGAGATGCAGTCATCAGAATTAAAATCACACCAACAACCTGAGTTCACTCCAGTGTACACTCATGGCTTTGCTGTCAAAAGTTAAGGGGCCTTCTAGTCCTTTAGAGACTTCTAAAACTAAAAAAGTACGTCTGTAATAATTTTTGTTCACTTTTATTCAAAAGAATCATGTCTGTATAGCCATTTTTGCAGTACTACACTAACTTTGTGATTAGGTTTTGATGGGAAACATCAGGGTTAAATTCTTGAAGTACCCAGTGGAAATGTTTCTAGGTGGTATCTAGGTAGAGACAGCTAAAAGAGCTCTTCCATTGGTCACCATCAAGGAACATGTTAGCATACCCAGCAACATAACAACAGTGAACTAAACAAATCACGTTTTAATTTACAATGGGTGAGATCTTATGACGACATAAGAGGCAGAATGTATTGCGGCACTCACCACTTACATGATTCATCTCTTTCACATCTTGCACTGAACCTTTTTCTATAATCCATTTATTTAAAGTGAGTATTCCTGCTCATGTGATTTCTCAAGCATCTCTTATCTTTTAGCTTCAATGGTCACCTGAGAAATGGTGAAGTTTATTGCGCTCTGAGGCGAGGTGACATGGATGCCTAACATGATGATAAATTCAACTAAACCAGCTATAACTGATGTATTTTTCTCATTTTCCATATTTTTACTGTTACATCTAAAGGCATCCACTTATGCCATTTATTTTAGGCTATAATTTAAGTCTAAAAGCCTTTATGCTCATGAATCTTTTGGAATTTTTAAGGGTAGCCGTATATAACTATAATGCTTTTTTTATTAATATTTTTTCCAACATATATCTTTTAATGAGACATTTTCAGCATTAAGCAACCAGGCTGGTAGAAAACTTTCTGCCCTTTCTGACCTGCTCTTCTTTGATGCGTTCATTGACAGTTGCCGTGGCGTCCTCATGAGCTCTAAACAGGCTAATGACGCTGGCATTATCGGGGTCCAAAATATTGCCGTCAGCATCTCTCACTACCAGATCCAACTCCAGAATCCTGCACACAGTGAAAGGCAGAGATAGAGAGAGGAAGAGACAGGGAGACAGTTTTATCTTATCAAACCTTTACAGACAGTTTTCTTTACTGAGAGGTCTTAGATTTAAAAAAAAAAAACTTTCCCAAACTTTTTGACTGGCAGTGTATTTCAGTGGGTAAATCTCAGATATGAGTGACCTACACAGAAAGCCTCATATCAGATCATTCTGAAGTGTGAAATACAGAACCAGTCTACTATGTTTACTACTTTAACAAAGAAAGAGGCAACTGGTCTAGGAGAGATTTTACTTTTACTCTAATTGATAAGACAGTACTGTGCAAAAGTCTTGATTTGTGAAGCTATTCATCTGGGCAGAAAACATTAAAAAACAAATTACCTAATTCTGATTGTTAAAAATACAAACAAACAAACAATACATTGTGATTTTATGTGTGATTTTATATACTCCTAGATCATATCTATTGTTATTTTCATATTGTAATATTATTCATTCTTATTCATTAATACTACATTGATGATGCTGCACAGTTTGTTTAAGTCATCATCTACTTATTTATCAGTGGTCAGTTTCTGTTGTTTGCTGGATATTTTTAGTTCTGACACTCTCTCTCTCTCTCTCTCTCTCTCTCTCTTTCATTCTCTCTCTCTCTCTCTCTCTCTCTTTCTCTCTGTCATTCTCTCTCTCTCTCTCTTTCTCTCTGTCTCTTTCTCTCTCTCTCTCTCTCTGTCTGTTTCTCTCTCTCTCTCTCTCTGTCGTTCTCTCTGTCGCTCTCTCTGTCGCTCTCTCTGTCGCTCTCTCTGTCGCTCTCTCTGTCACTCTCTCTGTCGCTCTCTCTGTCGCTCTCTCTGTCGCTCTCTCTGTCGCTCTCTCTGTCGCTCTCTCTGTCGCTCTCTCTGTCTGTCTGTCTGTGTCTCTCCCCCACCTTCATCTCCATGGCACCTCTCTCCATATCACATCTGCATGACAATGAGACTGGCAGCGGGACAACGTTATTCAGCGTCTGCACATTCATCAAACATTTTGCTCTCATTTTCTTTTACACACAAACACACAGGCGCATACATACACATACACATACACACACACACACACACACCCTCTCTTCTCAGTCACTTTTTCTAGAAGGCAAACATCGTCTTCCCATCCTAGCTCACGCTGCAACTCTGTGTGGGTAGTATGACAGTTAATGCATTCAGTACTGCTCTCAGACTAAAACGCAAACAGCTTTAGTGGAGTATATGGGAAGTAAACAAAGTGTAATTCAAAAAATTAAATCAAATCTGAAGTATCACAGAATTGTACAACCTGATGCAAAATTAAGTTTGTGTTGTGATGAGAACAGAAGTCACATGTCCAGGATCAGCAAGTAACTAGCCGCTATTTTCAATAGCAAATTTATTTTTACACATTTGCATTCACATTTTGTTCTTAGCCAGTGGTTGTGAAAAACGTCAAGCCTGGGGTGTGCTTAACATTTACTGGGGCAGCTGGTGGATCGCCCTGCAATCAGAAAGTCACGGGTTCGAATCACAAGACTGCAAGTTGGCACCACTGAGGTACCCTTGAGTAAAGTACCGTCCCCACACACTGCTCCCCGGGCGCTGTGGTGTGTTAACATATGACTGAATGGTCACTTTACACTTTAATACAGCTGCATATTTAATATCGTAGCAGAACAGCAATCAAATACTAGCAAAACCATTTCTTCCAAACCAATCCTACCAATTGCTGCTATATGATAAACATGAATAATATGAAGGGCTGTGGATTGCAAAGGGGGGGGGGCCCACAATGCAGCCGAGGAAAAAATCATTTTTGATTTTGTTTATTAAATTTGCTTTGGCTGTTTTTATACAAAAGGGAAACATCTAAGAAAAGCACCATCTAACAATGTAATCTTCTGGCGGGTGCGTTTAGGATGTAAGTGCTGGGGGCGCAATGGCACTTAATATCCACAAATGTTATCTTACACTAAAATGTTTGAAAACTGCTTCTTGGTTGTGTGTTTATTCCCACAAGACAACAAAGGGTTTGTGTGTGTGTGTGTGTGTGTGTGCGCGCATGTATATGTATATGTATATGTATATATATATATATATATATATATAAACTGGAAAAAATGTGTGAGAGCATTAGGCTATTTCCTAGTGCATAAGAAAGCTGTAGAAGAATTTAAAATAAGCATTATCAGAATATCTGCAGGTATCAGCAAATTCAGCAGAATACTTTCAAACACATTTTCAATTGTAAAATTTTGAGAAACCTTTAATGCCTCTTAGAGCCAGTCTCATTATTACACAATAGCTTTTAATTTAGGAAAGTCCATTCAATACCACATTAATATTACTAATATTCACTGGGGTTCAATGGGAGTATTATATTCTCATCAAACTGAAGCCTGTCTGACTATTGCTGGAGCAGACTATTGCCTTTTAGTTCACCTATTCAGCTTTAAGAAAACCTTTCAGTTCTTATTCATTCTCACTTTGCATTTTACTTGTACAAATATACATGCATTAGTGAGATCATACTGGCAGGGGTTTGTCCTTCTTCACATCATTGTGTTTTAAATCAAGTAAGAAGTTTCATTGAAGCAATTATGACAATTCCAGTGGAATGTCAACCTGCAACAGTCGTGGCATCAAACTTTTATAAGAATTGTTTTGTTTGGTTATAGACTGTTTTCTTGCAAACACACAAACATTTATGAGCTCCTGCTGGTGTGGGTTTAAACCAATCATTGTAGATGAAAACTGGAGGTAGATTTTGCATTATTGAGACTGTGGGCCAGGCAGTTTACTAGTATTTTTATGGACATGCCTCCTTTATAGGCCAGTTGTGAATTACTTTGATACCAAAATGAAAAATACCAAATGAAGAATGATGAACCTAGTCTGAAAAAGTTAGCAAGTATCATTAAGAGCCACTTGGCAGGGAAAAATCTACCCATGCCCAAGAACAGATTACAGTAAAAATAAAAATAGTAGAATGAACAGAACAGAATGGCCAAAAATGTGGATGTTCAACATGACAACCTCCTTTTCTTAACTTGCTTTTCTCTTATGTGCTTGCTGTTGAGTTGGGTGGATTGATAAAAAATGCAGAACTGCAGTCAGTTATGAAATATATATAATATTTTGGCTTTTCTTTTCAGCCATAGATGTGCAGTTCACCTATATGTACAGGCCGCTGGTTCATGTTAGTTTCCTCCCTCTTAAATATAGATCAAAGTTAGGTCTAGAAGCAAAGTGGTTGTTGAGAAACTCAGGAGAGAATACACTACCACTCAAACCTTCTCATTCAAGGTTTATTCTTTCTTTGTATTATTTTCCATTAATATTAATATTGAAAACAAACAATAATGATGAAGAAACACGTGGAATTATGTAAAAAAAAAAAAAAAAAAAAAAACAAACCAGAATATGTTTTGTAATAAGGTCATGATGGACTGTTGTTTCTTAGTTAAGTGGTTCTTGCCATAATGTGGAGTAGAA
>JBBPCY010000130.1:4650151-4687840 GCA_037974405.1 Brachyalestes nurse
TCTCTCTCTCTCTCTCTCTCACACACACACACACACACACACACACACACACACACACACACACACACACACACACGTCTTTGTCATACAGTGTCACTGACACTGTTGGGCTGAAAATGATCCAGCACCCAAATAATACCTGTTCACTTGGGGTCTTGTGGGTGCCCAGGCCATTGATTAATGGGGTCTAACAAATGATTGAAAAAACAAACTACAGTATGTAATTAACTATATGGTAAGTCGAGCCGATACTTTTTTTATGAAAATGTACAGAAATAGTGTAAACGTACAAATACATCCATCAGACAGTAGATAGAACTTGCAGATGTTAATCTTTTATTGGTTTATTGGAATTATTATTATATTTGAATTACTATTTATGATGACCGATACAAAAAGTCCATATACAGAGTAAATCATCCTCATTTAAAACAGACACAAACAAATGCCAGAGGTGTATTACTTGTTTCCATAGTCGATTTTAGATGTGACTTTCTGTTTGAGCTCCTTAAACTCGTCACCAGGCAACGTGCCGGAAAGCAGCTGAGAGCGCCACTCCATCAGGCCCCACATCAAACCCTGCACCTGTTTAAAGCGATCCTTCTTATTACCCTGCAGAGTCAGAAACATATCCACTCATTAGTCAGAAAGGAAATACATGACAGAGAAACAAATTATCCTAAATTATCTGAAGAGCAAGCAACTATGTAACACACAGAGAGTAATAGTTATTACAGGGTGATACACAAATTCTGCTACATTAAGGCAGACAACACACACAGTAATTTAGGGCTGCTGCAGTGGCAAAGCATTAAGACTGCTGTGTTTCAGGACCACCCCACTTGCTATGTGGACATGTAATATTTGCTAAATACTTCAACAACAACAAAAGCAGGCTCCTGATCTTGGACTAACGCAGTTTAACTTTGCATGCTTTAAATGCTTGTATGAATATCAGTGTAATTTAAGATAATGCAAACTTGTTTTACAAATAAACAATGCAACAGCAAAAAAATTAAGCTTAATTTAATTCAAGTAGCGAGGCTTTCCCTGACTGAATTGGAACTGGTCAGGAAGGAACCCGGTTTGACATGAAATTCGGGAGCCATTCATCAGTTTATTTTAGCGTTCACATTCAAAAACACACATCATACCACAAACAGTTGTTTCCAGATGCTGCCCCATTCTCTCAACGTGGTGGTAACCTCCTTCACCAGGGGCATCTCCGAGGAGGTCACGACTTCTTCCTTCCTACAGACAGAAAGAAAAAACAGGAGAAATAAGCGAGAAAACTCTGTCCTGGAAGATCCAAACAGTTAAACTTAAAGGTTTGATGAGTGTAGGAAATCACATACCCCCTTTTTTCAACAATAACCTCCTTCAGCTCAATAAAGTTGGCAGGAAAGGCCCCCTGCAGGACAGAAACCACAAGACAGGAGTTTTTAATTCCAAAGTGAGACAAGAAGAGGAACATGCACAGGATATGAGCAGAGAGTGAGAGAATTAAAGAAAGCTACAGAATAACATGAACACTTTCACTTACTTTTTGATCCTTGTTCCGGGTCAAGTAGCCCTTAAACCAGCCTGCAATTACAACACCGGCATTCTCTTTAAAGCTAGAAATAAGTGTGTGCTTGTACAAATGCATCATTAAGACCAAAATAATAAATAATTTTTAATATCCTGTACTCTTAATGACACTGTTGGCTGCTGTATGGCTTATTCAAAGTCTTTTCTAGGAATTTTAGGATGAAAAAAGACATCATCACTTTCCTTTTCTTTTTAGGACACACTGAAGCTGCCACTTTGTTCAAAATTGGTTCACAGAAGCTGCTCATTTAGTATAAAAACCTAAAAATGTCTAGCGGAAAGTGGCTCAGCAGGACGAGCTGGCAAAGCTAAATGATGCTTAGCCTCTTTTTTGGGGTCAAAGCAGAAGGCCTCTGGGCTCTAAACGGCAGGATTTAAGACAGAAAACATTAATAACCAGGCAGTATTTAAAATAGGCACTTCTGGTGAGCATTCCTTGATTAAGCTGCACAATTTTACAAAACAAAATTCCAACTTAATCATTATCATACTGTATGACACTACCAAACTGTAGTCATTGCTACATACAGAAACACTTAACATATGATGACCCCACCTCCTCCAATAACCCAGTCCTACCTTCACATATCTCCTCTATGTGCACAGTTTCACCAACAGCTAGAGTAAGCTGCTTCTCGTCTTTGGCTGTATAATTCCATTTTACTACAAAGAAATGAAAAAGGCGAAAAAAGATGAACAAACAAATTATTCAAATGGTTCATTGAGTAATTAGTACCTTTTATAGCCAAATAGTATAAATGGAATTAACCGACCCATTCAGATATTTCTCACTTTAATGCTGGCACAAGACAAACTAAGCTCATTAAAAATATATGAAAATACTACATGACACAAAAAGCATTTAAAAGTGCCAGTTAGGCTCATTTATCAGACTTTCTTTCTCTCTAATTATAATCCATAAATATAAACACTACATTTTAGTTGCACAATGCAAAACAGTCCTACTTTTTTGGCCTGTTAAACAAAAGTTGAATTAACAATAAACCCTTTCCATGTTCTAATGAATTCATTCAAACAGTACAATAGTACAGGACAAGACAGTTTACAGTGCAACTAACAAAAGCCATAACAGCACTAGTTTGACTGAATACAGTTTTATGGCAGATGCTGTATTTCAGCAGCAGAGTAATTAAATAGGCATAAATGCAAAAATGTATGAGGCAGGAATAACAATGATAAATTAGCGTACAAAATAGCAGTAAATTGAATTATAATATACACTAAATTATAAATAAAGGCAATTTACAGTGTTTTGTTCATGGGGGAGTGTCAGTTCGAGTGTGATTTTCTTTATGGTGGAACAGTTTAAGTGTGTTTGTATTTAAGAGAATATAGCAGATCAGTTCAAGAGTGTGTTTGTGTGCGAAGAACATTATTGATTCAGTTCTGACTGAGGAGTCTGATGGCCTGAATCTGAAACCGTTTCTCATCCTGGCACTGAAGGCCCATATGCTACAGAACATTTTGCCAGATGGGTGGAGGGAGAAGGTGTGGGAGGGGTATGTGGAGTTATTGATAACTATGACAGAGAAGAGAGACCATGATCTTTTCATCTGTCCTCACTATCCACTGCAAGGTCTTGCAGTCTAAGGCAGAGCCAAAAGCTCACATTAGAATAAATACTGATGGACAAAATATTTAAAAAGGACACCAAACTGTGAATTTTGTCAAACCATTAAGGCTAGGGATGCAATGCTGCACTACAGAACATTACATAACATGACAAAACATTAAGAGTTAGTATTATTCAAAACTTCAGAGAAGCCAAGAACGAAAGTTAGCAAATTTCGTTGTCATTCCGTAATGATAATTTCCTTCTGATGAACTAACCATCCCTGGCAGATATTAACAATGTACATGTACTTAATTACAGTACTTAAGTATTTTTCTGCAAGTATATGCACTTTGCTAAATTATTTCCAGTCTTTGACCCATTTTTCATACCACTACTTTCTATGTGAATGTGTTGTTACTTTGAAGCAAGAAATCTGAAAACAACTCCTATTACAGAAGTAAGGTACTTCTCAGAGTCTCAGGTGCTCTCCACAACATGTCTTACAACCACGTCATCACTCCAGTCAGTTTACTATAAAGCAAATGCTGTGTAGTGAATTGTGTGTTATCAAGAGAGCCATTCTGAATACAGCTTTGATTTTCTAATTATGATGTACTCTCAAATTGAGGGAGACCTAAATCCCACCTCAACAGTCCAATCATAGCTTAGAAGCATTACCTACATAATGTATAGCAGGTCTTCGAAGTGTTTGGACGGGTAGTGATTTTTTACCCATTTACTAAATGGAGAACATAAGAGGAGATTACTAGTTAAGCTTGACAACCATTACTCAGAGTCTATCTGCACAAAAACATGTGACTTTGTTAACTGCAGATTCATGAAAGTGCATCTACTCCTGAATATTTAAATCCCAGATATACAATCTCACATTTAACACTGCTACAATTAAGCTGCCTGAAGAATTAAAATAAATATTGGCTGTGTCCTTTCGGTCTACTCCTGTCTGAAGTTTACTAAGAATAACAGGCTAAATGGTCTGCAGTTGTCACTGTAAACATGAAAGTTGCAAAGCCACTGAAAGGCTTCACTGAAATAGTACAGCTAACCAACGCAATACTTTTCTGCCACTGTCAGAAACATGTTGTGTTACAGCAACATGTTGAAAACAAAGACAGTACTGAGTTATTCTGAAATTTTAAAAAGCTAACATATTACTAATTGTAAATCACACAGGTCTTATAAGATATTATGACTCAACACTATTGGACTATAATGCGGGAAATAACTGAAAATGTAACATTTTATACTGAAGTACGTTTAAAAATACTTTTGTTTTAAAGTAGAAACAGGCTCTAATAAAGTAATATTTTACAGAAGGAATCTGCACTTTCTCTCAAGTTTGTCTACCGCTGCTGGTCATTAGCTAGTTTTAGGTGAATTTTGAATTTTGAAAACTAGCTTCTGATGCTGGATTTAGTGCCGATTCAACTACATGAATTCACCTTAACATTAAAATAAAGCCCAACAATCTCTTCTGAAGTGTATTAAACTGCAACCAGAAGTGTTTCGAAGTGTATCAGAAGTTTTACAGTTCTAGTGTAGCTGTTAGAAGTAATTATCCACAGCTAGCACAGGCACTCAAAGTATGAAGCACACAAAATAAGAAAGGACACATCCTCAGGACACATAAAAGCCTTTGTGGAAAACAAGGACTAATTTTCCTAAAATGATGCAAATACCTATGCAACTTGGGGCTGGGTCTGTTTAAAGAGAAGTAACATTTCAGAGTGACACACACCATTTCTCACTATCTCAACGTAAGAGCAAGGCTCCCATGGTCAAGTCTCATCATTACATTACATCACATTGCTTTCCATTCATTTGGCAGACGTTTTTATTTAAAGTGACTTATAATTTGAGGAAACACTCAAGTTTCAGGACAGTGGGAGAAACAGAGTAAAGTACTAGGTAGGATAGGAGTGCATTAGGTGAGGAGATGCTCTTTGAACAGATGAATCTTCAGGAGTTTTTTGAGGCTAATATTGGTCTTTTTTTAGTGCTGTGTAAAACATGCAAACTGATTCCAGATCAACATTTTTACTGTTAATTCTTAGAAATATGGCCCGACATAATTATTTTTCTAATAACGTTCAAGTATGGACTATTTTAAGAAAACTTGTAAGAATTCTGCATATGTCTTCTTCCTGTTAAGGCCCAAATCACTACTGCATCTCATCTGGAAAAGCATATATACAGTTTTGCCAGTCATCTTTTTTTAATGCTGTGTAAAGGTTTATAATACCAAACATCTAATCTAATCTCCAATTAAATCTAATATCCAAACAGTGTGCCCGGTTTTACAAACAGTGTGACCAACGCTATATAAACAGGCTTAAATCCTGGAAACACATGTTTAATAGGTTTGAAATGGAAAAGTTATTTAACATCAAGCCCTGTTTAAAGTCAGCTATGTGCTTGTGCGTTGCCATGACCCAGTGCATTATGGACAGAGTGGGTGAGAGCGGGAGAGAGAGAAAGAGAGAGAGACTGGCTCTATGGGAACCAGAAGAAAAAAGAAAACAGAAATGATAAAGCACAAGGCTAAAGTGGGTAAAGTGAATGTATTAACCTATATATAAATAAGTTCATGCTTCCTTAATGTGGCATGACTTACTTTTAAAATGAACTAAACAGGCAACACAAATCAAAGGACCAATCATCAGTCGACGTGTCTTTGTAAGGTTCTGTCAGCATTATAATTGATGTAAATGTGTAAATAAAGTAAAAAATAAAAAGGTAAAAACCCTGACAGTGGGCTTAGAGCATCCGCAGCGCATGCACACAGACACACAGTGCTGTTTTACACTTCTTAGTTCGTTGGCCTACTTCCTCTTGTCAACTTCCTTTGTGAGACCACATAAATACGGATACAAACATCTATCAGATCACATGACAAATATGATTAAGTGAAAGCATTAAGGTTCATTTTAAATGCTTAGAGGTTCATAGCAATTTTTATAAGCTAATTTGCTCCCTGGCGGGCACAACAGACTGGCTACCCTGTTATGTGTCTTACATCAAACCTCAAACGGCAATGCTCAAACTTGCCTGAGCCACCATTTTATTTTTCCTAAAAATGGCCTTATTCCAAAGCACCTTATCCACATTTTGACATTTTTATTTTCAGGGCAGAAAAGTTTCTTGGGTGATATGCACCTATTATAGCAATGCTACAAAGTTCAGTCCCACTAATCAAAACTCTTTCACTTTTTCCACTCTGCAAGTGCTTTTCTCAGCATTTCGTTTCTCTCAGAAGAAAACCTTGCATCTACAAAAATGCAGCTTTACAGGACAAGACAAAAATCCTCTGAAAGCTCATCTAAAATATTTTATTCGGTAACTGTCATCTATTTATACTGGTTCACTGCTCATAAAACGTTCTACAATGGCAACTTCCAAATTATACAAAAAAAGTACAAAACAACAAAAATGGAGGTATGAGGTTTTGTCCTGACAGTACCAATACACAACAGAGAACAGCTACATCCACAGAAAACATGCATGTTAAACCAGTACTGCAGAGGGTACAATAGCACATTACACAATATGTACGATCCTTCATATGTAATGCCTTCAAATGCAGTATAATCATTTTTCTGTTTTTAAATGCAATGGTTTGTGAACCAGTCTCGCCACCAGCACCTGCCCACATCCTGTGAAGCAGGAAGCAAAATGAGCGTCCACAGATTCTTCTCCAAGGGCCGTTACTGATGCAAGCACATGCTCAAACTATCCACCTGCAATGTTTTAACATATACGCACAAACACATACCAACTCCATATCTCTCATTGGTGGTCCTGGTCCACGGAGCCATGGTGGAGCAAGACAATAATTTGTCTCGGTCTGCCTCTAGAGTGCCTTGAGTTCCTCCTTGCTCACTGTTGCTCGGCCCTGTCTCGTCTTCTGTTGAGTGTGTGAGAGAACGAGAATGAGAACGAGGTGCCCCTCCCTCTCTCTCTTCCTTCCTCTTTTTAGTTCTACTCATTTGTACTCAGACACTTTCCATCACAAAGTCTCTGATTCTACAGATGCATCCAAAAGATCAAATCACTTCTACTACTCATAATTTGGTTGACTTGTATCTTTCAAGAGCATTTTAAAACAGGCTATTCCAGGAACCTAGGTTTAACTACCTGTCTCTAGACAAAAGGATCTGTCGGCTCGAGAACCAGTTCGCTAGAACAGAAAGCTACGTCTTAACATTGGTGTTCCTCAAGAATGAGCACTTGTCCCGCTGGATTTCTTTCTGTTGACTCGCAATGCAATTCCTTACTGATTATTTACTTACTCAGATGTTGAGGTCGTTAACACAGCCTTGTTCATGATTAATTGGTTGGGACCTCAAATAAAATGTTTTGGTTAAAAGAAAAGGTTAAAACCAAATGTTGATCATTTCATCCTTGTAGTCGACAAACATACAGGGCTGCTTCTTGGAATGGCATAGCTATAAATGTTCTACATTCTACAACCACCTTCTTAAATGAAATGAGTCACATAGAGTCTGCAAGCAGAAATGTAAAATTTAATGTAAAAATTATGACCATGTCAATGATTGTATTCCATATCTCTCTAGTAAATTAAAAAACAAAACATTTCTCTAAGATTGACGACTACTAGGTGGCAATTACAAAAAGAAGGAATATTCAGGGCCAGGAATATTTTACCATAACTGTGCATGACTGTGTCCAAGAGCTCCACAGGACACATTATACTTCTGCTGTCACTCAAAAATTTTGCTCTCTCAAAGTGTCATTTCAGCTCAGTTACAGGGACCCAAGCCTGTACTGTCTCAACTGGCACTTTTAAGCCTAACCCTAGCCTGCTCGCTTATAATAAATTGACTGAACAGGCAATAGGGTCAAACAGTGCACGTTTCTGTCCCACATTTCTGTTCCTCCAACGCCTCGACTTCACTCTCACAGATTTGACTCATTCTGCAATGAGAAATGCTGCATGTATGCGAGCTAAATTAAAGCTATATATATATAGAGAGAGAGAGAAATGTGAGCGCTTGTGCCATGAATGCAAGCGTGTTTCAAAATCATCAAACCACTGTATCATATCTTTGTACTAATGAGTTATACCTCATGGTGTAATGGATTCATAAGGTCAGAAATGTTACTGAACAAAATTATTCACCTGCATTGTACAATTTATCTGGATTAGAGCATCTGCCAAAGCTTAAACATAATGTAAATGTGTATTTAAGTGCTTGTAACTGAGTCACGTTACAATTTCATTTGCCTGCAGACAGTAAACAAGCTCAGTGCAATTATTTTATTTAAATGAAGAAGTGAGAGCACACAATTGTTCACTACATGATAAGCATTGATGAAAATCAAACTGGACACATCACACAGCGTATCTACTTCCTCCGACAAGCAAAAAGAGGTTGGCTTCCTTACAGAAACTCAAGACTGCACAGACATACATAAGAAAACATCTTCAACTAGGAATTAGCTGCTAAAACCATTAAAGTGCAGATATTATTTTGGTTTTCATACAATTTACTATGTACTTTTCAAGTATTTGCACTGTAAATATGTTGTAGTAAATATCTTATTTTTAACAGGAAGTAAAAAAGGTCAAAATGCTAATGGTTTTGTGGTGAGGTTCACACTCTGAGAAACACACACCCACACACAAAGGGACCACTAGAGGCTGCTAGATGTGCAGAATATAGAACATGTGCTGCTGTTTTGTTTGAGCAAGTGATCTTTGCTTGGCTCTTTGCAGAGTGAGCACATGAATCCGCCTGTCACAGCGCTGCGGTTAGCTTGACGCAGTGGACCTGAACATCCACCATCACAACCCCTGACTAATGTCTTACCAAATGACTTATAAACTTCCCAAAGCTTTTACAGATAGACTTCTGCTACCACTGCAATTTTAGTACTCTGAAAACACTGATACAACCTTTCTACATGAAAAAAACATATGACATCAACATAATTTTGTTATTTCTAACCTGGTTTACTTATCTGCACTGGATAATTGTGCTGATATAATACACTGTATTAATGTGGGATTAACCACATGAATAAAACACATTCATCTACCATTTTTTCTTTGTACTGACATATTTTTGAACAAACACACACGTTCCCACTAGCACATTCAAAGTGACCCCAGAGTGTGAGCATATGTTTGACAGTGATAAAAATCAGTGATATCAGAAGAACATTTAGCAATGACTGCAAGGAGAAAGATGGGAGGAGCTCAACCGTGAATATGTGTTTTTATGGTCATGTAACACCAAAACTACCAGTCTGGAAAGGACAGTTACTAAAAGAAGAACAAATAATGAATAATGGTGTTTGTGTGTGTGTGTGTGTGTGTCTGATGTTAAAAAAAACTTAATGGGAACTATGCAGTGTTTCCTTTTTTTGTTTAACAGTTAACTGAACCATAGTTTAATCACTCTCTCAGACTTCAGGCAGACTTCATAATGACAGTGACCGGATTTTCATTTATAAATTTGAATGCGATGAATAACGAGTAGAATGTCTGTTCAAGTAACAAGAAAAGCCATGTCTGTCCGAACGTCAACAATGTTTGAAATCAAAAGAACACATGGATACAGAACGAAAAAATGAAAAAACAGATACATGGAAATTCAGATCAGCATGGGGGCTGCAAAACTGACTAATATTAAAATATATTAGCAGTACACTATGTGCAGAACCGGACAAGTTGATAATTATCAACTGCCTTTATCCTGATGGGATAAATGACACGACAAATCGGTGATCTCTCAAACGACTCTATCAGTGACACGTTTGTGTGGTCTTGTAAACAAAGCCGCGGGTGCAGGCTCTGACAGTGGGAGAATGACAGTGGTGATGGTCGTGGAGTGTAAGAGAAAATCTGTATTTTTGTTCCAAATGGAACGCCTCTCAGTCTTCATCCCATTATAGTGCCTTTATCTGCAGAACAAGATGAGACTTTGAAAAATTCCAGAGAGAGAGAGAGAGAGAGAAGGGAAAACATAAAACACAAGGGTCATAACTTTGGAAAAGAGAACCACAGTGAGTCCATATAAGTCCATATAAATGACAGGGAAAGATTGAGAGAAAAGAGGACAGAGATACAAAGAGAGAGAATGGAAAGAAAGGGGCAAGGGGGTGAGGGAACAAGACAGTATGAGAGAGAAGAAAGAGATGGGGGAAGTGAGATAGAGAGAGTGCAGTTCTGTTCTGATCATTTCTATCCTTCTCTCTCTCACACACACAGACACAGACACACACACATACAGACACACACACACTCTCTCATGCTGATAGTCATGCACGCCTACTTGAAAGGAAACCAGTTAGCTGTGTGATTGGCTGAGAGAAGGCGTGTGAGCTAAGTGAGCGAGAGAGAGGAAAGGGGAGAGAGTGTGTGCTTGAGAAGGACGAATGTGTCAAAGAAATGGAGGTCACCTAAGGTAAGTCTGTGGCATTGCTAAACTGCTGCTGTTCTGATCAAAGAAGTACTTTTAGAGGGTTGAGTGTACAATGCGAGCCAGCACAGAAACCTTATGGGTTAAGAAACTGGAAATGAACACAGCTAAATTCTCAACCTAGTCCAGTTTGTTTACAAATGAGGAATCAAAACCTGGAACACAGAGTGGAAACATTCAGCAAACATGGATGTCGTGTCTGAGGATTATTGGACAGCTGTGGTTATATGTTTATGTGAGTTGTGTATATTTTAGATTTTTAGATGATCATGCTCTGTAAATCAGCTTGTTGCATGAAATGCTCCCCTGGCTTTTAGGAAGAAGTTGTTATTCAAACTCAGAGAGACGGACTGGGATAAAAATGAGTGTGAGAAGATTTGTTCCCCTTCCTCTTTCAGGTCACCACTTTTTCCCCATTATTGGCAGTGCATGCGTGTGAGCAATCTTGGAAAGGAACAGGAAAATATAGGTCATTACTCAATGTATTTGTGTGTGTGCGTTTGTGTGTGTCTGTGTGTGTGCTTAAGCAACTTTGGGAAATATAATAATGCGTATTTGAGGAGAGAAAACGTACAAAGTCCACCGAGTTGTAATTAAAGGCGCTCATGTGAGTTAGAACGCGATAGAAAGAGTGACAGCAAGGCAGAGAGGGAGGGGGGCGTGAGAGAGTAACATACATAAAGGAGATAGAAGGGTATAACCCTTCTCTCTTTCACAACTCATTATCATTCCACATGTATACGTACACACCACCACATTATTACAGAAGATGCAGTTACCTAGCAACATACCCATGTGGCCCTAAATGGACAGACTAACCTCAACAATGTTCCAAAAGACAGCAAAAAAGGATTCACAGCAGGTATCCGATTGCCGCATCAGAATCGTCAGCATCCAACCATTTCTACAATAAGTAGGTCAGACTTCAGTCTGACAGCAGCTCCAAAGGTTCAGAGCAAAATCAAAGTTTGCAAAAAAAATGCAGCTGAGTATCTACTGAGCAATCAGCTTTTGAAGAAAGAAAGCTGCAAGATGTCATCAGGTCCTGTCTGAAGTTATTTTACATCGCTCCTGTGTGTATGGGAAGTTCAGAATCAGGGAAAGAAATCCTTTACAAATAACAACAGTCACATTTTTCTATTCAAATAACTCTTGGGGGTATTTGTGTTTTTATTCACAAGCAGCAAGGTTTAGCTAATACCGTCAATATCCTGCCTTTGTGTGGTCATGTCTTTTCAGCTGAGAAAAATTGCTTGTTTGAGGTGTCCCTTTACTTTTGTAGCAGCGTTAAAGTGCTGGCTGGGTAACTCTGGCAAACAGGATTTTCATTCCTAGTATTTTTGAATCATTTCTAAGGATTCATTCATCATAAGAGTTTCACAGAATCTAAAGGGCAGCTGTTGCATTAAAAAAATGGAGATACATGGTTCTATACTCTTCAGACCAGGTCTGTTGTGCCTCATTTCATTTATAAATGTGTCTACCAATGAGAAAAGGTCATTTATAAGAATATAAATATAAATATAATCAGTATTAATGGCGCAATAAAAATGATTTATATATGTAGGATAAAGAGATGAAAAATCAAAGTAGTGAAAGTGTAGGACATGGCCTTCAGTATATATAGCAAGGAGATTTTCTTCTCTTATGATATTTATGAATAGCCTAGGACAGAACAAGCAAAACAGCTTGGCTGTGAATAACTACTCATCATGTCAGAGGCTATTCTATGTCCTGCTCCTTTCTTCTTAAAGCTGCTCCATTTATTTTTAGCTCTAGCTCTATGAAGCCGTCAGGTCAAGCGTCCTTCAAAATTATCTATGTGAGTCATCTGGCTACTGCCTCGCCTGATTGTATCAGACTGTCTGCTGATGACTAATGGCTTGTTGTTATTTTCTGAAAAGCATATATTCACTGCAATAATGAACTGAAATCAATCTCATGTGTTTAGATCTTAAGGAAATGATGAGGGAGACATCAAACGCTCCGCAAAAATATGATCTGACCAGGCTTCCATATAGAAAGTAAGTTCAAATTAGGTTTGTTTTACAAGCCCATTTTTTCACTTAATCAGATCTGTGCGCTCAGACAAAGTGCTTGCTTGAGAGCCTTTGAAATGCATACTAATGTGAACATAACTCAAAAGGATATAATTGGATTCAGTGTATTTAGCTTTCTGATTAGCTCAGACAGGTATCAGAGAGGTAAAATAAATACACTTCAGCTCTGCTTGACTGCACAACCTTGAGGGACTTTAAGGGTCCTTAAAATACAGTAAAGGCAATGATTGTATGCAAAAGCTTGAGAACTCAAAAACCTGTTTGATTACTAAGATGGATCTTTGCACTAAGAAAAAGAAAAGGTTCTTTTTATATGTGCGGTTAATATGTTAAAATATATATATATATAGACGTAGACCTTTGCACAACACCCCCCACCCCCCACATAACCAGAGCCGAGACGCAGACCTCTGAAGTTCACTTTCATGTTTCAACACTTTCAGCTACTGCACTATTTATCATCCCCTTAAAAAAAAACATTTCATTCTCAAAGTCAGTGCAAATGGGTGATACGTTCCTCAGTTTCATGTCATACCTCTAAACCCCAAATGGATGAGATGAAAGACGATTCTTTCAGCAAGTACATTGGTGATGAGGACGTACCTGCAGTAATAAGGCAAGGGATCAAAGATTATTAGGGCACGTGGAACCTGAGGGAGCGTGAGAGAGTCGGGGAGTCCTTTAAGTGTCACATACACTTTGAAGTCGTCTATTACAGTCATTCCCATAACACATAGATTTATAACCAAAATAAAGAAAGCAAGACCTTCGACTGGCTGCTCTGAAAGAAAGCCCATGTGTTACATCATGCAAACTCTCAGTGAGACTGCCTTGCCCCCGTGGTCTCCCAGCCTCCTGAGAACCAGTGGTCCCTGGAGCTGTTTGGTTTTAGAATAACCTCTCCACTTCAACCTAAACAAAAATTTTGCACATTACTCGGAAGGAAACAGTCCTCTGCAGCACTGAGTATTGCAGACGGCGAACATCTGTTATTGACTGCAGGATCCAGTTTCACTTTGCTGGCTCAATTCACTGAGCGGATACTGATACCAAACAAGAGATGTTGCTGCTATACGTTCTGCGAAGAATTGCCCTGAATTAGTTTTACTTGGGATCCTGCAATTTATCTGATTACCGATTAAATCTGTTTAACCCAAGACAAATCTGCAATGTCCTAACTTTTTACAGTCTTACAGTAATAATGCAGGAGTGAATTACCTGCTGCTCAGCCTGTTGCAATCAAACTCACTGTAATGTAATAACAAAGGAAACATCTATCTGAACACCTTTTCTGAAATTTTACTTTATCCTGTAAAAACAGACACGCTGAACCCTTTATACGTTGTATTATAGGGCTCATACAATTATTTTTAAATTCATGTTCAATTTGAAAAAAATCATAGGAAGGGAAAACAATACAACAGAAATGTGGCATAAAGGCCCTTTAATGAGCCTTCCTGGCAAAGCTAATCGACTCACACTACAGCATGTTACAACTACTGTTAAGTACTAAAAACACATCAGGCAAGCCAATCTAGCACCCACACTTTCTGCATACTCAGCCAAGAATGTGATCTGATGTTGTGCTGCTGGTAAATGCAGGGCCATCCCTGGAAAAGAGAGCATCTGAATAGAATCAAATGTTTCTCCAAAATTTGTGTATATATTTCTACATTAATGATGATCTCACTGATGTGCAGGTTACCCACATCAGTGGGTGGCAGTAGTGAACCTGATGGCCACAAAGTCGCCGTTTCAAACCACCACTTTATACCATTGTGTCCTTGAGCAAGACCCTTAACCCTCAGTGGCTCCAGGGGGACTGTCCCTGTAACTAATGATTGTAAGACACTCTGGGTAAGAGCGTCAGCCAAATGCCGCCTTTATCCATGACATGGGCACTAACACATGTCCATACCATGACAGATACTGGCTTTTGAACCTCATTCTAACAGCTTTGAGGGTCCTTTCTCTCTTTGCCCTGAAAAACACAAACTATTTAAAATTTTAGACAAAACGCACTTCTTTCCATCTTGGATTAGACCAAGCTCAGAGGCGTCGGCAGCACTTCTGGACAGTGTTTATTTATGGCTTCTACTTTGCAGAGTAAAGCCTCAGTGTTCATCTGTGGGTGCCACACCGAATGGTGTTGATTGAGAAAAGTACACCAAAATATTCCCAAGTCTGTTAAGTGTCACACCAAGATTTTAACAATTTCTTTGAATCTTTTATAATGTTGTCCACTGCAGAGAGTGAAAGCCTCAAAATACTGCCAATCTGACTTCAGGGAATGTTGTTCTGAACGTGATCAATTATTCACTGATGCATCTGTTGGTACACTGGTAAGCCTCACCCAATCCTTGCATCATCTCATCCTTGATCTTTCTTTGAGGTTCCTTATGCCAAAACACAATTGCTTCACTAGTTTAACATCATGTGGTCCACATAACCTTGTTATTTTAAACTGGACACATCATTATTAGTCTCAAACTGCCATTGTCCTGTTTTATAATGGATTGTTATATCAGAATAAAGATATATTTTTAAAACAATTAAGCAAAATGATAGAATGGTCAGTTAAAACACAAAAATCTTGTTGTTATATTGTTTCCATTTTCAGTTGAATTTCATTAGCTTTTCCAACTGCTTTGGAACTGAGGCTGGAAATAGTGGTAAGGTGTTAAGAAGGAGAGGCAGATGCACTCCAAAAAAATCCAAAACACTAAAAAAACATTGCCAGCTGTGACAGAGAACTGTGTACACACATTGGTGTGTACTCACTGAAGTTGAAAGAACATCTGAGTGTGCACTATTACTCAAGCATTTTAGAGGTTGTCCTCTATATTTCAAATGCATCTTCCCCCCTTATTAAAGAAATATTAAATTATATTAATATAGCCTAGACATTTTTGGTGTCCAAAGTTTGCTTTTTTAGATTTGTGCTGAAGTTGTAAAGCTGTAGTGTGCAGAAAACTGCTCAGATATGAGGCTCATCAGGTACAGAAAAAGCTTGACAGAGATTCTGCTCACCTACACAGCAGCAATGATACTGAAGCAGTTTACGCTGTTCTACTGACGAGTTATTACAGTGTGTCATTACAGTTTGTATTGATTTACAAGGGCCTAGACTCTGCGCTACTAAGCTTCCTCACACTGAGAGTCCTTCAACTACAACCAAACAAATGGACGTTTATTTAGCTATTTCCCTGCGTAAACGTTAGTTATCACTTATTTTGGTCTTTCAAGCTCATAAAATTGTACCTGTGAGAGTTCACACGTCCACTGACCACTTCCCCTCGCTGCATCCCATTTATTTCAATGGAGACCTGTGCCAAATACTAAGACAAGCATAAAACATCAATACAAACATTTTACACCGACTTCAGAGTAATGTAAACACGAACAGGACTACACGATAGTAGTTTGTAATCACCAGGATTTCAGTGAACAACAGTAAAGAGTAAACTAAGGATGTCTTCAAACTAACCATTTTTTTATTTTCAAACCACTAATGGTTAATGAGCTCTCTGCTCGCGATCCGACACTGAAGTGTAGTTAAAGGTGCGTAGGCTTCACTTGCCTAATTTAAACTGGATCCGTCTAGGTAAAAAAAAAAAGAAAGAAAACTATTTTTCTTAGTAACTGGCCAAGTTGTGGTATTATTTGACCCCTATGTATGTTTTCATGATTCCCTTTGTTTGTGTTCTGTTTGAACTGTAACAAGTAGAGTGTATATATGAGTATTTATATATACACTATCAGTCAAATATGTCAAATATGTAACAGTGCATATGTCTGTATATATGTATAGATATACATGGTCAATGGTTGCTGGCATTTTTAACCAAAACAGCAGACTTCATGGTTGGATGGATGGATGTATTGATGGATAGATAGACAGAAACAGAGAGACAAACAAACAAACCAACCTAGGTCTGATCTTATTGGGCGATCTCACCCATAGACTGTAGATATTAATATATATATATATACTACCAGTCAAAAGATTTTGTATACCACTTATTCAATAACATGGAAAAAACATGTAACAGTTCCTGTCTGTATATACAGTATGTACATTTATATAGCCTATGGCCTTTATAAGCAATCAGGCAAGAGCAGACCGGTCTTCATCACGAGCAGTTCTCCGATTTTACTGAGGAATCAAAGAATCTCTTTCTCTTCTGTGAATTAAATTAATGACCATGACTGTTTGTGTGAAGATTTGGAGGGAAGGCGCTGAAGTTTACACGGTCGGCGCGGAAGTCAGAGTGTAAATAAATGATAAACCAGATCCACAGATCATACAGCGCCCGCAGCTTTAGCAGCTCAGCTTGCTTGTGTGGAGTGATGCACATTAAGACACAATACAGGTCTAAAACTATATTTATGCTCCTTCTGGTTCAAGACTAAATTAACAACCTGGTTGTGGTTCAAGATGGTCCCACTTCGTTTTCATAACAGACAGAAAGACAGAGATCAGGTGATATGAAAAGCACAATGTCACACATATGCAGCATGTGTATGACATTATGAGTTTCATACCATATTTATCACTACAAAATGTTTATGTAGTCAGTACAACATTTTTTATTATATATTTTCAACGTTAAAATGCTCATATTCAACATCAGTCGTACACTCTCAGCCCTGTGCTGATTTATGTCCATTGATTTTTTCATGTTATTTAGAGGTGAAACTCCCCTTTAAATTATGTGCAATTATCCTTTCTCACTGGTTTTATGATCAATCATTTTTAAAACAGATCAATAAGCCTCAGAATCTCTTGTGAGTGTTGAGGTCCAAACGTCTTTACTTTTGTCCAGTTTTATAGATGCCATTAAACTGAAACCACATAAACAAGTTTGTTCCATTATTCATTCAGAATCTCTCTCTCTGTGTATGGGAGTGTGTGAGGAACGAGAGAGAGAGAGAGAGAGGGAGAGAGAGAGAAGCAAGGACAGAGAACCATAAACTGTCTTGCTTTCACCCATACACTCTCTCACTCTCTCTTGCTCTCTCCTCTCTCTCTTTCTCTCACTCTCTCTCACTCTCTTTCCTCTCTTCTTTCTCTCTCTCTCTCTCGCACTCTCTCTCGCTCTCTCTCTCTCGCTCTTTCTCTCTCGCTCTTCTTTTCCTTGATGCGTACAGCCCAGGCTGTGGGAAAGCCACCATATAGGGGAGAGCTGGGTGGCCAGATATGGTGAAGGTTTACTGGGTACACACCACAGCCAAGAGTCTTTCTAAGACAGCTTATGTGTGTGTGTGTGTGTGTGTGTGTGTATGTGTGTGTTTGTGTGTGTGTGAGACAGAAGAGAGGGAGAGAGAGAGAGACATACTTTCTGATTTCACAAAGAATATTAATGACTTTCCAAGAATGTGGAAAGAGTCAATGGTGTGTGTGTTTGTTATAGAAAGAGAGAGAGACTGTATGTGTGCTTTGAACAGTGAACAAAGTGAAAATAATGTGCTAGATATGAGATATTATCTCTGCCTGGGCTTTGATCCTGATGTCCTCCATGTGACTGAGGGGATTCATGAGCATTATATCATCCTCTCTCTCTTTCTCTCTCTCTCTCTCTCTCTCTCTCTCTCCCTCTCTGTCACACAGTTCCTCTCTCTCCCTCTATCTGAGTTTGTAGTGGGTGTCTGAATGTAGCTGAGTGATTAGGCAGGAATTATCAGTCTTTAACACACCAGTCCTGTGGCCAAACTTCCATTAAATCAGAGACAGTGAAAGCAAACAAACCACATTGACGCAACCCCTCAGACACATTATCACACAGCCACTCGCCTTCTTTCCCCTCACAAACACACACACTCACGTTTATCATGTTATCAGACTTACACTATTTCCATGCTTAGTCTTTACCTTTTGTCTACACACACCACGGCTGTAATCAAAAGGAAGCTAACTTCTACCTGAGCACATGATAGGACGTAACCAACAGTTACTGTTCTCTGAAACCTTCCCCCACACAGGAGACTGAATCGGATATGGTTCTCTATACTAAAACGCATTTCCCTTCTTTTATCAGCAGGAGAGAGCCGAAAGGCATGATGCACTGACCGGCAGTCACCAGAAGAGGGCACCAGATCTAAAGAAAATGGAACCCACTGATGGTACAGATGGATGAGAGGATGGACAGATTAATGAAGAAACAGTGGTTACGAATTCACAATTACCAGCATTACAAAACTTTTTGCATTGTTTTTAACATTCAAACACACTGTGAATCCATACATTGTCAAAACCTGACACCAACATGGCTTATAACCTTTGATAATGATGTAGCAGCCTAACTTCTAACATTTAAAAACCCTCACACAGTGGGACACACCTCGAGAAATTCCTCTGCTCGTCTGCAGAACATTAACTGATCTTCAGGCATGATCAGTTTTCTGTGCTACAGTGTGGAGATGAGAGAGGCTGCATGCTACATGCATGGTAAACCAGCTGCTATGCCACTCTCCTAAACATTTTAAAGCACATTCCTTTTTACACATACACTCACAGGGTCTGAGAATGTTGTCTCAAATAGCGTTAGGCGTGACTCTATCTCTCCTCATCTTGCTAACGGTGTGCGGGAACGTGCTGGTGTGTCTGGCCGTCTTCGCCACACGGCGCTTGCGCAGCGTCACCAACTGCTTCATCGTGTCCCTGGCCGTAACCGACCTCCTGCTGGGCATCCTCGTCCTTCCTTTCTCTACTTTGCTGGAAGTCACGGGTGACTGGCCACTGGGGGCTCACTTCTGCAACATCTACATCTCACTGGACGTCATGCTGAGCACGGCCTCCATCCTCAACCTGTTGGCCATTAGTGTGGATCGTTACTTCGCAGTAACGGCACCCCTGCGCTACCCAAACCTGTTGCTGCCGTGGCGTGTGGGCGCCTCCTTGGCGGCAATTTGGCTGGTGTCAGTGGGAGTGTCCTTCGTGCCCATTCACCTGGGCTGGAACACTGTGGACCACACAGTTCAGAACCATGGCGAGGGTGACCCGGCTCGTGACTGCCGCTTCGAGCTGAACACCACCTACGTGGTAATTGATGCTTTTGCCACATTTTACCTCCCCTTGGTGGCCATGTGCTGGATGTACCACAGAGTGTTCCGCATTGCTCGTTCACAGGCCAAGCGCATCGTCTCAACACATCGGGGGCCCAACTCTGTCCTTAGTGCCTCATTACCAGGAGTGACAGCGTTAACATTGCGCGAGCACAAAGCTACAGTGACATTAGCAGCAGTGCTGGGTGCCTTTGTTGTTTGCTGGTTTCCATATTTTACATTTTTCACCATTATGGGGATACAAGCAGAGAAGAATGTCCCAAGGACGGCTTACTCAGTGGTGTTGTGGTTAGGTTATGCCAACTCTGCTCTGAATCCCCTCCTTTACGCAGCCCTCAACAGAGACTTCAGATCTGCTTATGGCAGGCTGCTGTGCGGAGGGAGGGGGGTAAAATCACCCACAGGCACACCCCCCGCAGCAGTGGAGGTGGGACTGATGGATGGACACACCACTGCCATCAGCAGGGTGGATCTTATGTCTGAGGGCTGTGTGATGCTGCAGGACATGAAAACAGAGAGGAAGGAGGGTACCAATGGGACAGCTGTCACCATGGTTACTGTCCTGTCCAATGGCCACAACAGGTACTGGAGGCACAAAACTGTAGATCTCTGAGGCTGTGCGTCATTTTGTAGTCAGCAATATTGTCTAACAAAGAAATCCAGGACTTTCCAGGTTTTATCTATACCACGCTGTGGTGAACAAAATTTTCCAAAACTGAGCTACTTATCTTGTCCTTTGTATCACTAAATTACATGTGAAGCTGTCAAGATATTGACATGGTTTGGGTTCATCTGAATGCTAATGGATAACTACAAAATGGCAACACATCCTGAGGTCTGAACACTCATTTCACAGGGCCATCATCATCTTGACATCCAAATAGAGTTTATGTTGGGAGAATTCAGGACTAAGACTGTAGATGGCGGACAGTGATAGCAGAGGCAATATGTTTTAATATATATATTTTTATTATTCATACTGGATGAGTAACTGAGGGCTCATGAAGATTTTTTTTTCTAAGTGGAGGATGTGCCAACAAGTTAACAATTCCAAGGTGTATATTTATACTGTTTCTCAAACTAGCTGCAGTGGCACATTTAGTTTAGTTAGCAATTTCTCAGTTCTTTTCTTTAACATCTCGTCTACAGCAACACTGTCATGTTCCCAGGGCTGCCAACCTTTCCTCAAAAGCTTCGCGGAGGTGGGGGGGGGGGGTCTAGTTAGTTTGCCGCTGTCTTACATGCGGAGCGTCGGGGGGGGGGGGTTATTGTGCTGATGCCTCACAAGCCGAGCGTTCAGCGGGGCGGGGGTTCTTCTTTTGCCGAGGACTGTTGCATCATTAGTTGCGCCACCTACCGTTGAGGAGTGTGCACAATGGGAAAAATAGAAAAATAAAAAAAACAGATTTTCAGCATGAGAAATCGGAGGTGTGGCGTGAGAGCGTGAAGACAGTCAGATGCGTGTGTCTCACGCTCATTGCGTGAGAGTTGGCAGCCCTGTGTTCCGTAGCAGTGAAGTATGATTTTAAATACTTACCTTTTGAAAACACATTTTATGGTTTGTTAAAACAGAAAATCTATGTTTACTAAACGGTTGGCCAGTATATTTTTCTCTGTGTTCCCATGATAAATAAAATTCTGGAATCGTGATTTCAGAATTAGAATACCAAAATACCTGAGTATCCACACACATTCATATTTATAGTGTTATCTTAAAATGGAAATATTTCTTTTTCATCTTACTCTGTCCTGGCACTGGATTTCAAGATGGCGACCCCATGAAATGAGTGAAATGGGAAATCTTGGTATGTGAAATCACCTTAAATGAAGACAGGCAGTTCTTACATGAAATGTATGTAAATAATATGATGTCGGAGACTTTGTTTTAGGTAGTTTTAGTTTGTAGGTTTACTGGATGTCCTAGATAGTAAATTAAACTACTGATTCTTATTACCACCACTGTAAATCCAAATAATTAAGTATCCCTACAACTTTTTCACCTCTGAATGAGCTTGTTTACATCTAAAGCATTGAATAATGCAGCAATGGAATTCCCCTTTACATCAACTTGCTGTGTGTAATATTTCTCATTTCATGACTGCTGCAAGATTCTACTTGTAACTTGACATTATGTGTTTTTTTAATGAATTTAAATTATATTGGCAGATAGTTTTGCCTGTTTCAAGTATAATTCTTGAGAAATCTTAGATAACTCTTTCCTTCTTACTGTCTCAGTTCATAATATCTTGAAGAGAGCTGGATACCATGTCTCTCTTCTTAGAAATAACCCCTGACCTGAGACTGATCTCATCTCCTAATACTGATCCCCCAGCCAGAATGAGTAAGAGATAAAGGTAACTATGTTAGGTAATGTCTGAATTAAATAATTAAGCCTAATAAGTAAACCTATTCTATGTGGAAATGGGCATTTTAATGAATGAACGAATTCTTTCTGCATTATCTTTTACAGGGGTTTCAAAAACAGTCACAGTGTATGGAGGCAATTTGTCCACTGAGCCAATGACCACTCTGACCAATCAGCGTCAAGTGGGAAAATGACAAAGGGTACGGGGCCCTAAAGACAATCTGAAGAAAAAAGATAACTGGACGACAAATGAAAGGCTACTATCCGGCTACAAACTACATTTGGACAGGTTTTTGTAAGCTACACTGACTAAGAATCAAGCACAAATACTATATTCCTTTGAGCTGTTTGTTGCTCATTGCTGCCCTCTAAAGGCGAAGAGGCACAACATTCAAACTGTGAACAGACTCCACAGTACAAACATGTACTACAAAAATGGAATCATGTTACAGAGGCACTGAATAAGAACACTGGCTGATTTGTTTTTGAATGCTAAAATTTAAATTCTCTAGAGCATTTTAGTGCAAAACAGGTTAAAAGCTTTTCTGACATTGCAGGAATTAAGGATGTCCAAATCTGATCAGTTCACCTGGGCCAATTATTTTCAAGTACTGAGTATCAACAATGTTTGTTTCTTTTACATGTTCAGCGTGTTCAAACAGCACGGACTACTTTGAGCAATATAAACTCATGTCAAATACACAACAATGTGAAATGGTCAAATCACATAAGCATTCCGGATAAAACAAAAGAAATGATTTCTCTGCATTTAACCCATTCACTAAGTTATTAGACTAGTATTTTGTAGCTACACTAAGTGTGGCTGCATTATAAAAATAAACAGATTGGACTGAATTGGATCAAGATTGCTTGATACTCATTATTTAAGTTTTCAGTTTAGAGAGGCCAAAAAGAGCTGGATCATGACAACCCTACTAGAAAAAAAATTGTATTTTTTTCAATTTATGGTATTTGACCATAAGAATCCCAATGTTTTGGTACTAGCACACAGTCAAGTAAATCTCATGAAAAAAAAATCACATGGTTTTTGTTTTTGTTTTTTATTTCCTCTTGCTGTTTAATGTCTCCATTCCATTCCATTTTCTCTATTTAGGTTGCCTCTCTCTCTTTTTCTCTCTCTCACTTTCTATCCTTGTAATTCTCCCTCTCCTCCTCTCCCTTTTTCTTTCTCCCTCTCTCTTTCTCTCTCTTGCCCTCATTCTCTTCCCCTATCTCTCTCTCTGTCCTTTTCTTTATTCATCTCTCTTTCTCTCCCTCTCTTTTCCTCACTCTCTTTCCCTCTCTCTTCCTCTCCGTTTCTCTCTTTTTCTTACTCACTCTCTCTGCCCCTCTATTTCTCTCTCTCGCTTTCTCTCTCTCTTTCTCTCCTTTTCTCTCTCCTTCTATCTCTCTCCGTCTCTCTCTCTACCTCTGATGACCCACAGTACATTAAAACCATTCATCACTGCCTCTTAACCATCAATTTATCAAAGACTAGCATACTCACATGCGCACATGCACACACACACACACACACATTCTCCAATAACAGACATTTCATGGTCTGTGCAAAAGCTATCCATCATCGGCTTTCGCCATCAAAATATCAAGAAATAAATGTGGAGAATGTGGAGACACACTCAGTCCCACACACACAGACATGCTCCCATGTGCACATGAACATGCACTCACAGATGCTATGGCTCCAGAATCCTGCCCTGAGGCGACAAAGAGGTAAAGGGTAAGGAGAAAAAATAATGGACAAGAGAGAAAGATAAAAAGAGAGAGAGAGGAAACGAGGAAAAAAGGAACAACTGAGGAAGAATGGAGTGGGTCTGACAGGTATAAGTAGGCATACATGCAGTGATGAGTGTATGTGTGTGTAGAAGAATATATCAGTGTGTGACGCAGACTTTCCATTAAATGTTATTTCTTGGATGGAGGTGTGCCAAAACACATAAAAACAGCACTATTTATTACTATACATGACTGTCTTTATTATTCAAACGGTAACCATAAACATATTTGCATTTGTGAAATCCTGCTGGTGTGGGTGTCTTCTCTTTGATGTGTAGTAAAGTAAAGCGGCCCCTTGTAGTCATGCATGAACACACCACACCACACAGCGGGGACAATGTGAAATTCTTACTAGGGAGCAGTGTGTGGGGATGGTACCTTGCTCTGGGGTACCTCAGTGGTGCCTCTAGCAGTCCTGGGATTCAAACAGACAGCCATCTGATCGCATCGGCAACTCCCTAACCACCAGGCCACCAGCTACCCCAAAAGCAAATGCATGTTAATAGCCACCCTTGTGGAGAATGTTCAGACTGCTAGAAACATCTTAATAATAATCTGCAGAGACCTCAAAATTAAAAGAAAATCTAGTCATCAATTTTAATAACTAGTTATATCTAATAATCAGTTAATCAATAATCATGACAGCCCTAATTAAAATTACATTACAGTACATTATTTCAGTATGCTAAAGGTTTTGTCTGCATATCAACTCAAACTCTTATTATCCTGAATGATACACTATTATGTATACAGTATTATTAATATTATGCTGCATCCCTGCAAACAGGTCTCACAGGTATTTGAGTCACACTTTTCAAGAGCTCCCCAACAGATTATGCACAGGTACTTTAATTAACAAACTATGCACCTATGCTCATCATGAACAGCATCAAAACTATACATAGGATTAAGTCCAGGCTTGAAATTAGGGGTTGGTTTAGATTTAATAGAACCTTAATGTTATATTGAGCTTCATGTTCAGTTGCATTTAATAGATACTTTAACAGTAAAATTTTAGTTAAAGACATAGTGAACATCTACTAAATAATATTATGGAAATGACATAATATAATAAAGTAATGCAAAATGTAAAAATAATAAGAAATTATTTCATAATTTCCTATGCAAATATATTAAACAATGCCTGTCTTTCTTTCTTTCTATGGAGAGAGGTCAGCTGACATGATCAAAAAAATAACAAAACAATTTTCCATGGAGCACAAACAGCAAAACCAATTAGGCCTAACCAAGGGCGATCAATTTAGTGCAGTTAACCCATGCGGTGATCAGCCTATTAACACTGATTAACCAAATTAGTAGAAAATGTTTGTTTCACAGAAAGTGCAAAATAATGACATGATTACATGCTGCTGTGCTCTTTAGTGCTAATCGTTGAAATCATTAGCATGATAATTAGCAATTAATGTCTATTCAATTGTGAATTATTTCAAGAAGTGTGAGAACAATTTTGGGAGGTTAGAGATGTTCCAAGCCATTGGGGTAAAGTCACCTCTAAACTCTGTAAAAAAATCTAAAAAGGAACAGCAAAAATATTTAGAAAGAGATCTGCAAGGAATGAACAAATAGGAGTCCACAAATAAATATTTACTGGAATGGAAGTCACTATTGAAATGGAAATTTCTAGTACAATCCAAAATGACCAAAGAGCAGTGTGTTTACAGGTGTCCACCTAAAATGACCATTCTTTTTCTCTTCCCTCTCTTACTTCCATCTCTCATCTCTCTCCCCACTTGCTCCCCTTTCTTTGTGCATTGTGATGAAATTTAATATGCAACTTTTGTTATTGAATAACAGCCACATGTGTCTGGGCACATGGTGGTCGCAATATCTCTGGTAGTGCAGGTAATGCGATAGAGGCAGCAGGGCCTATTCATCACTCTGGCCGCTTGCGATGCGCTTTATTATTTTAATGCATTTCTCAGCAATTAAAAATGATAGATCGGTGCTTGTGGTTTTATCCAGTGTGTGCAGGGAGCATCGTGTGGTCACTTAAAACTTCAATTACTGCTGTTAGAGTTCAGCAAGAGAGTCAACTACCTCTCTCTTTTTGTCTCTCTCCTGCACACCACATACACACACACACAGAAACAGAACTTGAAACACCAACAGGGCATGGTTTCACACACGTTCTCATAAGATGTCTCTTCAGAAAATGGAAACACAGCACAGCACATCCCAACAGCAGTAATCGGTGTTATGTTAATTAGGAAGTTAATGAGCATCACATTAAAGCTGATGGCAATAAATTTGCCATTAAGCGCCAGCATGTGTGGATGACATCACTTTTGACCAGAACTCATTACAGAGGGAGAGCTAAATGTGAACTTTAAATCAATATATTGTTGCTGTTAGTAAAAAACCTATTTGTTGTATTATTTAATTGTTAAATATGTCTATTTACATGTGTTTTTTATTTTAATATGAAACTTTGCATCTCTATAAATGACCTCCGGTGGACATCTAGCAGTACTATTATGGTCCACTGGAGGGCCTTGGGCCACAGGTTGTAAACCAGTGCACTTTAGTATTAGCCTATTTTTTTCTACTTGCCCAACGCTCCAATGGCATATAAGCCCTGAAACCAAAAGAGGAAAAATCTGGATTAAAAGATATACAGATTTCAAAAACCACATTTTTTTCTGTGAATAGGAAAGGAGAAATTTTGTCATGATTTGTTATTCTTAAGCATTCTTTAGAGTACAACACAGATTGTTTGTTGATTTCAGAACAAATGGAAAAATGTTGGAAGGGAAGAGTCAGACCAGTTAGACAGAATGTGTGTTCTTGTTCAGAATAAATAAGTGTATTATTATGGAATTATGCATGAATATTTCCATGATGTAGCAAATGCATACCAAACTAGATGTTTTGTCTCATGCATAAACACACAGCTGAACACGTATTCAGATTCAGCTCGTTGTGTCTGGACAAACAAAAATCCTATAAACACCATTAGTTTTTGCAATCCTTAACACACACAGACACTCACACACACAGTTATCAGTAACAAACACATCCTCTAACCCTCACACTCTCTGCATGCTTCTGTGAAGGACAATCTGCTCAAGTATGTGTGTCCCTGCCAACTTCCGCCTCTCTGCATGAGTGTCAGTGTGCCTGTGTGTGTGTATGTGTGTGCATATATTTCTGTTTTGTGCTTATGCTGCTTGGCTACATTCATAAAATTGAGATGTCCAATATACTACATAACTAGTGTGTTTGTGTGTGTGTGTGTGTGTGTGTGTGTGTGTGAGTGTGTGTGTGAGTGTGTGTTTGTACTGATGACGGAATGTGTTCATCAGGAAAGTAAAACAAACCTCCTGATCTATAAAGCTTCCAGTGTGTGTGTGTGTGCATGTATGTGTGCATTAGTGAATTAATTAAAAAGACTGATTGAATGAGAGATAAACAAATAGAGAGAGAGAGAGAGAGAGAGAGTAAGGGAGAAGGGGCAGCTGTTGAGCCCTCCCTGCCCATAGGGGGCCTCACACCAATCAGCACAGAGCAGTGTGAATCAATTATCACCAGAGGGAGGGGGTGGGAAACACCCCCAAAAACATATGACACATTGTCTAATAGAATAACAATCACACCTTAACACAAACATACACACAGTGAGCACCTAATGGGCTTAACATGATTTGTCACTGAGTTTCCATTAACCTGATTTGAAAAACTGCAGTGAGGTTTTTACACTTTCAAGGATAAAATGTAGCCTTAACCTTTAACATTATCACTAAAACTGAGAAGCCTAGTTAGCCTAGTTAACCTAGTTATCATCGTCATTTTCCTACACCATTCATGCGAAATTACTTAAGTATAAAAATCAGCTCTTCTAATATCTTAATATAATACTGAAATAGATTTTTAAAATCTTTATTTGAAATAAGTTTATTGTGAAAATAAATCAAACATTTTTGAAAAACTGTTCAAAACAAAATGACATTTCACTATTAATGCCTCAAGAAAAAATGTGAAGTATATATAAATGAGGAAATGTAATGAAATGAAAACATAACTAAATGTAAAAATTCCATGCACTTGTAGAATACTTCCGCTGGAATGCATCGTAAATGGGTGATTCAGTTAAAACATCATACACACTTGCCCAGGTGACCCAGCCTTGCATCCCAGCAGCAACTGTGCCTCCCTCTTCAGCCAGAGCCACCTAATGGCTTTCTTGGCAGCATCACAGGTTGATTTAACAGCCCTCTTCTTAGCCAAACCCAGTATTCCTAGTTTTTGTCATGACTCTGCAGAGAGACTGGCTACCAATCAGCTGCTGAGGCAAAGAGGCCTATCAATCTTGGCTCTGCGGCGTATTTCTCTCCGGCCTTGATAATTCTTGGGCGGTGTTGCTTGCTGGTTGGTATGGCGAGGACACTCTCTCAGCGACTGCCTTGAGCACAGTCTGCGGCAGTCTGCAAGGCCCTTCAGACAGCTGCTGAGGATGCGCTCAAGGAATCCTTTTCCAGAACACAGAGCACAGGATGGTGTTTCAGTCTTGCCCCGGACATTGAGATTTGCTCGGCTTGGTAGGTCACCACAGACAGCCTAAATCAGAAACCGGACTCTGTAGTAATCTGTTTGTAGGATGTTGTCCCAGGTGACCCTTCACTGCTGAACTGATTCTTTGTCCATGCTCCCTGCTGTCTTTGAACCACAGTCCTGCTTGCTGCTCTTTCTTTCCCGCTGCTCATTCCTCCTCCTGGAGAGGAAGAAAAGTTGGGTCACGGAGAACCAAAACCAGTGTGACCTCTAGCCACATACCGCTTCCCTATTGACTCTACCGTTGTCACTGGGACCTCATAGACCAGCAGTAGCCACAGGATCATGGTCAGGATGGCATGCTGGTAAATCCATGCCCTGAATCACCCTGGTAGACCTGACTTGTCTGTCTTTCTAAGCCAGTCTTTGAGGTCTTTGGTGGTTTTTTGATGGAATCTGTGTCCTTGAGGCAGACCAAAGATCTTCCCCAAACTTTTTTATGGCTGCTCGGAACTCTGCTGCTTTAACAACCATGTTCATGGCCAGGGCGAAAAGGGTAATGGAAATGGTACAGCCTGCCATAATTCCCTTTTTTATAACCGATGCCAGTTCGATGTTTTGGACCCAGACATTATTGTTATCCTGAAGTCATTTTAGTAATCTAAGATATGGCTTCTGCAGGGCGACTTCCACTAAGCTGTGGGGTATGGACCTGTAGGCATTGGTCAGATTTAACCACAAAACAGCCAGATCTCCCTTTGCCTCCCGGGCTTCACGGATGAGCTGTTTGATGACACGTGTGTATTCCAAGCAACCGGGCACCCCACTGCACTGATATAATCGTTTTGGAAGATAAACTATGTCAGGCGTCGAGATACAAAATACTAAATAAGATGCTTCCATGCTAAACAACAGGATGAGGTGTAACTGCTTGATGTTCTTTGAGATTTCCTCCTTAGGAATCCTTCTGCACACCTCCACTAATTAGCAACTCCCCTTCTTTGCTAGATCATTCTCAAGATTTTCCACAGGTGGCTGAGGAGACAATTGGACTTGGACAACAGGAGACTGTACACGATATATGGCACAGAGCTTAGTCTTGGAGCTGAGGAGGGGGGTGGGGGGTGTCTCCTGGGGACAGAGTGCCTGGTCTTTCTGTGGACCACCCCATGTCTTTTTGAGGAACTGGTCAACCTTCTCTTGATAAAATTATGAGGTGGCCGCTGACTTTGTCCCCTAATAGCCTCTTGACAAATCTGTAGGGGTTGGAAAGGAAGGCTAGTTGTTTCCTAGCTGTCTCTTTTCTTCTTCTCATGTGCCCCTCTAATCTCTGTAGAGTTGTTGACTTCTTTTGCAAGATGCTCGCTCCTTAGTTTGATGAGAGGTTCCTTTTGATCCCTGCCGCAGTTGCTGAATCTTTGTGGCTCTCCGTTCTTTGCATAGGAGGCTCCAGGTTTTCCCTTTTCATCGTAGCCAATCCACTCTGCAGCATACCTGATGATAATGGAGGCCATGCTATGTAGACTGCTGTCAGCGCCACCCTTAGATGTAAGGTCTGTAAGGTGCTGCAGACATCCTCGTGTAACTGCCACCACTCTGTCTTTTTGTTTGCTGGGGCAAATCTAGTCTTACTTCTTTGGGATGCTGTGCTGACTGTTGGGAGCTGAAAGACCTGGAGGTTCTGGGCTCTGTGTGGTAATTCCCCCTGCTTCTCACCAGGGCTGATACCTGTGCACTGCTCTTCATTCTCCGTAAAAAATCTGTGTAAACTTCATCCAGGCCATGTGGATTTTTATATCATGCTTGTTCTTACAGAACTTGCCACAGGTGCACCTAATGGTGTTCATCATTGTTGGCTGTTCATTACCCTGTGTCTTTAACTTTGAATCCATCCTTTTGGGAATCTCATCCTCCACTTCCCTCTCGGAATCCCCTGGGTGAAGTTCCTTGTAGGCTTGCCTGTAGCTTTGGTGAGCGTCTTCCTCACAGAAGACCCAGGTAGGGGTGCTGGCCCAGCCTGACCCGTGGCATCTTCCCGAGCTGCCAACTGTCGCTCCACTTGTCACCAATCTATTCTTGGTTGTCAGCCCATTCTGTTCCTGGGTGTCACTGCCAGACAAGTAACTTCTAGAATACTTTCACAGAAGCGTTACATATTTAACACATTTTAGGGTTTAGGAAGATCAAAGCAGTCGTCAATGGTTTCATTTGGTGTAAAAATAAGATGACAAAGTTCTCAAATCCTTTAGAATCAATAACATTAGAAAAGACACAAGATCATTCCATTACAACAAACAGATGAGTGTTGACTTGTACATATCAGGGAATGAATGCAAGAAAATCGCTGCTCATATCAACAGTAGAATCATTAAGTAGTTTAAGAGATTCAAAATGATGATGTTTAGAGAAAAAAATCCACCATATCACCTCCACACAAACAAGCTGTTTGGATGGTATGCCAAGCCTTTCCTATCTTTTCACCACAAGCACAAATGGAGCAGCAGGTTGTAGTGGTCAAATGATGCTGTTATCAGTTTAAACAAAAATTCTGCTCTTCAAATGTAGAAATCTTTGTGAGTAAAGATAAGTAAAGATGGCTACAGAGAAAGTCTCAGTCCCTTAAACTTAAATCCAACAGGAAACCTGCGGATTGATTTTAAGAAGAGCGTATGCAAGAGAAACCCATGACTAAATAAGGGGTTGCCAATAATTAAGTCACATTCTTTTCATATTAAAATGTATATTGTGATCTCCTTTTTTCTTTGGCTTATATAGATTTTTTTTTTGCTGAATAAGACATTACAACATTCAATTTTCAGCAATAAAAAAAGGGTGCCAATTATTCTGGAGGCCACTGTATGTTTACTTTCAATTTACATTCTCTATTCAGGTTCAAAGCTTTTGTTGTTTAAATTGTTCAAGGTTTTTTTTATTTAAATTGTTGTTTAAGATTTTGACATGTTTTTGGTAATTGACACCTTCAGAGAATTCAATCATTTAGAGGTAAATGATTTTGTAATGATTATTATTTATTATATAGCATTTTACAAGACACCGACTGTACATGACCAATGTGAGGAACCCACTTGGATTTTCACCTACTTCAGGGCACCAATACTTCTTCAAGCTCATTATCTCTTCATTTATTTAAACAGGCTCATTACTCTTCATGGCTCCTTTTAGAAGATGACTGTGGTACTGTACAGACTGTAGGAATATAGCACTACACACTGCACTGTAAGCACAGGATTTGTTAATGACTTTATGAATATATCTGTGTATAAGAGGGTACAAGAGTGTATATGTGTGTGCATGTATGTGTGTGTGTGTGTGTGTGTGTGTGTGTGTGTGTGTGTATATGGCTCTGCATGTGTGTATATGTGCATGCGTGGGTGTGTGGAAAAGGGTGTGTGACAGGTGGGTCTTCAGCAGGAGGGGCAAGCATGGGTCACCCCCGTCTGGGGACCAGAACCTTGAAAGTGCACGCTCTCACACACAGATAAAAACACTGAGCAGCTGCCCCTTTCCACCCCTCAGCAGAGAGAGAGAGAGAGAATGAAAAAAAATATGAATATGAGAAAAAAATCAAATGTCAAATGAGTAAAACACACTGGGCGAGGGACAGAGATCAACAGTGAGAAACAAGGGAGCCACCAAAAAATGTGTGTGTATGTGTGTGTGTTAATGTTTCTGGGTGATGGTCAAATTGAGTTGTGAGAAGAGAGTAGGCTGGAGGGCTTTCACAATTACACACAGACAGAACACCGAACATGACAAACGACCGTCATTCATATAACATAGAGCTCTCTCTCTATCTCTCTTTCCCTCTCTCTCTCTCTCTCTCTCTCTCACACACACACACACACACACACACACACAAACACAGACCCCAAAAGGAATTAGGGAATCATAAGGATAGTATCACACAGAGGAAAAGTTGAAAAAAGGAATGAAACACTCATATTCAGCTGATTAAATCAGTGTTTCTTTTGACTTTTTTTTTTTCATTTTTACACCCAGTCCTTTTATCTGAGATACCTGCATATGTGCTGATCGTAGGTGTCTAGAATGGGTGCAACAGCTACACACCCACTGGCGACGCCTACACACCCACTTTTTTATTCAAACTACAAGTTGAGTTATGAGCAACACAAATTATGAGCAACACAAAACACTCACTCTGTAGCTGCCAACATATATGCTAAAATGCAGGCATGTGCAAATGGGGGGCTTCAGGTGCTCAAGCACCTGCCCTCTTGGCCATAGTGCCCTTTTTCACACAGTCCACCCACACCTCCCACTCCTCCATCATTTGAGCACCTGCCTCTCTCAAAGCCCTGTGAATATGAATAGCACTACAGCTTCCGAGCAAGCTAATGTTCTATTAGCAAATTCTTCACAACATGCTCATTCCAAAACTTTTGATTAACACTGCTCTTAGTGGTGGTATCAGCACAGTGGTCTCAGTTCAGTACATTTGTGGTTCATTGTGTGATTTTTCTCATACCAGACTGAGCATACACTAACACAATATGTCAGCACTTATTGAGTATAAACAAATCTTCAAGAAAACCCATGGGCTGTGCAATCTCATGATGAGCATTGCTCCCATTTTAAAGCAACAAGCCATAAGGCCCCATGTGTGACAGTGATTGTACCACAAAAACTCATACTTATGGTACAACCACAGAAATGAACAGGCTTCAGTGGTTTAATTCATTTAGAAAACAGCAACAAACAGAATAATGTACAGTATAACAACTTACAGTGTTCAGTAAAAACAATTAAGAACAACACTTACTGTTTGCCTGGAATATTTTACCACAGCTATACATGTTAGTCAACTTGAACAACACTACAAAACAACACTTCTAGGTGTGAACAGCAAGTGAACTTAGCTCTTATAATTCAAACCAAGTCCAGAAAGCAAAATTATTTATTTTTAAAGATCACTAACGTGAACACAAAAAACAGGTCATTTGCAGCTGTTCCCTATTCAGTAGTTGGTGGCCTAGTGGTTTGGATGTTTTCCCTGCAGTCAGGAAGTCATGGGTTCAAATCCCAAGACCACTGAACACCTCTGGGGTACCCTTGAGCATGGTACCGTCAATCGTTCTGCTAAGCTGTGCATTTTATGTAATGACTCACTTTACCCTGCAGCTATTAGTAATTTTGTACTTTACCACCAAAACAGAGAACAAACACCTTTTTAAAAATTACATTTCTTGTTTGGTCAATTTCTGAAGAAGAGAGTGACAGCAAGTCTGCATTAAAACTGACATTGCCCTTTTAGCAACTTTGAACGCGGAACAGCTAACCTGACAATAAACACAGTGGAGTTAACCTGAAAAGATCAGAATGTCAAAAAACACAGTGAACTGTGATGTGACTTAAAATCACTGTCAGATAAATTTGGGGGAGGGGCAACCTAAAATGGTTGAGCTGATCTTGACACTGATATTTGACAGTTTCATGAACCAAAAATGCTGTGCTTACATTGCCAACATTAAACCTGTTGACACTGTTTCTTTGCTTGACCTTTTTTCTTTATTTTGTATGAAAGCAATAAAACACTTAAGGTTGTGTGTTATGTGTTACTGTCACGGCGTGACGTGCAGGGAAGTGAGGCGAGGTGCAGAGGGCAGGTTCCATTGTGATGGAATTTATTACAAAAACACACAGATTCAAGACAGACGATAACTATAACAAAAGGAAGGCACGATGGCCTTTTAACTCAAAACAAAACCACACAGAAGACACAAAAGGAGCAGGGAACGTGAGGGATAATGTGAGCAACAAGCAAATAAACACAAGGAACTTTAATACTAAACACACTCAGACCAATCACAAACCCATAGACCATAGGGTGACCATAGACACAAACGTACACTCATAAATTCAACATAAAAGTCCCAAACAGAACACTAAAACAAAAACCCCATAGCGGCCCCTCGTGGCCGCTCTATGGGTGTCACAGTTACACATGATAAGGTTCTAGCTCTCGAGTTCTACTGCTTGACTATACTAAGAGGCCTATGAAAAACTATGAATGCAGATACATTTCAATTCAAGCTATGCAGAAATGAACTATTTATAAAGAAATGAGAGAGAGATCCAGCAATTATTAAAATTAATTTAGAATAATGGACTGCCGTCTAACCAAAAACTGACACTTGCGGGTTCTCGGTCATCTACCAAAGTTTGTATTTTTCATAATAGATGCACTTGTTCAGAGTTGTAGAAATACTGATGATACCCATGATATACTTAGAAAAATGTATTGTGGCATAATTTATCACAGTGAGCATAACATCTCAGCATATTGCCCATGCCTGGAGCAAGTGTCTGAATTAGCATTTGTAAAAGATTGAAATGACAAATGACAGTTTGTTTGTGTGTGTGTGTGTGTGTGTGTGTGTGTCCTGAGGGAGGACAGGTGGGTTTTGGTTGGTTGGTTTGCTGGTGTCTGCGGCCCAGCAGGCCGGATGGAGCAGGACTGTGGAGCATAAGTGCTGCCAGATCCTTGTGCAGTGAGGCTGGGGGCAGCTGGTGGATTTCCCCCTCCCAACAAACCCCCCACCGGCAGCCCACAGGAGGGGTGAGGAGGTTAAGAGCTAACGGAGACACTAACTGGATAATCGGCTTTTATTAAGTGACCTATGCTCCACAGAGAGAGGGAGAGAATGAAGGAGTAAGCAGGTGAACAGCACACTTCACTAATACACTCAGTGTTACAGTAAAAAAGTGAAGCTTTAATTTACTTGATTCAAATCTGTACTAAATATATGCTCAAAAATGCATCACTTACTTTGGTAATATTTGCATTGAGGTAACATATTTTAGTGGAATAGAAATTATCTGTGCATTTAAATAAAAAAAAACTCAATGCATTAGGTTTTCACTGCACACACAGGGGCAGTGTGGATAATTAGACAATGCTTAAACACACTCACACAGTAATTAAAATGCCATTCTGGCCTAAAACTTAATATGCTATTTGGTATATTATTGCAGTGTTATGTAGTGCATTATTATATCCCTCTGTCTCATAAGTTTTACAGAATTAATGACTTCGTTATTTTCATGTTTTCACTTATCAGTGTTCTCTCATTACAGTACGCGTTTGTACCCAGTACTTATTATGCATATACATAAAACAACCCTCAGGGTGTCAACCAATTCTGACTGCCAGCCTAGCCACTTTAAGTCATTGAACATTCTATAACTCACTCTATCACAGTACAAAAAACTTATCACAGACACAATTTTCTATCACTTCATCCAGAGATTACATACCAAAAATGCCAAGTAGCTATTTTTAAATGTTTTATTTTGGATGAAATGTGACATGAAAATATTAACTTATTCTAAAGTACAGGCCTGTTTCTATCTGTACCTCTTTGCTCTCACACACATGCAGAAGCAAGCACATACTTCCTTTCCTGCTGGTCTTTATTATCTACTACATTCTCCTTTGTTGGATTTCAGTCATTTGCATTCATCATCTTTCATCCTTTTGGTTCTGTCCATTCAAGGCCTTGCAGTTCCTGACCACCTCCCTTTGTTCACAAGCATGTGAATCAGCCATGCATTCAACCATCAAACAACAGGACCCCCCTCATCTCTCTCTCTGTCTCTCTCTGTCTCTCTCTGTCTCTCTCTCTCTCTCTCTCTCTCTCTCTCTCTCTCTCTCTCTCTCTCTGTCTGTCTCTAGCCTCAATTCAGAATTCAGTCCATTGCCCTCAAGGTGTTTGGAAAGGCAAAGGCAATTACAGTGTTACACTGCAAAAATAATCATCCTGCAGAGCATCTTTGTAGCTCAAAAACTTTTACAGAAAATAGATTTTTTGAAAGACAATAAAAAAGTATGTGCACACTCAATGATGGAATTAGTTTTTTTTATAAATCAATATATCGTACCTGTACATCACCATAACTGAAACTAGAAGATTGTTTGTGACAATATGAGTATAAAAATCCCATTGGTCTTCAGTGCTGTACTTTTATTCTAATGTATTATATATTATTTACCAAACACCCTCACACTCATTACTGATTACAGTTCCCTACTAAGTTTTTAATTCTTTACTAAGTTCTACTTTAACATCCGGATCATCAGCACCCAGGACATCATGGCCTTATAATTTTCATGTGAGAGTCAGATGAATCTGAGCTTTCTAGAGGAAGAAATGTATTAAAATTATTTATATGCCTGTCAATACTTTGAGCTTATGAAGTTTCCTCTGTCACTCATCCAGTAGCTGAAGTGTTTTCAGATTTTACCTTGGAGCAACTGCAAAAGCTTCATTCTGTAGTGTGCCTGAAAATTTTAGCTTTCTGGAAGCCACATTTTTATCTATAATATACAGGAATTTATAATTAGAAATAAGAATTAGAAGCACATGCTATGTGTTTTGATATTTTAGAAACTGGGCATAACAGCAATGATTATCATCTTTTTTTCTTTGCCAAAATAGGTCTACTTCATTCTCATGGAACCCAGTTCACTTCAATGCTCAAGTTATGTTTTGAAAACTCCAGGTGGTTCCAAATATGGTTTGGCATTCTGAAAAGTCTGTCAAACAGCTGGTTAGCAAGAACATGGTTTATCATCCTTCTCAAGGGAATTCAGAAAACAGGTTCACCTCCAGGTAATTTGTTTAAGTTCATTTCTTTGAAGAAGTTGATATTCATCAAATCATATGTTTCTTTCTTATATCAAGTGTAGTCAACCTGGTGTCATCTCATTACTACCACTGATTCACCATATTTTCTTCCTGTTCACTAAAATAATAAATCAGACCTAACTGATTGCTCTAAAAGGTATAAATGGCATAATACCATTTAATATTGTGTTAAGTGGGCAAGGTAGTCTGTAAACAATTTTGTCTCAGTGATAACACAGTGAAGCCATGAAAACATGTATGAAAATATATGAAAATACTACCTTAGCATCTGTTTAGTCTGGTGTGAGGGATCATTTCAGTAATGACTATGACTGTTAATGCTCAAAAAGGTTAAAACCGACTTGTACTACCATAATTCCACTTCACTGAATTCCAACCACTGGTAGCAGTGTTAAACTGAATCTTTGTACATATACATTGGTTACCCAGAAAATTGTGCCAAATATCATTGACTCTAAGAACAAATATTGTTTCTCTCTCTCTCACACACATGCACACAAACACAGACACAACGGTTTACATTGATAAAAGTATGTGACCTAACTTTATGCTGCCTCCCATTCCATTTCCCCTG
>JBBPCY010000130.1:4697757-4714476 GCA_037974405.1 Brachyalestes nurse
AACGCATCAGATTAATACTACTACTACTACTACTATTACTACTACTACTACTACTACTAATAATAATAATAATAATACTATTAATTATAATCATATTATTGTTATTATTTTTATAATCGTTGTTGTTATTATTATTGTAACATAGGTATAAACAATTGTAACAATTATCATCATCATCCTGATCATCACATCACTATCATTATCATTTTATTGGTATTATCAAAACTATGTTAAATAAAATGTAATTATTATTTTTGCTTAAATTCTGAAAAGTAATTAATTCTGGTTTATAACTTAAATATTTAATAATGGTGGGTTTAGATCATATTGGTCCTATCCTGCACATGGATTTGTTGACTTTTGTCTGAGTTTTTTTAGTTAGTTCAACATTCCAGTGTTTTTTTTCCCACAGTGGATTCAGATGATTGTTAGTAGTCTATATCAAACCGATATTTGGTCTATGCCACGGTTACTTTACGGTTAGTGTTTAAGCATCAATCACTAATTGATTTTTGTAGGTTTCTGCCACACGTTTCAGTGCCATGCGCCTCGATTTTATCCTGCAGGAGAGAACTCTATAACCATAACGGGAAATGGAGGCAGTTTTTGAAGCAATTTTCTTTTTCAAGGTCAGTTTTTCTTCGTCGCCGCTTTGAGTAGAACACAATTGTATTCGAAGATACCCTTCAGTCGACGGCAGAGGACTAAACCTAAAAAGGGGGAATATAAAACTCAAAATGCTGTGCTATGGTGGGTGAAAGTATATTAAAAACTAGCGTGAACAGTTAGATTTCATTTTTTCGTTAGCATTTGACTGTGATTTTTTTTAATTGCGTTGTTTAACCTCTGTAAGCACTCCACGCCCCCACAGAGACCAGCGAATAACTCTAAAAACTAAGCATAAATCCGGTTTCTATGAAATATGTCTCGCTTTAAGCATATAAACCGATAAGCCAAAACATTAAAACCACCTGTTTGGTAATGTGTAGGCCCCCTCGTGCCACCAAAACAGCTTTGGTCCATCAAGGTATGGCCTCCACACGACCTCTGAAGTTGTACTGTGCTAAGTGGCATCATGACGTAAGAAGTAGATTCTTTAGGTCCAGTAAATTGCTAGGTGGGACCCCCCTGAAACATTTGTTTATCCAGGATATCACATAAATGTTTGATCAGATTGAGACCTGCAGAATTTGGAGCTGGAGTCAAGGCGTTACACTCTTAATAATGCTCCCTAAGGAGTACTGTAGAATGGATGTAATTGTTCTGGAACTGTAATTAGATTGATTTTACATGTGAGATGCCCTTCACATTAATGCTGGACCCAAGGTTTCCTTGTAGAACCCAGAACATCACTCCTGCTGCCAGCCTGCCCATTTTCCCATAGTGCACACTGGTGCCCTCTCTTCCTCAGTGAAACACACGCCTGGCCGACCATATCATGTAAAACAAAACATCAGGCCAGGTCACCGTCATGCTCTGTGGTCCAGTTCTGATGCTCATGGGCTCATTGTTGTCCTTTCAGCGATGAATAGGGGTTAGTATGGGTACTTTGACTGGTCTGCGCTATGGAGAAAGCTGTGTTGCATTGTGTTCTGACATGTTTCCTATAGAAAGCCCATTTAAGGTTTGTTGAGCTTACCACTCTGAAGGGGCCACGTTGTCTATTGTCTTTCTTTCTTTCTTTCATAACCCCTCTAATGACCAGGACAGTCTTTTGCTGTTTGCTAAATGCTGTTTGCTGTACAGTAGGTGGCACTTGTCACACACAGGCCAGGATGGCCAGCTGCTCACGTGACTTTCGGGAGTTAGGGCCTGAGACACAGGTGCACCAATTAATTAAGGGTCCTGTTGATTTGGCCAGGTCTCAGAGCATGTCCTCCAGTCCACCTTCAGGAGATTTTCCATCTTCTTATTTCGCAGTTTTACAGTTTGCAACTGGAAACCTATAGACCCTGGTGCCATAACCCCATCGTTAGTAAGTGCAGGATTATGATTATGCTACACGCTGTGTCTGTCAACAGAAAAGAAAACACGACTAAAGCTGTTAGAGTAGCTCGTGTTTTGTTTTGGTTTGGTTTTTTGCTGTTTTGCTTGGGCACCGGCATAGTGCACCGAACATGACAAACCAGCAGAATCTCAGGACTCGGTATGCTGGATTCGCAGCAGAACACTAGGATGCGCTCGCTGGTGAAAGAGACTGACTTGCAAACTTGTTTCCGTAACTTGGAGAGGTTGTATCCTCCAGATTTCCTAGGCGAGGTCCACCAACATCAACACGGTCTATAATAGTGGACAACAGCAGTGAGTGCAGTCAGCATCAGATGATTCTAATGACAGATTGCTGAGAGAATTTCTGATTTTCAGAGAGTGATCCACACCGCAGGCGATCAGAGATTCACTTAAACAATCCTCTCGCCTGCCTCTTCGTTGCCCTCCACCGGTGTTGCGCGGGTCGGCTTTTTTTAACAACCGCCCCAACCCGACCCGTCAGGAGATCCAAACCGCCCCGCCCAACCCGCAAAAATAGGCATGGATAATGACCCGAAATCCAACCCGACCCGAGGAAAAAAAATAAATGTCGAACCCCGTTTACAACACGTTTTGATCGATGCTGAAATGTATTTTGTAACTTTTTGACCCGCCCGCTGGCACCCACGATATTTTAAAAATGTCTGCCTTAAAACGGCCCGCACCAGCGGGTCACCCGCGGTTACCTGCGGGTCACGGGGTCGACCCGCGCATCACTAACCTCCACTCTGTAAGCCCTCCTGTGCTTGCTGCCAGGGGCCCTCTTTCAGGACCACGTCCATCCAGTCCCAGTATTTTTAAGATTAATGTCGTGAGGGGCCCTCACCCCACTTGGGGCCCTGGTAATTTAGTCCCACTTTTCACCCAACTACACGCCCCTGTGTAGGGCTGTACTCCAACTACTGGAAGGTCGGGCTCGTGGGTCCCTGTGAAGTTCTGGGAGCTCATGAATTCCCATTAGCAAGTAGATTCGTGACAGCAGTCGCTCATGCATTTATATGCCCACCAGAGTACACGCCGTCACCCTTTAAATTAATCTATACAACACTGTGAATGAACAGGTATCTAAAAAGGAATGCATAAAGATTCATCGAATATTCGAACATTTAAAACATTCGAATATTTTATTCACACCACGTGGGAGTGAAGGGAAATGTGAACTATTCCTGAGTTCCTGATCCGTTTGAGAAACAATGGCCTCAACAAATCCAAGTATTTTTGCTAATAAATTAATTACCCACTAGACATTAACACACACCCCCTCTTGTTTCTCAGTCCCAGCCCTCGTTCCCCTGAGTCTGACCCGTAGAGTTGGCCACCCGTATCAGAACCGCACGCCTCCCAAGAGGAAAAAGCCGCGCACGTCCTTCAGTCGCGTGCAGATCTGCGAGCTGGAGAAGCGCTTCCACAGGCAGAAGTACCTGGCCAGCGCCGAGCGCGCGGCTCTCGCCAAAAACCTCAAAATGACGGACGCGCAGGTTAAGACATGGTTCCAGAACCGCAGGACCAAATGGAGGTAAGAGAGACACGGTGTTAGAAGTACGAGTTCCAGTCCTTTTTAAAAACAGAAACAGATATCATTATTTACATTTCTTTTCTATAGAAAATATTCAGCTTTTCAACGGTGTGTTTAATGTCTGTCCATTAATCAATCACCTTATCTATCTATCTATCTATCTATCTATCTATCTATCTATCTATCTATCTATCTATCTATCTATCTATCTATCTATCTGTTTGTCTTATGTCGTTCTGTCTATGTATGCATCTATCCATACATACACATACACATCTATCTTCATTTCCCCCTAAACCTCCTCAAACTTCCGCAGGCGTCAGACAGCTGAGGAGAGGGAGGCAGAGCGTCAGCAGACCAATCGGATGCTGCTTCAGCTGCAGGCTGATGCGCTGCAGAAGTCCATCAGTGAATCAGTGTCTGCAGATCCTTTGTGTGTACACAGCTCCTCCCTGTATGCCCTGCAGAACCTGCAGCCATGGGCTCAGGACAAACCAGGCAAACTGGCCACCACTACGTCACTAGCCTAAAAGTGCACTAGCAGTGATGTGTTGTTCTTATGATGAGTTGTTCGACAGGTTTTGTGCAGATTTGCGGCCTGCACATAATTATCTATTTGACAAGCTGAAAAATCTGCACAAAATCTGATTTAATTTAGTATGAATGATATTACAGTGACAGTAAGGGGGTTATGATCAATGTCTCCCACTCAAACAATAAATCTACATACTCAGCGCGGTCATGTCATCAGGTGCTAAGATAATCCATGAAGTCATAAAACTCAATATTTTGACATGTGATTTGGTCTTGAAATGCATAAATGAAATTCTTTTAGAAGTGTTTTTGTCAAATTGTCAAATTTATATCATGTAAAAAGATGAAAACTAATATAAATGAAGGTTTACAATGATAAGGAAATTTCTTACAGTAAACACTAAGTAAATATTGCTAGAGAACGTAAACTTTCTCATAAACAATCTGAAAATGGACAATCTCCAAGTGGCCCTGCGGCCAACTTCGTTTGCTGTTTTGTCGGTCTGAAAAATCTCTTGTTGCAGTGTTGTTGGCTCGGTTTTTGGGCTGTGGTATATTTAGTTATATGCTTGACTTTTATACGAGAAAAATGTTCATTTATATTCATCTGCAATAACTGTTTACTTGCCCTGATTGTTTATTCCGCAGGCGTCAGACTGATTGTTTATGTGCCCTGTGACTAATCAGCAGGTGAAAGAATATTCCTAGGACTGTGTCTCTGTTACAGTCATGGCAGTGTTGGTTGCCGAGTTACAACTCACATTCCAATCTAGTTTACTACCAGGCTCCAAGATATGTTAATCTTAGAAGCAGAGTACAATAATGAACTCCATACCTGTAAATCTGTACCCTTGTGAGAAGATGCTTGTGGAAAAATGGTGACGCCCTCCTTCAACCCTTTGTCAACATATTTCTGTCCTATTTAAGAAAAAATGTTCCAGAGGTCAGTAGTTCCAGTTCCAGCACTTTGAATGCAGTTTCTCAGTGTTATCAACAGATTTTGACCAGTGATTTTTAAATTCCAAAACTGGAATCTGTTAAATAAATCTGAATTAGGGTCTAATCTTTGCCTGTTATAGACTAAGTTTAGTCTTACACTAAATTTGTATCATTTTCTGGTCTCAAAGTAGAATGTATAGAAACTAGACCTGCATTCTAAGGCCCAGTTTACCACACCTAGTTTAAGCCTAAGCTTGAACACTGAAATATAGTCTAAGACTAAGCTTAGTCCATGTTCAGGAAGCCAACCTATTAAATGGTGGAAAATGTGGGTGGGAAAATCTACAAAATGCTATAATGTAAATAATATTGATCATAATATCTGTTATAAGATGTTTTGACAAATGTTTGTCTCTCCTGATATGTTTATAATGTAAACAATTATTGGTGTAACAAAAAAAACACATCAGCAGTATTCTTTGAAATTTTTATTGTTAAATATCATTTTATACAACATACAGAAAGTATGTTTTCCTGCATCTGTCTGTCTGCTTGTCTGTTGGTCTGTCTATCTGTCTCAGTTGCTTCAGCCTGGAGTACAATCAGCAATATGGAGTACAAAACAGCGACTTTTGCACCAGCTGTGCACAAAACAGAATTCATAGTATTGTATTTGGAAATAATGTATGCAGAGTTACAATCCTTTATGAAAGTTTAAATACCTCCAGTCAAATTATGTTTTGTTGATTTCCTTAGTTAAAATAAGTTAATGCACTTTCTGTAGGGAACTCGCGGCAATATATTTTTCTGCACCTTGTAGTGCACAATTTCTAATATAACATACTGAAAAAAATATAAATGTGTACTTATTTTCACATATACTTCAACAAAACACAATATTTGATCCGAGAGTGCCCAAATATTTGCATACGACTGTAAATATGGTGCACAAGATGTTTCTTCTTTTCTCTGCTGATTTTGGTCACAGTGAGTAGAGATATGGCTGTATGAGTATTGCAGGTTACTCAGTTTTGATAAACATTCACAAAGGTCTTCTAAAATACTAGATCATTTATTACTTGATTTTGAGAATTAGAGGTCTTGCCAAGTCACAGCCAGTGTGAGTTCCGCCCTAATATCTAGATGTACAGTTTCACAGTGGAATTGAGAGAGAGATTGGCTGAGAAGGGAGAAGGCAGGAAACCCTGCCTCAGCACAACTAGATATTTGATTAGGTAGATGAAAAATGTCTGGTTTAAGTTTGAAACACACGTCCCCTCCCCGAGCAGTGAATTTAACTCCAAAGCTTCGTTTTTCTCCCGGCAGTATTGTCACCTAGAAATCCACGTTTGTCTGGTAAGTTTGTTTTTTCTTTACACAATCTTTACACAAAGTTTTCAGCACAGTGGGTGGTTTTATTTACACTCCTGAAAAATAAAGGTGCCTAAATGGTTATTGAGAGTGGTGACACTCAATTATAAGGTGAACTGAGTGTAATTAACATTTCTTTAAAAATTAGCTCTGTAAATGAGATGTAGGAGTTTGAAGAACCTTCTTAAAGTAAAAAAATCTCCAATTAAGTTAATGGCATTAGACTAGTTAAACTGTATGCTCAAGAACCTTTAGGGAACCTTTCTTATAAAGACTGCTAAACACATTATTAGTTATTAGAGCCCTAAAAAGTAAAAAATAACCTTATAATAAACCATAGTATTAACGTGAATAATCTTTATGTATCCATAACCATTAGCCAAATTATAAGTCATATACTATATTATAGACATACACAGTTGGAGGCAGAAATTTTGTGTGCCCTTCTTAAAATCATTTGTAAATACGTACACTTCCTTTACAGAGAACAATTATTGTTTATTTGTAGAATTTAACATTTTGGTAGAAGGCAAAACATACAATTTAGTGAGTGTACATTTTATATATTGGTATTGTATGTTTTCCCAATGTTTTAAATTCAGCAAATAAATAGAAATTGTGCACTATTATGGTTCACTACCTATGTTTATCAATTTTCATTCAGAAAATCACATAAACATAAACATCAAATGTTTGCATGTAGCTGTTCCTACCAATTCCATTCCATAATGCAGATCTCTGTAATTAGCAAATTGTCATTACAGTATTTCAAGAGGGCAAAAAGACAAGGAAGGAATAAAGAGTCCCTATGATTTCCACAAGCATTAGCTGCACCTCTGTTGTGGATTTGTTCACAAAATTCGGCTGTCACTGTGATAAAGTCTCCAAAAGTAATTATTTTTTATTCTGAGAGTTTTTTCCTTGTTTATGCAGGTAAGCCATCCTTGTTCTACCTTTAAGCAACTGACTCTCTCTCTCTCTCTCTCTCTCTCTGCCTCTCTCTTTCTCACTCTATGTTTCTCCCTGTCTCTGTCTCTCTCTCTCTCTCTCTCTTTGTCTCTCTGTATACCTGTATCACAGTGTGTGGAGCTATGGCTATATGGTTGTCGAGTAATACAGATTTCTGATTGTGGTCACTCACAGTTTTCATGTGAAAAAACAAAACACACACACACAAAACAACATCTATAATGTGAACTAATAGAATGACATGACAGTGTGTTATAAAAGCACAAAATTACTGTAAATTCAGACTCACTGCAAAACTTGTCTCTTAAATGTCATAGAACTAATGACAATGTCAGACAGAGAAACAGACAGACAGACTCATCTGCACCTATAGGCCAATAAACAAGCACTAACACAAACAACCTAACAATCCTGTAGCACAAAAACACATAGACAACAGAAACACACGCAGACCATATTCAACATATCAGGCAAAAGGCTGCAACGTTGCAGCAGTCTGCTTTTCCATAAATAGTACAGATCAACACACTATCAGACTTAACACCACTGTGAGACAGTGCAGAACAGGAAGCAACACGCAGAATTGACTGACTGAGCCTTACAGAGAGTCTAGAATTAGGTTTTTTCGAAGCTATTAACACTTATTCAGTACAACAATGGCCACATATACAGATAGCATAACGAGTCATATCTCTTTATATAATGGCCTAATCCCAAAGTTTCTCAAGACCAGTCATGCTAATGTTCAGTCAGGCTTTGCATAGGCCAATAATATACTTCAGACTATTTTAAGAGTAGATTAAAATATAACTCTCTTACAGTTTTGAAGCTAAATCCACCAAATGTGGTTTTAAGCTGTAGGCTATACTATACATTTACTATAGATTTATCCATATGCTGGCATGCTTCCTTTCCTTCACTGAAGGGTCTCAATCAGACATTTTAATAGCTGTAACACTGTCACCTGTCAATCAAAATTAAAAACTGTTTATGAAATTATAGAACATTAAGGTTTGGCCATTTCTGTTTAAGTTCTCCTAAGCTGTACTTACCGAGTCTGTCCTTTTTAAGTGTGTAAGATAGTCGAATATAGAAGGGCCCTCAGGCATGGTGCTCACCATGGGAACAGCACTGAGGTTTTGTTCTTAAAACCTATTTGCAGCTTTATTAAATCAAACTACATATGGCCTGAGCAAAGGAGAACTCTGGGTGTTTGTGCTTTTAGCAAATAACTGGATAAGTTTTTCTTGTGGCTGTAATATTAGTTGTTGTGCATCCTGGACACAACAGAAACAGCAAATGTTTGTGTGACATACCAGTTCTAGAACATCAAACATCAGCTTGTTATCAGCTCTTTTTTAATCCTAAAATGAGCTGTGTAATAATACTACATATGTCATTTTATAGTGATAAGTTCTATAGATTCTTGAAAATCAGAATTCTGTTCTCTGAACTTCAGGAAAGTGTAATCTACACCTATTCTTCAAGGCTTCAGAAAACTATGTTCAAAACCCTATTTGAGACACATGATGGGTCTCATGAATAAAATGAGTGAGGCACCTTATTCTTAAACATTAACTGCTCAGCTGAAAGTAAAATTACCACCTCAACGATCTAAAATTGCTGGACACTCAAACAGTAGCCTGATTATTACTGTACTGAGTAAATGGTTAGGTATGCTAAGTATGAAATCTAAGACAGATTTCAGCCAAGTCCACGTCTTTCCAGAAACAAGTGTTCCTAAATCAATCAAAAAAATAATTTCCAACTAAATAGTTTGATTGGATAAAAGGATGGAGCAGTTTAAAATTGATATATAAAAAGGAAATTTCAGGACATTTTCTGTCAATATTTCCTATATGGGTGAAAAATGTAGGTTGAAAAAACCAACCTCATTTAACTATGAAGATTATGGGTCCACTGACAAATTTTAAAAGGTCAGGATTTTTGAAAAAAAAAAAACCTCAATATAACCAATATTACCATGGTAACATGCCATGGCTGTGTAGCACTGATGTCCACCTAGGCTACAGAGAATGCTACAGGTTACTATGGCAATATGAATAGAATGAGATGGAGTTGCTTCTTCTTTGCCTCCTTTGGGAACTGGAGTCTGCAGAGAGTTCATCATTCTTCTTTATCTTTCTCTTTTTTCTTCTCCATCTGTCTATTTTTCGCCTTACATCCTGAACTCCTTTTTATATCACATTCTCAAAGAGCTGCAAAGATCTCATGATGTTTTCGTCCTACAGAGAGAGAAAAGAATATCTCTACTCATCAGTCACTCAAGACAGGAGCATGGCCTGCAGTTTTGCATGAGACAATGATCTGTGTGAACAGTAGAGGGCAGCACACACAAGAAACTGTGAGCCTACAGGAAAACGAACATAGAAAGGGGGATTGAAGGGAATGACTTGTACCTCTTGGCAGGAGAGAATGAACTCATCAAGAGTGACAACGCCGTCTCTGTTTTTGTCCATTTTCTGCAAATCATAATGAAAAATGTGATTCGCCAGCCATAACTCCATAACTATAAAGACTCAGAGTTTAAAAACGATCTCATAAATATATTCATGTAAAATTATGGGCGCCGGAACCATTATAGCAGGGGGGCATTATAGCCCCCCACATTAAAAATGCTTCTAGCCCCTCTATGTGAAATACAGGCCAAAAGCAAGAATAGAAAAGGCACAAGAAAATATTCCAGATGGTGTTCTTTAGCCCCTCCCCATTTGCCTTCAGACTGTACCTTCTTGGTCAAGGTGTATAACTGCTACATAACCATTTGGTAACTCTTTACAATAAGACTACCCTCATAATGGGTTTGGAAATGCCTTTTAAAAAGATTGTTAATTAGGTAGTAGACAATCTATAAATCATTAATAATTATAACAGTTGTCATTCCTTGATGCAAGCTCGCTATTTGCCAAGATCTCAGATCTTGCTAGTTGCTTAGCTTGCCCCTTTCTCAGGCAGCATGTAACACTTTCAGCTTCACCAGGTATTTCTTAACATTAAAACACCAGATCTTGCCAAATAGCGAGCCTGCATCAATGTATGACAATGGTTATAACTTGCTTATTGATGATTTATTAACTATCTACAACCTAATTAACAGCACAATCAAAAATCATTTTTAAACCCTTTACAAGGGCAGTATTATGGGAAAGTAACACACTGCATTTCACAGGGGTTTCTTTAAGGTTCTTTCAAGCTTTGGAACTGTAGATATAATTTTTCCATTTGCTATTGGTCAAATATATAAAGTTTTAAGGTTTTTGGTAACTGGTCAAGTGCACAGCTTTCTAGAAAGCACAAGGGAGCACTCTTATTCCTTATCTTCTTAGTGCTGATTGACTTGTCTCTTGAACCACCGGATACCCAGTCCCCAATGGTTCTGATATACCAGGCCCTCTTAGGCTGATGATCAAGCTAATCCTACAGTATGTCCTGAGGCGGTGCTGGGTCCCATTTTGCCATGCAGTGCTCAGATAAGCACCATAGAGCTGGTGCGTATTCCCACTGGGCCTCCCAGTATTCAAAGATAGTCTCCTATTGTGCCAGTTTAATGGTTGGCACAGTTCCCTGGTTGGCTTCTCTCCCAGTTTCTTGTAAGTCCTGGCTCTCAAATCTCTTATCTCTGTCAGTGTCACAGTCCTTGTCCATTTGTCAGTCTAGCCCTTAATGATTTATGCCATTAGAACTTATGCAAGCCACCACAGAGTGTAAAAATATAATGTGTAAAATAAATTTTACACATAGTTGTAGACATTTTTGCATGTATGAGAGCTGAACAAGTTCTATATTATTTTTTCTCAACATGACTACAGTAAGCAAGATAGCAAGATAATGTGTTGGTTTAAATTCTTAAGAGAGAAAACTATTTTTTTAATACCGACCAGGATCTTGAGGTCATGATTGCTTAACGATCCTGGGTAGCTGGTGGCCTAATGGTTGGGGGGTTGCACCCTAAGACTGCTAGTGGCACCACTGAGGCACCCTTGAGCAAGGTATCATCCCACACACTGCTCCTTTGGTGACCCTCATTGGTGGCACTGCTTCACTTGGTTAAATGCAGAGAAAGAATTTCACACTGTGTGCTGTGCTGTGGTGTGTTCACACATGACTATAACAGGCCAGTTTACTTTTAATTAAACTGATTCAGTTCATCAAGACTTTCAGGAGGTTCCAAATGTGAGAATCAGGTAGATCTGATTAGTTCACGTTTATTTCAATGGCATTGAAATAATCAATGGGTTGGGACAGTGAACAGAGGAAGCAGTCAAACAATGTGGGGAACAAAGAGTAAGATAGAAAAATACTGCTTTAGGTATTTATATCAACACACAGAATTTGGGCTTCTGAAAAAAATCTGTTTGACAGACTATAGAGTGTTTCTGACCTGAAAGAAAGCATCCACATGCTGTTTGGGTGCATCTGTCTTCAGAGCAGGATATGTGTATTTCCCCATCATATCATAGATTGCTCTTACAATGTCTGTCATCTCCTGCACAGTATAATACACACACACACACACACACACACACACACACACACACACACACACATTAACATATGAAATGTTCACAACAAAGTGTTTTCATGTCTCATTAAAAAAAAGCTGTGTTTTCTTTGACCGTGTTTTTTATTTCTTTATGTCATTGTCAACTGCACATTTCATTCTTTTATTATTCCCTTCTAACTAACCATTGTCTAACAACTGAGTGAGTACAATACCAGTACCCCAATGATGAACCATAACGATTACAGCCAGGCCTTCATATTCGTATTGTGGAGAGTTCGGTTCTCAGAAAAATCTGCGAGTCCTGATCCGCGTAAAACTGAGGGATTACTGTACCATTGCAAGCAGATCATTTTGTTTTAGTGTTTCATACTAAATTTGCATAGATTTAGCAACTAATTGTGTTTATCTCACATCATTAGCTCTGCAGCATCTGAACAGCTCAATGAGCGACTGACCTTCAGTCAGTGTTTAAGTCTTGTTTTTGTTTGCAATTTTAATTACTTTCACATACTGCTTGTCTTAATTCAGTTGTTCAGGTAAAAGGGGTGAGTTGAGAAATGGAAAGGAGGGATATTACAATTATTTACAAAATAATACTTTAGTTCCAAAGTTTGTCAATGATCAGAAGTTTACTTCATAGTATATTTTTTACATTTCCAAAGTGAGTCCCCAAGTAAAGAGAATAAAACTGACAATAAAAATGAACCAAAATCAGTTCTCTACCACATTCCTTTGTGCGTGTCTGTGTTTGGGTTCTGAGCATGATGTTGTTGTAATGGTCAGTGTACGAACCTCCTTGTTAATATAGCCGTCTCTGTTGATGTCATACAGATTAAATGTCCACTGTAATTTCTCCCGTGTGGACCCTCTTAACAAGATGGACAGAGCTGTCACAAAGTCCTGAGAAGTATAAAAAAAAGAATGAGAGACACAGAGGATTATAAATGAAATTGGAGACTTTGCCATGTTTGTAAGGTTAAAGAGACATAAGAGTTCAGCAGTAAAGAGTCAGCCTGAGAAAATAAATGAAGTAATAGAGCTGAATGACTGAGTGTGTCAGGGCTAGATAAAGAGTGATAGAGAGAAAAAAGAAGAATTGAGAGAGTCACCTCAAACTTGATGGTGCCATTTTGACCCGAGTCAAAGGCGTTGAAAAGATAGTGAGCGTATGTACTGGCATCTACAGGAGATTGTCGAGAAAGATTGTTAATGCAACACACACACACACCAACACTAGCACACACACACAGTTTATCTATTCTGTTTTAAATATCTTGTTTAATCATCTTACCTCCGTGAGGAAAGAACTGTGAGTAAATCTGTTTGAATGTATCCTCATTTACTACACCACTAGGACATTCCTAAGAAAAATAGGTAAAAGTGAGAAAGAGAGATAGATAGAGATAGATAGAGAGAGAGAGAGAGAGAGAGAGAGAGAGAGAGAGAGAGAGAGAGAGAGAGAGAGAGAGAGAGAGAGAGAGAGAGAGTGAAAGACTAAAAAAGTAAAAACCTGGACAGAAACCATTACTTATGTAAAAGGTCTTTTACTCACTTGTACAAGTAACAGTTTTGCATTCACAAATAAGAAATACATTCCAACATCTGAATTTCACATTTGAAAATGTAATATTCACTTCTAGTAATAATGACATTTGAAATCCAGAAACCTGAACAGACTAATGTGTAAGGCTGTGTGCATGCATGTACACATGTGTGTGTATGTGTGTGTGCATGTGTGTTCATACGTACATTTTTAAAGCCCCTGTAGAGCACCTGTAATTCTCTCTTGCTGAAGTTGGTCTGAGCTTCCAGCTGATCCAGCCCCTCTGGGCGATGACACACCATTGTCATTTCCAAATCATCATCTATCTTATCTACAGAGAGAGAGATCGGGGGGTAGAGAGATAGGGAAAGAGAGAGATAGATTAGAATGGAGTGGAAAACAGAAAAAAGCAGGACATACTCTGAGGAGTCCAGAGAGTTATGAAGGACAAAGAGAGAACTGTGTAGAGAAGCAGGGTCTGTTTGCCACGTCCACTGGGACACACATGAGTGTGTGTCCTCTACTGCTGTGGCTCGAGGCTTTATGGAGCCTAATGTTAATGACTAGGTTATGAAGGTGAAGGAGCTGGCAACACACAACTATGCATTTGAACACACACACACACACTGAGAGGAGGTCTCTGAGGAATGGGGCTGAAGTTCTAGGCACTTTATGCTGAAGCTAGAAGACCAGATCCCCCACTGCGATGAACAGAGGTAGGAGGAGGTGATGGTGAGGCGATAGGGGGTGGAAACTGAAATACAGAAAATAGAGACACAATCATATGCAAAAGTTTAAGGAGCCCAAGTCAGACAACATGTTTTCTTGATTGCCACATAAAAATAATAAGAATAAGAATAAGATTATAGGAATAAGAATATGAGTTAGAATAAGAATAGAGAGTAAAGTGAATTAAAATGTTCAGAGGTGTGTTGTCTGTACCTTACTTATTTTCACTCAGAAAACCAAAATTATTTGACCAGGGTACCCAAACTTTGCATTTGTGTATATGTGTTTTCATTGAAGATCGATCAAAAGAAATAAAATCATGTACCATTAAAGTTAAGAATGCATTTTCCTTGTCCTATAACATTTTCATTTCAGAGATTCAAGATTTTACAACAGGAGTAATAATACATTAGTGTTCAAAAAGTTAATGGTTTAATAACTGTTTTTATTCTACTCTAATACTGCTATTTTATTAAACAATGTCATATACAGTGTAGACTGAAATACTATAAGCTGGACAACAGAGGTTTTATTCATTAAGCTATATTCTCAATGTTGCTGTCTTAGTCATACAGTCATTTTCTGTTGTACAAAACATAGTTGTATATTCTGGATGCATTTAATTTTTTATAGCTTCTTTTTTACTGCAAATGGTTGGTTGTTTTCTAGTAATTTCACTATAATTAGTATGTTTTTTTTCAGTACATAGTACATAGTCTTTGTCAGGCTAATTCACAATCCCTTTTATCCAGTTTGTAGTATTCTGCTATGCTTTTATGATGAATGAACAGAAAGAAATAGAAATGCACCCAAATCACTTGGAATAAAAACTCTACATTAATTTACAATACATGTAAATAACATTTTTGCCTTTTCCAGTAAATTTACCATTTACATACTTTTTGTTTGTGTTTGTCTTTTTGAACAGTGACAGTATTTAACTTTGTAGTTCAAATACTAATATTATATGCTTCCATTTAATATCATATGTTGTGAACTCACCCTCTGTGTTTATCAGTCCCAGTGTGTGCAGTAGTTTTAGAGCTCCACACAGCAGCAGTACAATCGCTAAAGTGTGTAAACCATCTCCTTCTCCGTCATCCATCTCTCACACTCCTCCTTCTACTGCTCTCCCAAAGTCAGCTTCCTCTGCTTTACTGAACTCATCACTTCTCCATCTACTCATTCTCTCTCCCTGTCCCTTTTCTTTCTCTCTCTCTCTCTGTCACTTCCTCTCTCTGTCTCTCTTTTGTACTCCCTTCTCTCTCTCTCTCTCTCTCTCTCTCTCTCTCTCTTTCTCCCACACACTTTTACCATCTCTTTCTCTCACTCTCACGCACCCCCCCCCTCTCTCTCTCTCTCTTTCTTTCTCTCTCTTTTCTCTTTTGTGTTTCTCTTTCTCTCCCCATGGGTCATCAGTTTCTATTCACCTCTAGAGATCTGACGTATGCACTTTGAGCTTGTTAAAAATGGTGTAATATAAGATTAATAGGGCTTATTATAGTGATGTGTGTGTGTGTGTGTGTGTGTGTGTGTGATTCTAACTCCCTGATGTAAGCTTGCTGTCCCAGAAGAGTTCTGGATGCAGTTAGGACACAAAGGACTATGACAACCCACCTTTGTATCTGTATGGGTGTGTGTGTGTGTGTGTGTGTGTGTGTGTGTGTGTGTGTGTGTGTGTGTGTGTGTGTGTGTGTGTGTGTGTGTGCGTGTGTTTGTTGTGTGCCAACATGCATGTTGCGTTCACATATAAATGTTTGTTGTAATGCAGATGTTCTTAAGGGTAGAAATGGAAACATATTTTATATATTCTGTATAAGTGAGTTACACATTTTTAGCTATATTGTAGATGTTATTGTTTGTATTGTTGCACCACCTTCATATTAGCAAGCTTCTAATTTGCTATTAATTTGGCAATATTGCAATAAAAAGTAGTCATTCCAAACTTGCTGTGGGTGTTATAGAAATATTTCAATAAAAATATTTTGCTAAGTGTTCATTACTCGAATGAACATTTAGGGCTGTTTACTTTTCAGTGGTGTTTTTAGTGTTTTACAACTTTTTAAAACCAATTTCTGTATAAAAAATGTATAAAACTGTGCCCTATCCTCTATACAGTGGACTGTTTTTGTAGAATATTAAGTGCACTCTTATAGTGAGCCACAGTGGGTCATTTACAAATGATTTACTCTGTCCTCTGACCAGTCGACAGAATACTCTTTAGTGGTGTTAAGTAGCGAAGAAGTTCCTATAATCTGGACTATATAATCTCATTTAACAATTCAACTACTAACAATCGGAGTAGGATCCCATAAGTTAGGGCTGTTTGCTTTCTAAGGACATTTTTTAGTATTCTGTAAAAAATTTTAAACCATTTTTTCAACAGAGACTTTGTATGAAACCTCTACACAGTGGACTATTTTCGGAAAGTATAAAGTACTCTCTTACAATTAGACACGATGAGTCTATTCATTCTTAATTGATTAAATTTTTACACTCCAGTATAGCTGTTACAGTGCAAGTAATAGTAGGTGTAGTATAATAGTACAATAGTAGGATTATATA
>JBBPCY010000130.1:4738762-4766772 GCA_037974405.1 Brachyalestes nurse
AGGGAGAGGGAGGGGGAGTGAGGGGGGGTTAGAGGGAGAGTGAGTGTGTGGGTACCTGGAGGCAGGTGCAATTTATAGAGCAGTTTCAATTTTTCAGTCATATCACCATGATACATCCCACCTGAGAAACAGACACATGGCAAACGAACAGTATAACCGCAAAAAGTGGCAACTGATCATAGAATCATCAGATTGAGCTCACATGTAGTGTTTGATGAAATTCATTATCATTTAAGTTTACAGAAAAAGGCAAAACATTTTATACTTCTAAAATAAGATAATGTAAAACCATTTTATTCTGAGGCATTTCATGCAGTGCAAATGGAAACTGGATCAAATGTAGTAGAAAAATAAAAAGTAAAACATTGAGATATAAGGGATGCTTAGGTGAACTAAAAAGATGGTACTGCAAATAACTGCTTATTGTAAATGTAGGCTTTTGTTTTTCATGCTTGAATTTTGCATCTATACACACACACACACACACACACACACACCATACTCTTGCTAATGTTAACATAATTATTAAATAGATATGATCGCAAAAAGTAGTTAAGACAACAGCAAGTCAACACTCAGCTTCTAATGGCTCCTGTGATTTCAGTAAGGCTACATTAAAATGAATACATGTAAACCAATCACTACGCAAACTACACTGTTGAACAATTAACCATTACAATAGAACGATTCATAAACCAGCAAACTTACAAAGAATTGGAATACTACTTTATTCTTTTATGCCTCCAGAAAGGAAGCCACCTATGTCATGATAAAATAATCAACCCTGAACCAAGCCTCACCATCGGTCAGCTACTGAAAATGGTGTTATAATATTCCTACCCTTGTGGTTTGATATGAATTCACTCCAGTCCTTTAAAAAGGTCATGAAATATTTATGACTTTCAAAACAGGAAACAAGACACAAAATGTCTTCAAAGACAATTTGAAAGCCTGGATAATAGAAATCATTAAGTACATTACTTTGTACTACTTTGTACAATGGTCTCTCCTTGTGGTCCTATTGTTTAACTTAATGGCATATAAGCCTTTTTTTAATTTAAATAAGGTAAACAATGACTAGCCAAGCAACAAATACAAGCAGTTTTGCCATCCCTGTTTGTAATGAGAGGCACTTTAGGAGCGAGTCATGCACTCACTGAGGCCTGTGACGAACTCTTTAAAGTTGATGAGGGCATCTTTGTTGAGGTCGAGCAGACGAAATAGACGGGTGGAGAGGGTGGCAGTGTGTAAGCCACAGCTCCAGGGCGACAGCACCGTGAAGAGCTGCCCGAACTGGCCACAGTCGATCCGGTACTGCTCTAGATAAGGTAAGCTTGGGTCATGTCGCTCCGCAGCAGTACTACTTGCTCCCCAGTAACAGCTCATTATGTGCTTGGCCTAGAGGAGAAAGAGAAAGGACACATGGGCTAGATGTGTAAATTCACATAAACACTCTGGGCTGGAAAAGTGTACCTATTGTCTTAATGTGGCCAGAATTAAACTTAACTAGCACTAGCAGAGCATACAATCCCAATACAGACCATCTGAGACTGTGGTATTAGTGGTATTAACATCCGTTTCAAGTGGTCTGATCACACAGCAATACATATAGATATTTACACCTGGCATTCCCACATGTCCTGAATTTCCAGTGCCCATTTATCAGATTTTGCTATTAGAAGAAGGGTGCCATGCATACCTGCTATGTCTCCTGATGGGATTGCAGTTAGCCAAAAATGTGCCATGAATCTTTTATCTATGATAACGTACAGTCTGATCTGAAATGTTTAGACCATATGAACTGCTGAGGCCACAATTAGCTAATGATCTTTCTTTCATTCTTTTCCATAAGATTGTCTTATTATTTTGCCCTTATTTAACCATTCGCTTTGTTTAGTTAAGTCACATAATAAAAACACTGCACTTAAATCACAAGCATATGGTAAGGCCCTGTAACAATCACATGTGGTACTTTGTTACTGCATTTAAAATCAGCATCCCCCAGTAACGGCCTGATATGTGCTCAGCCTGGAGCAGGAAGAGAGGAAGATCAATGGGTTTTATGTGTTAATCACTCACAGACAGACACACACAGACACGAAAGGAATACCTATTCTTTTTATATGAACCCAGAAGATATTGTTTATTAGAATGATTATGCGGGTAATTATTTGCTTAAATTCTCAATACCGCCTGAGCTTAACCTGTCCCGCATCAGCCATATTTTTTATGACCTGAAGTAAATATACATGATTTTAATTTAACCAGTCAGAACCATAAAGTTATTTTCAGTATATGACCTTGTAGTGACATGAAAAAAAACATTTGCAGAGTGAAGGGAACAGACAATAAACTCTTACCTTGAACAGAACATAAAGCTCTTCCAGCTCTTCGATAGTGAAGGCCGACTCTGTCATGATGGCCCTCACCTGCACACACACGCTACAGTCATCTCACAAAATCATAGTGATTAACAAAGTCTGGGCTCATCAAATGTGTTTAAGTGCACAAACACACACACACACACACACACACACTCACCACGCTCCTCTTCGCTGTGTCCTCTAAAGACTGGATGACCTTAAGTCTTTGCTTGAACCTCATCTGCTCAATGACATCAGCACGCAGGCTGCCAAACTTCTACAGTGACAGAAAAGAAAAAAAAAAACAAGAAAGTAAGCAGGTATGTGAGAAACAACATAAGAGAGACACAAAGTGAGAAAGAGAAAGCGAAAGAGAGAGAAAATGAACATGCACAAATAATATTTACTGTCCTATCCTCTTACCTCATAGGAAGTTTTAATGAGCTCAAAGACATCAATCTCTGGAGGCGGCTCGTCCCCACTGGTCAGCAGAGCGTGGAGGTGGGGGATGGGTGCAGACGCTGTCTGCTTGTTCACAACATTATCCAGATACCTGAGGAAGAGGCAGAAAAAAAATTTACTCTTATATTTCTTTATCAAAAACTTTCGACTTCATACATACATTAAAACTAATTTCATTGAAATACAAAGTGTTTTCAGTGCCATATTAAAAGAACATGCTTCAGTACATAAAACGCTTGTTGCTGCATTTTGGAATCCAACCTCTGACACACACAAACATTTTTTTATAAACTAGTTTTTACAGATCCTTTAGACACCTTATAAAACCAAATGACCCTTCAGGGAATCCTTCATTTCAAATGACCTCCGTTTTTCCCCCAGATCTCAGCCGAGCAGCTGAGTCCGTGTGACATAACAGGGTTTAGAAGCAAATGCAATGAAATCACTGCTGACAACTGTAAACATGTTGGAAACACTGGGTCTCGTATGAGAATTCAATAGTAGAAGTTAAAAAATCCTTACTTTTCAATGGAATTCCCTTTTAACTACATTTAAGTACTATGATCGAGTAAGACTGACCTGCCCAGAATGGTCATGGCCTCTCCCTCATCTGTGCAGGATAGTAGCTGCTCCATGTTAGCGTGAAGCACAGCCAATGACACCTGTAACAGGAGAGAAATGTCCATTATCGATGCTGACCCACAGATCCACCTTGCAATCACACAGCCTAGAATAAACTAAACACATCTGAAACACTGACCATTACCTGTAACTGATTTCTTCTTCTCAGCTCAGACTACAGTGCTTTATTTATGTGCCAATTAAATGCCTGAGCTTTTGATTTAAATATTTGCCATCTAATCCTGTGAAACAGACTACAGGCCACAGCAGCATCACTACTCGTTACACGGCATTGCTAGTTAACATTACATTTTCTCTAACAGCAGCAGATTCCTAGCATTAGCTTAGTGAGCACCTTAAATGCTACCCAAACACCTTATATTAACTGACATGTAGAAAACTATTTTTATTTGAATAATGCTTGGCTGGTGCCGTAAATGTTACTTTACCTCTTCAAACTGGCATGTTACAACTTCGCTTGACCACAAGACACTCTAGTTAATTAGCTAAATTCTCTAGTTAAATTAGAGAAAATGCAAGTCATGTGCATGAATTAGTGAAGTAGATAAAGAGATCAAAGGTATGTGTCCAATATTTTAATACGAAAGTAGTCATTTCCGTTGATTCTTTGCAAAAAGGCAAAATAGAAAAGTGTTACTATACCTGGTCTCCCAAACATCTTGGTTTGTAAATTTAAATGTTTTGCATTCATTCGTATTCATATATTTAAGTTTTTTATGTAAAGTATTTCATTAAAAGTTCAGGCGCCATCTACTAAACCATTTATCGTTTTAGAACCAGTACTGGAAAAACCCAAATATATATAATTGATATATATTTTAGAGATGTTGGAAACCTCACCTGGAAGATGACCTTAATACCCTCATAGAAGAAGCAGTCAACAAGTAGCACAGCACTGTCGAAGGGCATGACGGACAGGAAGAGGGTGAGGAACCAGGATAGAGAGATGGTAGAGATCACACCTAGATCCTGCATGTGCTCGTATAGCAGCGGCAAACACTCCCGCGTCAGCTCCTCAAACACACCTTGATCCACAAGGGCTCCTGATGTATACACACAAAAACAAGACACACATCGTACACAAATTGTTTTATGTTTGTGATTCCTGTGTGCCTGCATGCATTTTCCTATATATGGTCACTAACTGTATGTGTGTGTGAGATGGCATTGCAACCATCTGGCTGAATACTTCAATACTCAACCATTAACTGTGCTGTGTGTCTGCATATGACTTACCTACGACTCTGGTGTTATAGTAGTCGGGCAGCATTCTTTCACATAAGGCCACCAGCAGCCAGAACGCCTCTTCTTCAGTACAGTACAGTAACAAAACGGAGGTCACTATATTCATGGCCTATAATAACACAGGACACAGAAAGATATACACATTACATGAAAAGCATTATATTATGTGTGCTTCACGCTACTTTTGCTAAGTTCTAAGAGCGATGTTCGATTCAGCTAGAGAATTTCAGAGTTTGAATTCCACAGTCTGAACTGAAGCCAGGATGAGAAAAAAAGTGACCGTAATAATGTTTCTTAGCAACTGCTTGCAGTTAATTGAGTTTAATGAGTGCACCGCAGACGTTTAAGGAGTGTGTGTGCAAGTGTGTGTGTGTGTGTACCTGGCAGTAGCCTATGCCTGGGTTGCGGTAGGCATATGCAGTAAGCACTCGTCGGAGAGCAGCGATGCCCATCTCATTCTGGAAGGCATGGTGCTCAGGCATCGAGCGATGCAGGTCCCTCTCAATCTCCTCTGTTGCTAATGTGCATCTACCCATCGCCTGCTCAACCAGTTCAGCATAATAATTCGGATGAGTGGCCATCTCATTCTGAGCACCTACAAAGAGAGCGAAATGCATTAATCATCATTAATGAAGTAATGACATTAGGCTATGAAGGGGAGACAATGATGTCATCAGGATGATAATGCCAAGGAATGACAGAAGAATGAGAGAATGAGAGGAATCACTTTTAAAATATGGCCTAGTGGTTGGGGAGCTGCCGCTGCGATAAGACGGTCATGGGTTCATATCCTAGGACTGCCAGTGGCACCTTTGAGGCACTCCTGAGCAAGGTACCGTCCTCCCACCATTCCCACTGTGTGCTGTGGCATATTCACGTATGACGAATGGACTCTTTATTTTACACAGGAGATGGAGATTTGGAATACTAATAGTGTCTCATGATTAGAATGAGCTAAAGCAAGGAGCAATCTATGCTTAGGTAATATATTTGTCCATAATGGACAGGTACATATGCAACTATCCAATGAAGGAGATCGTTTTTGTTATTGCGTCTGCAGGTCATGTGATTCAGATGAGTCACAGAACGAGGGCAGAAGTTCAGGTCACTGCGGTGGTTACCATGGTTACGTGTTACTCACCCTGACAACAGCACATAAAATAGAACATTGGCTGCATTTATGCAGGTATTAAAAAGTTCAAGGCTGGTGTGTTTTAACCTCATCATTCAAATTCAAGTGGCCCATGTATAAATTACATTTATATTAATTTTGCATTCATAACTGCATTCAAGAGCTCAGGATCAGACTTCTCAGACCAGAGTTCACAGTATTTTCCAATTAACTGCTCTCCTGCCTGCTTTTTGTTTAAGAGCGGCTTTACACAAACCTTAGAAACAAACGAAATTTTAACCTTTTTTCATACCAAATATCTTTTCTAAAACATCACAATTAAAATGTTAATTTACCCTTCAAAAGGAAAAATCACAGTCAAACACAACACACTTATTTTGTGAGCAGTAAGGAGTAAGGGAGTGTTCAAACAGTGTCAGACAAAAAGAAAGCAAAATGCCCCCTGCTGTTAGGAAACAGCAATTACCTGAAAAAAGTAGCCAGAGCTCCCCTCTCAGACTCTCAGGAATCCCTTTCAGCACCAGGTCTCTCGTCTTAGACGTGCGGTACATACACACACCTCGGCCAAACTCAAAGAAATGGATATTCCATGACTCCTCTTTCATCTTTTCCTTCGTCTAAATGATGGAAGAGAAAGCGGAGCGAGAAAAGTAACTACATGCCTTATAAGATCTTTAACTTAGGTTTATAGGGCAGAGAAAAAAGTGGTTAAAAATTAAATTGTTTGCTTAAGGTTGGTGCATTCACCAAAAAAAATATTCTTTCTAAAGCAGCACCGATGCTCGTTTTGCATTTTGCTGTATCAGTCCTCTTAGAAAAATGTTCAGTTTGTTTTTCAGTCAAAGAACGGACTGCTTCAGGACAGAGGTTTAGGGAGAATGCAACCATGACCCAGCGAGGGCTCACCGCTTTGGGTCCCAGGTCTTCAGGACGGTCCTTTTGGTAAATGCTCAGCAGGCCCTGTTTGGCGGTGGGGAGGCTGGAGCTGTAGTGTCGGATCAGAGGAAGCTCCCCTGGCCCCAGCACTGGTGGGGTTGGTGGCAGAGAAGTGGGAGTACTGGGACTTGGAGTTTCCTAGCAGAGGAAAAAAAATATTTTAAATAATCAATTTAATGATAATCAGCGTCATACATTTTTTGCCAAAAATCAAGGTTGCACAATTTAAACTTCTGTTTCTTTAGTTCTGCATATGAGCTGAGGTTAACAAACAAGCAGTGAAAGGACGCTGGCAATCTTCAAGATTGCTTAACAACTTGATACAGTTTGTTGCATGTGTGCGATTCTTTAGGCATGAACAGACATCATCTGGTCTCGGGTAATGTGACATACTGTTATGAACAAGGACAAATATGTCACATGGCTAAAGTAGAAGGAGCCTAAAATTTATCAATACCTTTGTCTATTTTTTTTATAGATAACAGTATGTCATACAGTGTTACAAAACATGTTTCTATTAATGTTTTATCCCAATTTTCTTAAATAGATTTAAGTTAATATTTATAGAAAGCATCACACCAAGCAGATGTTCAGTCTAACGGTAAATCATATAACTTTAAATGCTGAGATGCTTTTGTAAGGGTTTCATGACTGCCCCTAAGCATTTGAGTGACTCACAGACTGTCCAGTGAGGCCACAGAGCCGATCGGGAGTGCGCTGCAGAAAGTCTGATATGCGCTGAACCAGGAAATCCCGGTCTTTGAGGTTGGCAAACAGGAAGGTCATCTTATTTTTAGTGCTGATGGACAGCGGACTGGGCAAAACACTGCTGCTATCAGCTTTCTCTACTATAGACACCTAGAATGAGAGGAGGCAAGAGAGAGGAAGTGAGAGAGACACTATGGAGCATCATAACGTGTGTGTATCGTCAAGTTTCAGATGCACTAATGAGTTTTTAAATATACTGCATGGAGTACTGCAATCCCAAGATGTAGCAATATGATCAAACGTCATATTTTGTTGTGATGTTCTAATAGTGTTTTTATAAAGTGGAATTATATAGGTGTATGTCACTACTTCTTAAAGGATTCTCTTTAACTCTGTGTGTGTGTGTGTGTGTGTGTGTGTGTATGTGTGTATACAAGTGAGTAATACAGCTGACCTCTCTAAGAGGTATAATGAGTTGACACAGATCTTCCTCTCTACTGGCAAAACAGATGTAGTTGTTAGAGACGAACATCTGGCCAACAACATGCATCTTTGCGAAGGGTGTCCACAGGGTGCAGTCCGTGTGTCCATCCAGCCGCTCGTCCTGCGTCAGACGGAACAGAGCCCGGTAGCGCTCATTTTTCGCCCGAGCATCCAGGTCTCTGAAAAGACCCAAAGAACAAAAAGTGCTTTACTCCGTGTATTTAGATGCTCTATCCTTGACCCTGTTTCTGAGAAACTGAGCTTAATTTATAATATGGATGAGAGACAGCAGCAGGGGACAAAAAAGCTTCCACATTTTTGGAACTGGGACAACAACCTCTAAAACCCACACCAATCAGCCATAACATTAAAAACACCTGCATATGTTGAAACAAGGACCTCCAAAAGACCTCTGAAGGTATGCTGTGGTGTCTGGCATCAATACATTAAGCAGCACACCCCACCCCCAGAGTACAGGAGTCAACATGGGGACTCTGGCTACATTAATTTTAATTAATTGTTACAGTACATCTTGTGTGGGATTAGACCAAAGTTAGCCTCGGTCCACACACACATCAGTGGCCCTCAGGTACTCATTACCCTGTCACTGTTTGACCAACTCTCCTTCCCTTGACCACTTTTGGTAGGTGCTGACCACTGCATATCAGGAACACTCCAGAAGACCAGCCATTCTGGAGCAATCATAGCTTGTCGAAGTTGCACAGATCCGTACACCTACCCACTTTTTCTGCTTTCAACACATCAACGACAACAACTGACTGTTCACTTGTGGTCAAACATATCTCACCCCTTGACAGGCGCCACTGTAGTAAGATAATGTTATTCGCTTGGCTTTCTCAGTTTCAATTGTGTGGCTGATCAGTATGTGTTTACTTGCACAGAAACATTAGAATAATGTGTGGTTTTAATGTATTAATAACTGTGTCTTAATCAGTTCCAAGCTTCTGCTTGATGAAGCTCAGCATCTGTATTTACAATATCAAACCTGCTTTGCTACTCAGTATTTAATTAAGATCTATGAGGGTAGAAATGAACAAATTCATACAATGTTTAGACTCCATCAATGAAAAGAGGAACCAAACTTGTGAGAGGGCCAGAAAACCACCAGGAAACCAAGATACTTTGGGTACTGTTTGGGGACATTTTTTATCTAATGGTGTACAATGTTAATACACAAAACTACATTTGCTGTTCAGAAAAATGTTTTTTTCTGAAAATGTTATAATTTTGCACAACACTGCATTATGTTACAAATAAAGACTACTAAGGGCCCACTACCTAACTCAGCCATGTCCTAAACCAACATCCAAGACCTTTTTAGAATTCCTGATTAGCATAAAGGAAACTGGCTGCAAACCTCTTCAGGGCAGAGACGTTTTTCAGGGTCTTGCAGGGTTTGGGGAGTGAACGGTCAGCAGCGAAGCCCTCGTTGTCCAGCAGCTGCCTCATAGCAATGTTAGCCAGCTGCTCCATCAGCTTAAAAGTGTCATTGATGTTAAGAAACATGGAGAAGTAATGCTCAGTGTCACGGGTGCTCACACGCACACTCTCAGGAAACACCAGAGTGGCGTTCTTATCCAACTGAGTCACATCAGTCCATTGAACCACCAAAGTCACTACAGAGAAAGAGAGACAGAGAATGACTTCTTACACTAAAAACAAACTAAAAAGGCTGGCAGACAAAGCAGACTCTTCCTGAGGAAAGGCATTAAAAGTAAATTAAATCAAGTGACATTAACTCAAGAACACTGACAACAGATGAGAGAAACAGCAAAGCATTTCACTGCTTCCTTTCACCGTCTTTCTCCATTAATTCTACCCTTATTGCATTAAATCCCTTCAAACCATGCTTCCTTTCTTACTCCCCTCTTCCATTCCACCCCTCTCTCTCACCTTCTTTCCCAAGCAGAAAGGAGTAGAAGCAGAGGTGATTGACAGAGAGGTAAAGCCAGCCCTGCCGCGGCACTCTGCCCTTCCAGTAGCTGCAGGAATAGTAGTTCACAAGCTTCTCCTCCTCGGGCATCCCGAACAGCTTCCGCATCTTCAGCTCTGCTTCCCGGAACTTCCCACAGTCCTCATCCTCCTGTGCCTGACGACTCTTGTTCTCCTCAGCAATGATACCCTACAGACACACAGACCGAAGGCGGGTTGGTTTTGTGTCCCTACGCACAAGGCAAACCCAGTCCAGACTCTCTTTTGTGGTTCCCATCTGGTGGTATGAGCTGCCTAAACTGACCAGACTAGCAGAGTCCCTCTCTAGCTTCAAAAACTACCTTTAGACTCATCCGTTCAGAGAACATCTCCTCTCCTGATCTTCTCGCATTACTCTTAAAGATTGTAGCACCTAAATCCTCCGCTGGTTCTCAGGCTGTCCTGAAACTTGAATTGTATTGTATTGTATCTGCTAAATGAATCTAATGTAATGTGTGCACCCCTCCCCCCACCCAAAAGTAAAGGGGAGGCAAAAACCTAAAGTGCACACACTATTAGCAGCCATTTGGTGAGGGATCACCTGAATCTTGCCCTTTACAAAAGTGGTGATGTCATCATCGTTGTCAAAGATTGAGAGAGTCTGCAGTAAGTTGGTCTCTAGCCATTCCCAGTGCTCTGTTATCTCCTTTCGAGATGAACCTGGCAAAGAAAAGCACATGCACCACAAATCTCAGTAAACAAACAAGTTATCAGAAATCTATCAATGAAAGTCACATGACACAGTTTGCAGGATCATTCATTTTATTATTGTAGTTCCAGAGTAGTTTCCATCACAAAAAAGGACCCAATGTTAACACAGATCCAAACAGCTGCTGGGATGAAATGTTTTTTAATGGAGGTTTGCATAGTTTTTAAGATCTCAACTATTCAGTTTTTGAAATGTGATTACATAAGGAACTGCATGAATATGTTATGTAAATTTGCAGATTGTTATCAAAGCCTTTAGAGCTTTTAGTAGTTTCAGAGGGCTTCCCAGCCTAAAATAAACAGAATCCCTTGTTTGTATAGTCATAAACCTGCTGTTTTAGGTCAGGTCTTGTAGAGGAGATGGCCAATCTGTTCCATCTAAACTCATTCTAAACCAAATTATGTTGACAATCCGACATTAACATGAACTCTTCCAGAAGCTAGACAAGTTGAGCTGAAATGTTAATGAACGGGTAAACAGCTTGAGTACTGACCACAGGCGATGCTCCAAAAGAGCTGAGAATCTCCAGTCTGGTGTAGGATCCTATATGGAGCTACACGAGCACTGGAGTCTAACACAACGTCCAGTGTACCAACCAGGAGGCCTAAAGGAAAAGGGAGGGAGGCAGAGAGAGAGAGATTCAGGTTTGATTGTAAGGACAGAGGTAAGAACAAGCCATTATTTTACAATCTTCAGTGCAACACCCATCTGTTATCTCACAGGGCAGGTTCACAGACTGTATAGAGACAGACAGCAAAAAATGTCACAGACAGCATAGAAAGTTCACTCCCTGCGTCAATAACACTGTGCTAACTGCAAAGACCATTTAGCCTTCCGGGGTCCACACATTTCAACCAGCTAACCTAGATCAGCGAGCTTTTCACCAATTCTACTCGACTGACTCAGCTGTCTCTCTAAATGGACTATTTATGTGTCCCTCTTAAGACACCACAACTGTAACAGGGCTCGTCTGTGTGATCCTTTCATTAGAGGATGTGTGTGTGTACTCTGATCCTCAGGCTGCACAAAAGTTAATATGCAGCAATGTGACCTCAGCATGGCAAAAACACCTGAAATACATGAATGGGTATTTGGGAACTGTTTTGAGGCAGTACTAAAGTTCAATGAGAGCCACAACTACAAATAAATCCACCCTGGCATTACAGTTACAGTGGACAAAAACTAGGGAAAAAAAACAGCCAAATCACTCTTTCTGATGACCGTATCTACTTCACTGAGGTTTTAGAGCTAACGTGTAAAAAAAGGAGGGGGGGTTAAAAACAAAGGTCTTCTGTGTCGTGTCATATGAAGCTTTCCTGCAGAGCATGTTTGCTTTTTCAAACGCTGGGAGGAGTCATGGTCAGTCCAGTTTACAAAAAGACATGAAAACTGTGTGGGGGAGACAAACGTGCTGACGAGAAGCTATTAATCCAGTCTAAGGCAAGAAACTGACCAATAACCACATACTCGACGTTTTTCTGTCCACAGTGTAGGACATTGGACCTGTATACTTTTCGGTGTTCAAAAATTTAACATTAAATATTTTATTCTGTCTTCTACTAACAAAAAACAGTGCCCATAAGTTTGTATAACAACAAAAAAGGAGAAGGAGCTAGCGAGCTACCGCCCCTCTCATGATTCAGTGCAACTGACATCATCCTTACAGGGGCAAAACACACACACACACACACACACACACACACACACACACACACACTTCATCCAAACACAGGGTGTCTAATTCGAAAAAAGTCATCACTAAGCACCTGAGGGGGAAGTGGAGGTTTTATATGTTTTTGTGCTGGGTCAGTGCAGAATGTAAACAAAAGAAAAAAAAACCACATCGAAGCAGGCTAAGCTGCAACACTGTAACGTACAGCCTCCAGTGATACAATGTATCATGTTACTGTGGCAACCAGCTACATAAGAGCATATGTATGTGTGTGTTAGTGTGTGTGCGTGTGAGTTTTATATTTTATATGCATTTCTTTGTTGTGCAAAAACACACCAGTGATGCCTCCTCCCTTGCCGTGTCCCTTCCTCCTCTGCAGAATGAAGAAGGGGTTGGCCCTCTCACTGACCCACAGAGCATTAGCCAGCAGAACCTCCTCCGGAGTGATCCACATGATCTCGGCCCACAGTCTTCACTTCCACCCCAAAACAGCAGCTCTAACCATGCCAAACGGGACACACTCCTCGTCTGTCCCTCCTGTTTGCCTTCATGGGCCACAGACAAGAACTGCTGATTACATTACCAGCATGACGGCATGAGGGAACAACCCCTTTCAGAATAAAAGTGCAGCTCGACCGTCGATACACTACATGGACAAAAGTATTGGGACGCCTGACCATTACACCAACTTTAATGACTTTGCATAAAAATATATATACTTTAACATGGACATGGTCCCCCTTTAAGCAGCTATAAAAGCTTCCACAAGATTTTGGAGTTTATGGGGGAATTTGTGCCGATTCATTCATTTTGTAGATTTTGTAATAAAGTCGGGCACTGATGTTAGACGAGTTGGACAAAAGTATTGGGACAGATCCCTGAATGCAGGTTACACCTTTGCTTCCAGTGAATGCTTCGGTATTTCCAGTGCAACGTGCAATATATATTACTGTGTGCATTGTGTAATTTTCTTACAGTATCACACACACACACATATATATATATATATATATATATATGTGTGTGTGTGTGTGTTGTACAAAATGCAATCACATGTTATAAGTACTGTTTACTGTTAAGTGCGATCTGCCAAAAACTGGCTAAATATATTTGAAGTTGGTTGCCCGATTTCCTACATAATACCAAGATTTGTTGTTTTTATATTCTAATCTTTTTACGCTTTTGTATATTGCATGCATATTATTGTGGTCTTAGTTCTTTAGAGTAACTAGTAGAATTACAGGGTAAAAAGCACCTCTTAGTGGTGACAAGTTGTAAAAACAAAGCAATCTTGACTTTCATACTCAAACGCACTGATTATTTGCTTCAATCACTCCTCGTTAAACCACTAGTTTTGTTTAAAATGCTGGAGCCTGGTCTATCTATAGCTTTTTTGTTTAGCTTGTTTCTCCCTTTTAATATTTTCATGATTCATTATCTTTTCATTATTTCTATAGCACATCAAAAACATCACACAGTGTGCAATGTTTTAAATGTGCCATTTGAAATAAATGTTTATTTTATTTCTAGATACTGAATTACTGTTGTGATACCATAAGTAAATAAACTCAAATAAAGCCCATGAACTTAGCATCCTACTTCATGGTACCCCTCTCACTGTTTTGTTTACCAAACAAACTAGTCAAATATATCTACGCACAATGATGTGTTAAGAACAGCTCGACTACTCTTGGTATATTTGACTCAAACCGAAACATTCACCTTAACTGTGTTGCTTCTTCAGCCACTGTAAAGTTAGGAAAGGTCATTAAAGCTATTTGCATTGAGTGTGTAAAGAATTCATTTGTTGTTTCTGTTCATGCTATGGTAAAAAACAAACACAATTAAAAATAAATAATAAAATTGACTACGCTTCTTCATCAGATATTTATTAAAATGTTAATGGTGATGCTAGTACATTGTTCTACTTGCCCAAAATAATTTAGAACCTCTCAAAACATGAGGGAAACTTTATTTGGAGAATTTGGAAAAAAAGAAGGCTTTACATGTAGGCTTAAAAAAAATGATACAAATTATATAAAGTATGTTAGAGAAACATTAGGTCTTTATATTGGCTTTTTTTCTCATTTATTCCTGTAATAATCTCTGCGTCTGTCTGAATGATCAAGAACACCAGGTCCAGCGCTCTTCTCCAAGTCTCAAACTTCACAGTTACATTATCATACACTGTTGGCATTTCTCTTTCTCTTCCCACCATCATGTCTCCTTTATCTTCTCGTTCTAAATTTAGACAATAATAATACTTTAGTGGAGATTCCGGCATTTCAGTTCTTTGAGGGCTCCTGCACTCCTTTAGGTGCTGAACAACACGTGTCCATGCTTGAGCTTTGGCCTTGACTTGACCAGCATTCACCATCAGAGTGGAGATATAGTCCATCCAGCCGTCTGCCATCAGCTGCAGAACCTCCTGCTCGTCTGGTGATGTTGTTCTTGCTGCATCCGAGTGTCTGGCAGCAGTGAACTTTGACATGTCCAAGTGTTTGTAGAGCAGGTGAACACACAGCATTTCAGCAGCACCTCCACCCCGCAGCAGTTTTCTGTCTTTGAGTGCGTGGTGCAGCCGATAAGCGCAGCTCCAGAACTGGTCCTCCAGGCTCTGGACCTTAGCATGGACTGAGCTAGTGATGACTGCCGTGACTAGAGAAGTTCCATTAGCAACGATATTCAACAATGTTGATCCTGTCTTCCCTCCATCACAATACTCTCTCAACAACTTCACGTGGACTCCGGCACCCACGCATTTCTCACTGAGCTGTGTGATATACGAGATGGGAATCGCTCCTGTAGTTACAGCAAAGTCATTCAAAATAGTCACCCTGACAAGCTCAATAACCAGAATGTTGCGCCTGAGACAGTGGTCTTTTAGCTCTCCGGTGACCACTCCACTCACAAGAAGAACATCTATGCTGAGGTTCAGCAGTATTCTCAATGTTCTTTCCATCCATTCGTCCTCTCGGCTGACTCCCGTCAAGATAGAGCAATCGCCAATATACGTGACATTTTTAGGCCTGTTAAAACCTATGTGACGGTACTTCTCACTCAGGTCACCATTTACAAGACCGATTTTTAATGTCCGCTCTTTGAAATGCTTGACTAGTGATGCATGATCATCACACACCTTCACGACATATCCATGGATTACACCAGAGTGCTCCTCAGACAGCCCTGGCAATGGACAAGTCACCAACCTATCAACATCTAGAACCTTGTGACTAGGACCGTCACAGTTTCCATATCTACACTGGATCCTGCTGGCCTCTACCACTAAAGTCATTGAAGCCACACATCCATGGCTGAGAGCTTCAGCAACGTGAACTATGTCGAAGGCTTTTGAGTTCTTCTGGTGTGTTGTTTCCGCTGGCCGTGTCTCCTCAGCCTCTGTGCTACTTGAATTAAAGTGTCTGCTGTGCTTGAGTTTTATTTTATGTGTTGGAGGAAGTTTCTCTGTGAAGGAACCTGGGTTAAGAACCCTGTTTATAGTCCTAGCAGTGTCCTGTGTTGATTCTCTCACCCTTGTTTTCAGCGAAAACTCTGTAGACTCTGTGGGTAGGCCATTCTCAGCATTTATATATGCATCATCATTCTGTTGTGTCACTAAAGCACCCTTACAGACCATCTCCTCTACAGTTACAGCATTACGCCTGCAGCCCTCCACACACAGTTCCAGGCCCTTTGACATACCAGCTATTATATGTGAAATGGGAATGCCTTTGTGAAGACACTCCAGTGCCACCCTGCTCCAGACCCCTGCTAGGAAAACCAGGGAGCTCGTTCCTGAGTGCAGTGCCTCCTGATGGGCTCGGGTGGTCTCGTGCAGCAACTGTCCCACAGAGCCACTGAGCTCTAGCTGCTCCAGCAGACGGTGACAGGAGCAGACCATTGCTGCTTCCCCAGTCTTCTCATCCTGGACGAATTTGTAACACTTGTTGGGGCCCAAAAAAGCATGTGCGGTGGCAGCCATGGCTTCTAGTTGCTGGAGCCCAATATGGCAACCAAGGTTTATTGCTCCACTTCCCAGAAGTGACATCTGTGTAGCACAGAGACAAAAAAGGGAATTCATGGTTATAGTGATGCAAGTAATTACAATACTGCAATGATAATGACATAAGAAAAACTACCATCTTGTCCAGTTATGTACTCAATTATTAACCCACAGAAAACAATAGTAGTTGGTGTGATGGTCTGTTGTGAATAGAATAAAAAGTGTATATCAAGTGGAGACCAGTATTTAAGAAGATAAAGTGTCATATCAAGTGGAGAATGTATCAGCTGTACCAGAACAGACCAGTATTTAAGGAGACAGTCTATGTATCAAAAATAGCAACAAGTCAGTATCAAGACTGATATGTGTACACAACATTACCATAACAGCTGTAGTTTATGAGAACAGTTCATGCAATCGGTTATCATGATTTTCCCCATCCGCTAGTGCATGGAATCAGAAGCCCCTTTAATGCTGATATATGGACAGTGCTTAACAAAATGAAGAGCATGAATTTGCAAAGTTAAAACAAAGGAATACTTCAATTTCAGACTGACTCTAAACGTGCAGAGTTAGGTGCTGTAGGACATGATTAAAACTGAAGGCCATGATCTAGCAAAGTAAAAACAAAGGTATAATGTCGACCCCCAAAATTCGCAGGGGTTACATTCCAAAAGCACCTGCAAATTATGAAAAACCGTGAATTTGTGATGTGGTAAAAAAAATGCTTATAAATGCCTGTTTTTATAGTCTAAACCATACATATGCCCCCCAAAAAAACATGTAAACTCGAGATAGCAATATGTGGGAAACTGTTATGAATCAGGAATGCTGGACTGCATCTGCCAGAAATGCGTCACAGGGCAGCAGCCAATCAGCAGCAAGGAGAAATTAATAACTTCTCGGATTGGCTACTTTCAAACCTCCTCTCCAAGGGTACAGGGGCATTTAACCTTCGCGTTTTCGTGTATGGTTGCTTGTGTCCTATCGACAGTATAAAAATGAATACAGTTATACTTTAAATGGAAATTTAGCTCAATTATTAGTTTGGTTCTAAGAAAAAATCTACAAACTGTGTACCTGACTTCGGGTATATTTTAAATATATATACTTCAGAATATATCCTAAATAGGTTAATTATGCATAAGCATTTGACAACACAGATTACATGCAGAACCACTTTAATCATTAAACCTGTTGAACTGTTACTGTAAAAATGTCTTGGATCTGTCCATCTGTGCAAGAAGGTCCTAGCTAACTTAGCTAGCCTTTTTTTTTGCAAACTACCTCTGACTCCAGCTGAATACACTCAAACTGACAAGCAACCGTGTGAGAACCAGCCAAACCTTGAACGTCTCCCAGCGAGAAAGCGCAAAATATATCAGTGAGTTAAAAACAAAACAACACACCTTCTTCCTCAGCCATGTGCTAAAATCTGTACACACTCTGAAAGACCAGCCGATCTTCGCATGCGCAGGACCAAATCCTCGCTTGTTGCTAAGCAACGGAGTCCAAACGAACGCACAACTGCCACTCAAACACTAAAGGTCCCGCCTACTCCCTTCTGATTGATCATAATCTTTAAACTGGATTCCTATTGAACCATTTCGTTGTCATTCTCCTTAAGACCACGCCCACTCAAAAAGTTGTTTGACACCCTGGAGTTAAACGGCTTAATGTTTTGTTTCTTGTGAAAAAAGAGAATTGTTTGGATATCCAGGTTTAACATGGTAAGAACTTAATCTGGGAAGAGTACTGAAGATATATAAATTCACGTTTATGGTACAAAAAGAGGCACAAGTGGTAAATGTTATTGTTAGCTCGTTAGCTAGCAGGGAAGCTAACATGAGGCTGTTATGAAAACCATTCGTTTTGATTATTCTCAGTTTGGGTTGAAGTTAAAAGTAGATTTGTTTTTAAACCTACAGTTGTTGTTTGACTAATACAGTCTCTCTGAACCCGTGGAGTTACATTTATATTAAAGGTTACCTCATTTTAGTCTTTACTTGGATGAACACTGTAAGAACGTCCCAAAGGGAAGTTCTTAATTCTTTAGCATGCTAAGTGCAACAAGAGAGAATAAAAAATAGTAAAAGCGTAAAAGACAGACAATAAACAATAGTGCAACACAACGAGAAGAGCGTTATTATAACAAATAGCAGTGTAACGGTGACATGTAAAGATTTAGTGTGACGTACCAGCAGATCAGTAGTGAAAAATGACTTAGAAAAGTGGCTTAGTGTTCATGCAATTAATATAAGGGCACCAAAACAGCAGCAGATGACAAGGTCTTAACATTCAATCAATTAACAGATTAAACAGTTAAGTTGTATATGCACAGTCTCTCTCAACCAGTTACACATGGATTAACGGTTACGTTTCTACTTTGATGAATTTTATTTATCCCAAAAGGAAATCCTTGTGTCTTTAACATGTTCAGTGCAACAAGAAACAATAAAATGACTCTATGAAAAATACAAAGATAATACAACAGTAAACAGTGCAAGACACAAGTAACAGTGTAACATTACTGTGCGTAAAATTGAATACTGTACCAGCAGTAGTGCAAAATGACTTTATAGAAGTATCTTAGCATTCATGCGATATAAATAAATGGAATAAAATAGCAGCTGATATGGTAATGATCTTAACATTCAATAACATTCAATCAATACACAGATTAAACAGTTATGGTGTATATTGCACAATTCAGATTCAGGACAAAAAAAAAAGAAGAGAGACTTAAAAACTTACAAACGTACAAAGATCACCTATAGAACGCGGAGGAATTATGCAGTCTTATGGCCACGGGTAGAAAGGATTTCCTGTGACCTGTGTGCTCCGATGGTCTGTCAAGGAGGCGTGCTTGTGGTGACAGGGGTTGTCCATGATGCAGAGAAGCTTCTTCTGCATTCTCCGCTCAGACACCTCCGCCAGGGTCCAGTTTGACACCCAGAACAGAACCAACCTTTATGATCAGCTTTTTCAGCCTGTTGGTATCAGCTGCATTCACCCCACTGCCCCAGCACACAGCACAGTAGTGGTTCGTAACCTGCACAGTTGGTTATGCTGTCCTTCTGTTGTCTACAGTGAAGAGCCACTGAGCTACACTGAGAAGATTTTGACAGTAGATTATCTAACACTGTATGAACTGTCTAGCTTTACACTCATCTTCAAGTCCCCCATAAATCTGTCCTACAGATTTTTCAAACGTTATGCATAACTTCCAGAATTCAGTAGTTGAGAGATAAACAATGGTTTGATGTGAAATGGTGCATTGTAGAAAAACATTGCAGACTCACAATTTCCTTACAGTGGTGGTGTCAGGAACGGAAACAATTTCTATAGCACCAATTCATTTACTTACGAAGATGACCATTAAATCCACATGTCTTGAGTTTTATGTGCATATATATTTGTTTCTCATTTCTTTAAATGTTTTAAAACTTAGTGTCTTAATATCTCATAAGCCACGCAAAGAGAAATTACAGACAGTGGACCTGGTTCATTTCATACAGGCATCTAGCTACAGGAAACCCAGTGCAGCAGCAAACCAGCGGAAGAAAGCTGGTCCCAAACCTGACCTGACAGAGGAACAGAAGCAGGAGATCCGGGAGGCATTCGATTTGTTCGACACAGATGGTTCAGGGACCATTGATGTCAAGGAGCTTAAAGTAAGATAATAAATAAGATAACACTGGAGAATTAAAATTGCTTTTGTCATCTGGAGAACCCCAGTAATGTGATGTCACGTGTGTAACGTTTATCTTTCCTTGAAGTCTTAATTGAAGAAAATCACAGTCAGCTTGCTCTGTATAATTCCAGTTCATTCCACACGTGCCTGTGTTTTATGATCGTGCTTTTGTGTAGTATAGACATTTGATCCATTACAAATGGTACAGTTTGTTTGTTACTAAGTGATCTTTTTTCTCTCTTGTTGAGGTTGCTATGCGAGCTCTTGGTTTTGAACCAAAGAAGGAAGAGATAAAGAAAATGATTGCTGACATTGATAAAGAAGGCTCAGGCACCATCGACTTCAATGATTTTCTCTCCATGATGACCCAGAAAATGGTAAAAGAAGGAGGAATTGTACAATGCATGGGGAAACTTTCCATGCAGTAGTAACATCAGCACTTCATATCACTTGAACAAACTTTAAAAATATGACAATATAAACATGTACTATACATTTCAGAATGGCTCTGTGTGAAGTACATCGGTGCACTGTTTAAGCTTGTTGCACATTTTTTGTGATTTGTTCAATACAGAGTGAAAAAGACTCAAAAGAAGAAATCTTGAAAGCATTTAGATTGTTTGATGATGATGGAACAGGCAAAATTTCATTTAAAAATCTCAAACGAGTCGCCAAGGAACTTGGAGAAAACCTCACAGATGAGGAATTGCAGGTGAGTCTGGTAATATGACAAAAAAGTCAAATTCAGACTTTCTAAACATAATATGTACAGGAGCTGCATGTAACAGAAACACCACATGGACTTTTCACACTCACTGACCATTTCATCAAAAACACTTAACCATATACACCGATCAGCCACAACGTTAAAACCACCTGCCTAATGTTCTGTAGGTACCTCTTATACCACAGCTCTGACCTATCGAGACATGGACTCCACAAGACCTTCGAAGGTGTTCTGTGGTATCTGGCACGAAGACATTAGCAGTTGATCATTTAAGTCATACAAGTTGCGAACTGGGACCTCTATGAGGCAGCTGGTGCCCTGGTGGTTAGGGTATTATCTCTGCTATTGGAAGGTTTGGGCTCAAATCCCAACACCACTGAGGTATCCTTTAGCAAGGTACTGTACCCACACACTGGGCACTGTGTTGTCTGATGCCCACTGCTTCACTCGGAAGAAGTGGTGTGTTTACGCACAACAATAATTGCTGCTTCTCACTTTACATGAATCAGGCTAGGTTGTTCAGCACATCCCATATGTGCTCGATTGAACTGAGATCTGGGAAATTAGGAGACAATTTGTCAGACCACATCATTTCCTTCTTTTGCTCGATTGCTGATGATCACATGCCCATTGCGGATGTTTTCAACAGTGGACAGGAATCAGAAAGGGCACTCTGACTCTGATTTGGGCTTCGCGGCCTCATATACAGCAATATGGAATGCTGGTGTGATCTGACACCTTTCTGTTACAGCCAGCATTGATGTTTGCAGCCATTTTTAAGCAGTCTGCTGTTCATGCCAGGTACCACAGCATAATCTTCATGCCAGATATCACAGCACACCTTCAGTCCTATGGACACCTGTCCCATGTCTTGACAGGTCAGAGCTGTTAAGGTGGCCCGAAGGGGACCTACACAATATCAGGCTGGTGGTTTTAATGGCAAATCAGCATATATAAACTCTCTAATTATGGCCCGCTGGGTGAAGCATGGATATAAATTGTGCTGCAACTAAAGGCCTACAGTCAGTAATTGTAACCTTGCAAAGTTCAACATGTTAAGTGGAGCAGATAAAATGGCCACTAAGTATCAGTATTTCATGTGGTGTTTCCATTGTGAACATGAACAAAGATTTCCTCAGTTTTGTATGAAAACAACCCCTGCGTCATCATGTTCCGCTGAGGCTTGTGGTGCATACAGTGTGTTGACCCAGTACAAGTAGATTTAGTCTGATTTCGTCACTTTGATCACACAGAGATACTTATGATGAACATACTTTTTTTCCGCATCAAATTACCACCCATTTCCTCTCTGTTAGGAAATGATAGACGAGGCAGATAGAGATGGCGATGGAGAAATCAACGAACAGGAGTTCTTACGGATAATGAAGAAGACCAACTTATACTAAATTTCTATTCTCTGTCTCTCTCTCTCTCTCTCTCTCTCTCTCTTTCTTTCTTTCTCTCGTTTTCATTTTCACAATCATTCAAACCATTTTATCAATACGGCAGCAGTCTAAAACTTGAATTTTCTCTTTTTTGCAACATTTCTAAAAAACTTTTATGAGATTTGTACAATTATTTAATGTATTACATTTTCTACATGTTGAATAAAAAATTAAACATGTTTTATGATTGTACTTGTGATGGGTATATTTCTATGCTTATGTAAGTTTTATTTGTCTTTCAGGTGGCTTATTTTGAGTTAAAAACAGCTAGCAACTTTATAAAGAGGCCACCATTTTTAATATCTGTTTTGCAGCAGGGGGCAATCTTGTATTTGATCGGTCTTACCAGCAGATGTTCATGTTCTGGCAAATTACCAAGTCATTCTCAACCCACAGATGAAAAGCATGGTTATAAGCGAGAGAAAAGCCAGCAACATAAAAGTGATGCATAATCTGGAAGTCATATACATTTCAATAGTGTGTGTGTGTGTATACACAACAGTCAGCCACAACATTTAAATGGCACATGACAAGTGGTGAGATATATGTGTTGGAAGCAGGAACAGCAATAAGGATCTGAGCAACTTTGACAAGGGCTAAATAGGGAGCTGAAGTTAGCCTAGCTGGTCCATTCCCACAGAAGAGCTGTGGCTCGCTGTCTTCAAACTTCGTCAGAAGACCCACCTCTTCAAGGAGCACCTATGCCTCTTGTTTCTGAGTATTTATCTCTTGCTCCCCCTTCCTTACTTTGCCATAACTTTAGGTGTACCTAGCCTGCAGTAACTTAGTTGAGTAATGATGTACGTCACTCTGGGAAAGAGCATCAGCTAAATGCTGTAAATGTAAATGAAAGAGCTACTGTAGTGCAAATTTCTGAAAAAGTTAATTCTGGCTATGATAGGTGTGGTAGTAACCTATTGGGTAAAACCCTTGACTGTGAACCAGTTGACCACAAAATTGCAAACCTACTTTCCACCATTGTGTCCTTGAACTCAGTTGCTCCAGGAGGACTCTCCCGGTAACTAATGATTGAAAGTCGCTCTGGATAAGGGCGTCTGCCAAATGTGAACAATAGTAAGATGTCAGAATGTACAGTGCCTCACAGCTTGCTCCGCACAGGGTTGCGTAGCTGCAGACCAGTCAGAGTGCCCATGCTGACCCATGTTTTCTGCCTTAAGTGCCTACAATGGACATCTGAGCATCAGAACTGAACTGTTTTCTATGTGCCTTTTTCTTCTACATCATGTGGAAGGCCGGTGTATGTGCATCATTTACCTGAGAAAGAGGTGGCACCAGGATGAACTATAGAAACAGGTGGATCTTCTCAAAATGCATAATTTTGCTATGTCTTTTGCAGATGAGCGGCACACACAAAGACATCTACATCATTTAAAAATTGTGATTTGTGAAAATAGGACACCTTCTTACATTGCTTCATTTTCCGTTCTGATGCTTATATGCACATGTGAGGTGCTTTCCACGATGGACACGGGACAACATGGACAATCTGACCAGTCTAAAGTTACACAGTCCTGCAAACAGCAAAGCTAGACTTCACTTCCCACACACATCAAAGAGCCTTACGTGCCCATGGCCCTGTTGATGGATCACCAGTCGTCCTCCCTTGGACCACATTTGGTAGAGATTAACCACTACATACTGGAAACACCCCAAAATGCAACACTGTGGAATGGGCTTTGTACATGCCATAACCTCTTAAGGTCAGGTGGGAGGAACTAAGGGCCGTAGTCCAGCAGTTTGTTTTTTCTCTGCTCTAAAACACAATCCAAAGTTACTGGTGACTTGGGTTTGAGCCAGAAAATGATCAAAATGTGTCTGTATATAGATCCACAACTCAATTCTCCACTCTTGTAATTACAGATTAGTGTATTAGTTGTTACATCTCAAGAGAAAATAACATAATAACAAGCCTGACTTTCAATAGGTCAGTGCATTTGATAAAACACAGCTATACAAATTGACAGACTTCTACTTAGAACGAAGAACAGATATAGGCTTGCAGGTTTATTCGCTTGCATGCATGACGCTAAAGCGCTCTGCAGTCTTTGGGAGCCTGCTGCATTATGTGGCAGACCACCAGCAGCGAAACGTACACCAACAAAATGACTCAGCCTCTCAGAGTGAAATGAACTGCATATTACTGAAATGACTGCAACTAAATACAAATGACTAACATGTCAGTAAAAGTGATTTTCAGCTTCATGTTTGAAGGTGAAGCCACAGAGATGCTGAACATGAGTCTACTAAATGAAGAATATGACCATGAGACATACCACAAGGAACCTCTGCCAGTGTTAGTCTACAAAAACATACGTTTCAAACCGACTTCTGCTGCCTATATGCTGTGTTATAAACAGGAATGTTGTCATGGCACTTATTTTCCGAGCACTTTGTGAACCACTAAAGCGTTGGAGGGCAGGCTGAGCGTGGGGTGAAAGTGCTGTTTACAGGTTTCAGACACCAAAAAAACTTGAAATGGAAAGTTAGAAACGGCTAAATCAAGTGCGTCAAGCTGTTTATAGTACTGCCATGTCTGTGTTTTAAATAGCTTGTTGGTCACCTTCACATCAGTCCGTAATGAACGTCATGGTGCTGTTAAAAACATCCGGCACCGAACACTTAGATCCCAGTGTTCCACAGACACGCTTAGAATCTGACTGAACTGAAATACACTCTTATGATTTTAATTATGCATTTTTAATAAAGGCAAACCATGGTCTGTCTTCCTACCTTGGCAACATCAAAATTAATCTGTGTTTTAAAGCCTTTCACTGTATTCTGTAATGTGATGTTTGACAGAGCACTCATATCCTTCAACGTAAAATTAAAACATAAAGATTCCGCCTTGTCCTTAAGATTGTTGTCTCCATACATGATAACATAATCTAAGTGCTAGAAAACAACTCTTCCCAGAAGTCTTTTGAAGCCACCTCGCTGCACCGTGCAAGCGTGCCCCACATAGCAGCATACCCTCAGCGCTTATAGGAAAATTGGCTTTGAAGTCGAAAAAATAAGGCTCCCACATACAACACTCTGGACAAGAACTGGCCTCTGGTTTCCTTTAAAAGTCATAATTTCCATAATAACATCAACCTTATGTTCTCTTAGCAGAGGCCTGTCAGTTAATCCGTAAAGGTCATGAATGTGTCACTGCTGCAGACATGATGTACAGTTATAACATGAATAGCCCTGACAAGCCAAGGCCCCTCAGTCTGAACCAGCCACCACTCCAGGACTTTCTGAGTTGAGGATCACTGCTGATCGCAGCGAATGGTATGTACTGGAAACATTTACATTTTGAATTTCAGTGTTTTAGATGTACATATTTGATGATTGTCCTAGTATTGTGTGCATATGAAATATGTAGTAGATGCAACTGTATGGAATGATTGCATGTTTAAATAACCATGTGCAAAAACTGCATCTGCATTAAAACTTTTATATTTATGAAGAATCACATCAAAAACCCAACAATGAGAACCCTAGAGCACTGGTTCTTAACCCTGATGCTGCCCATTTTAGGGATTTCCTGCTCTGACACTTCCACCTCAGCTCAGACTTGATAACCAGCTGATTAGTCAGAACAGGTGTGTCAGAACAAGAAAAACACCAAAATCGGTACTCACCAGTAACCCTCTGCCTTGTATAGCAGCGGTAATGCTGTCTTTATTTATACAGTTAAGTCTGTCCTGGTTATTTATTTACCATGCATAAGTCATTTTAGATATTTAAAAAAAATTAAATAATTATGATAATTAAATGTTAATTTACCATAAACTACATTCATTTTTTGTTCATCCATAATTTGTGGTGTTTAATGTTTAAAGGTCATTAAAAAAAATACATACTAACTTGTGAAGGACGTGACTTGCTTACACTGACTTATGACTTGACTCAGAGACTTTCTTGTTACTCGTGACTCAGTGACTTGTTCTCACCTCTTAAACTTTCAGTCTTTAAATGCTTGGAGGTTTATTATAAACACACTATTTTCCCTGAGCAAATGAGCTGAAATGCCTTTAGAAACCATGTGATCTTTCATACGCTGCAGTACTTAGAACTTTCAGACATAATCCAGAAACACTGTATTATTTCCCAGGACTAGAAGTCTTATCTGAGACTTTTTTGGGAAGATGAACCCAGTACATATAAAAATAAAGAATTAAGCTAAATGTAGATTTCAACTTGAAGTTCATTATCGTGTTGACGTAATATATATTAAGAATTATAAATAAGAGAATCACTGGTATAGACACAGCGCGTCAGTATGGCACACGGCAGCACCTAAAGCAATTATTCCTACTGTACACAGATACCCATAGAGGCCATCCCCCACCTACACCCTGCTGTCTTCCTGTACACTTACCGTAATATCCGCAAAATCATTTTCTCACTCTGAATAACCTCGAAACCTGAAACATTTACGTCCTTTAACACAACACCAATATCAGATTAATGTCCACTCTTGTGGTTTTTAAAGGCAAAATGTGGTTGCTTTTTATTTTGTTTTCATGTCTGGCGTCTAGTTGGTAAGAAAGAATGCAGAACAGGTATGGGTTTGTTAGATTAATGTCATTTATTATACATGTAATGACATTTTATTGTAAACCTAATTACACAACACAGATTACTCCTATGAAGAAGTATGAAGAATATAGTAATGCATATAAAGTAACAATAGTACAATGTTTTTTCTTTTTTTAAATTTCTTAAATGATCATCACTTATTTTGTTACAATCTGCAAGTTTATGGAGGACATAACTCAAAGGATTTCTGAGCCCACCAGCTTTATTATTCATAGAGCCTTTAATCACTACACTAGGAGGGCAAATGACAAAGATATACCAAAATGAAAAAAACAAAAACGACATTTTTCCCACCAGAACAGTTTCCCACTAGTGCTGGCTTGAGAAAAGAAATTATCTTTTGCTAAGAACAAAAATAAAACCATAAACCTAATCATCCTCATCTGTTCCACAAGAGAACCAATTATTTTAAATCTGTCACTTACTGATTAGGTTTCATGTAGCCCATATTTCAAAAAATTCTGAATGTATTATTTATGTTTTTCTGGGAACGTCCAAGTATTTCTGAATTAGCATCATGTCTTGTTCAGTTTCACTCAGTGTTCACGTTGTGCAGCACACACACTTCATAGATTGTCAATTTAGAACTTTAATCCTACGCTTTATTCGGTAATCAGAGGCATAGTCAAATAAGCCAATTAAGCCAAAAATTGGTACAAAATTTATGCAAAATTGTCGTCAATTGTCATCAATCATGGGTCCAGTTATGTACCTTAAAACATTTTAAATGTACTCTGCATTGACTTTAACCAGTTTAAAGCAAATACAACATGAGAATCTTTCCATAACTTTTCATATTTTTTAAAGCTTGGCATAAAGTCAATGCAACTTTGACCCACTGCCTTTGTGCTTTTTTCTGAAAGTATCCAGTCATTGTTTTTGTTATTTAATAGGGCTACATGTATTCATCCCGAACCGTCATGGTACATGGGTCACGGTTTGGTACATGATGCTGTACGGAGAATGTACGGTACGACGGAGAAGACGCGATTAAAGTAAAGCGGAACTAAATTTACAAGAGTGAGTTTGTCTGCTCGCCTCTTTGTTAGCTGCTGCTAAACAGGCGTCGTTTAGCAGCAGCTAGCTGTTCCTTTAAGGAATCGTCTAATTTTGACGATACGGGGAGCTAGGTCTGTGCTTTCCTCCCTCAGAACGGGAGAATTTATTTCCTTTCGTCTAAAACAGCATT
>JBBPCY010000130.1:4766872-4807716 GCA_037974405.1 Brachyalestes nurse
AAAGAAAATGTAAAGGTAAACCCGTATTTGTACTGTACAGTTTACACTGAACTCCTGCAGTGCTAGAATGTAAAATATCAATATTACCCCTGTATAGACTGTACTGTAATTCATGCATGGGCTGTCGTTTTCTTTGGTAAAAGCAAGTAAGTACAGTAATAATTTAATTTAATTTACGAAGAACAAAACGAAAAATATGAGAACACTGAGATTGCAGCAAGGAGAAATAAATAACGTTCTCAGATTAGCTACTTTCAAACCTCCTGCCTCAGAGTACAGTGATATTTCACTGTCCCAAGACACACTTTCTTTGTCTTCTCTTGCATGAAATGTAACTGAATTTACATTCATATTTATGTTACAATATTTGTATACTGCCACAAAAAAGCAAAAAAACATGTGGGGGATATCTGCGGTTAAGGTTAAGAAAAGTCTGCGAATGACTGAACCGCAAATGATCGGGTTTACTGTATATATATATATATATTCAATATGTTAGATACTGGTTATATGTTTTCTTTTTTTGGACCACTTCAGGACCATAATCTGACTGACAATGAAAGAGAGACAGAGAGAGAGAGGAGCAAGAAAGGGGTTCAATGTAAAGAATGCAAAAGGGAAACAGGCTGGTCAAGCCCATAACGAGACTAATGCTCTATTTGTTCCTCTCTCACTAGGTCTGTCCTTTGCTTTCTTTCTCTTTCTCTCTCTTTGTCTCTCTCTGTCTCTATCTGTATTCCACTCTCTTTTCAGTTTCTCTCTCTCTCTCACTCTCTCTCTCTCTCTCTCTCAAAATTTCTTGACCCTTCAGTTTCAGGGACTTGGTATTTCTCAGTGGCTAAGTAGGCTAAATATGGACTTCCGTTCAAGAGAGCAAATTCAGCAGGAGAGTCAAGACTCTCAAGCTGCAAATTTATCTAAATGACATTTACAGTAAAGTCACATATAATATGATTCACCAAATTGTCTGCGTTCGTTTACGTTTAATGAGTTACCTGGAAATCCAAAAATGGCAGACTAGAAAATGCCTGACAAAACATAAAAACATAACAAAACAAGTTAAAACTGACAAGGAAAATCTAAATTTTTGCTCATATTTTGCTACAATTTTTGACCAGATTAGGTTTCTCTGTCCTTATTGCGTGAGGCGCAAAGGTTGCTGTTCATGCATTCAGTATTACAAATGAATTATAGTGAAATTCATGTAGTTACACATTTATTAACTAACGTTTTTACTCATGTAATTACATTAGGATATACTTACAGGACACACACTGCTACAGCAAAGGCCCAGAGTGAATTCAGTTCTCATATGTTCTCACAAATGTTACTAATTTGGGGTTAATCTACGGTATTACTATGTTGCAGTTACATTTGGGTCCCATGCTAATTTATCATTGACGTAAATGAGCTCAGTAAGTATATGAACAATCAGGTAATATACAGGACATAGAGCAGATTGGGTATTCAGATGATGCTACCAAGGTTTAAAGGAATTAAAAAGTAGGCTTGAGCTGATTGATGATAGTACTGGGACTCTATACTGTTTTTTCTATACTGTTACGGGGGCTAAGGTGCTTTTATCAATGGAAAAGACATGTTAATGACATAGAGCAGATTAGGTATTTAATTTTACTACCAAGGTTTAAAGGAATTAGGAAATATGGAAAGTGGGAAGGAAAGTAGACATGAGCTGATTGATGATAGTACTGGGATTTGCTGTCAGTTTCTATTTTTTAAGTTAAAATAAACCTTAAGGTTTATCTTAACTGTCAATCAGTTTGGATGATTTAAGTGAGAATAACAACAAACACATTTATGTGCATTGTACGGCTGTTTTTGTTTGAACAGTTTATCAGGCACCTTCTGAGCAACAGCAAGTTAACATTTATAAATCTGTTTTCTTTTTTTCTGAACAAGTACCAGCAGAAACATTTTCATTTATCAGGGAGCAGCAAAAGCAGTCAGCATGTTCAGGAGCGAGTGTTCCTGTTAAAGTGAGGCAAAGCGGCCCAGCACAGAAAAACAATAGCCTATAATGAGACTAATGATCTATTTGTTCCTCTCTCACTAGGTCTGTCCTTTGCTTTCTTTCTCTTTCTCTCTCTTTGGTTCTCTCTCTCTCTCTCGGTCTCTCTCGTTTTCTCTCTCTGTCTTCCACTCTCTTTTTCAGTTTCTCTCTCACTCTCTCTCAAAATTTCTTGACCCTTCAGTTTCAGGGACTTGGTATTTCTCAGTGGCTAAGTAGGCTAAACATGGACTTCCGTTCAAGTGAGCAAATTCAGCAGGAGAGTCGAGACTCTCAAGCTGCAAATTTATCCAAATGACATTTACAGTAAAGTAACATATAATATGATTCACCAAATTGTCTGCGTTCATTTATGTTTAATGAGTTAACTGGAAATCCAAAAATGGCAGACTAGAAAATGCCTGACAAAACATAAAAACATAACAAAACAAGTTAAAACTGACATGGAAAATCTAAATTTTTGCTCATATTTTGCTACAATTTTTGACCAGATTAGGTGTTTCTCTGAACTTATTGCGTGAGACGGAAAGGTTGCTGTTCATGCATTCACTATTACAGATGAATTACAGTAGTGCAACTCATGTAGTTACACATTTATTAACTAACGTTTTTACTTATGTAATTACATTAGGATATACTTACAGGACACGCACTGTACAGCAAAGGCCCAGAGTGAATTCAGTTCTCATATGTTCTCATAAATGTTACTAATTTGCGGTGAATCTATGGTATTACTATGTTGACTAGATGGGTATCAGTTACATTTGGGTCCCTTTGGCCAAAATGCTAATTTATCATTGACGTAAAAGTAAGCAAATGAATAATCAGGTAATATACAGGACATAGAGCAGATTGGGTATTCAGCTGCTGCTACCAAGGTTTAAAGGAATTAGAAAGTAGGCTTGAGCTGATTGATGATAATACTGGGACTCTATACTGTTTTTTCTATACTGTTACAGGGGCTAAGGTGCTTTTATTAATGGAAAAGACATGTTAATGACATAGAGCAGATTAGGTATTTAATTTTGCTACCGAAGTTTAAAGGAAATAGGAAATATGGAAAGTGGGAAAGGAAAGTAGACATGAGCTGATTGATGATAGTACTGGGACTTGCTGTCAGTTTCTATTTTTTAAGTTAAGATAAACCTTAAGGATTATCTTAACTGTCAATCAGTTTGGATGATTTTAGTGAGAATAACAACAAACACATTTATTGCATGGCTGTTTTAGTTTGAAGCGGTCAGTACTGATTATGACTTTGATTACTGATTATGACTATTATGGGTCTATGTCATGACAAAACAAACCTTTTTAACATTTTATTTACTAAACAGCATTATGTTTGCTACGGTATTAGTTAAACTTGTTTCCTGTATGTCATGGCTGGGTTCTTACCAGTCTTCTACATTCTGCAGAACAGCATTCTACATTCTACAAAAAGTGAAAAAGAAAGGTACAACTTTCTTTTGCTTTTTTCTATTTCCCATTCTCTCACAGAATTTAACCAAAGGCCTAAAGTTGTTTGAGGTTGTGAACACAGCTTTTAAAAATAATAAAAAGACAAAGCCTACTACTATTATTATTATTATGATTATTATTATTGTTATTATTAACCATTATTTTCTGTGGTTTAAGCAGATTCTCTCTGGTGCTGATGTATTACGTACCTGCTGTGCTAAAACAGGTTATTGAGAAATGTGCACAGGATGTTGATTACGGGGTTAAAAGCAGCCCCCGTCAATATTTGTGGTTTTCTGTGTGCACTGAAACTGCGATTAGACACCGTGCTGGTGGGGCACTACGAGTTTTGACCAAATTTGGTGTTTATCTGTCCTTATTGCAACCTTGTTGTTTCTTCAACAAAACAACAAGGTTGCAGCACTTTTGGTTTTGGGCACAAAACTGAGAAAAGAGCAGCCTTAATAAATATTCCCATGAGGGAAAAGGCACAAGCATTTTTTTGTTTGCACGGAAGCACCTCAAGATATACAGCCCCAGAAAAAAATAAGAGGCCACTGTAAAAATGTGAGAATGATAAGAGAAATTATGCAGTGTTTACAAAACTTGAATACTTAAAATAAAACTTGTTCACTTTTGAACAAAATGGGTGTTTTACCATCCAACTGGTCACATTGCAAGAGGAGAGTGTTGTTTACTGCAGTGTTTTTATATTTTTCCTCATTAAATAAGATGTGATTCAGGTGATCAGTAATCAGTTCCTCATAAAGCAGAATAAGGTGCTTGTGTAGGAATTGAACAGACACTGGCATGGAATGGTTGTCTTACTCATAGAGATGCTGATTTACAAATAAACTGCAGTGCTCTCTTATTTTATTCCGGAGCTGTACATTATACTAAAAGAAAAACATTCACGGACAAAGTCAGAATTGATCTTTGAGAGCAGATGCAATGTGGAGATGACTCAGCCTCTCTGAGTGAAATGAACTGCATATTAATGAAATGACTGAGACTAAATACAGATGACTAATATGTCAGTAAAAGTGAGTTTGTGTTTTAAGGGGAGGTCATTTAGATGCTATACATACTGAAGACATCATCTGGTAATTATAGAATAAGCAAGAACAGTACATTTTTAAATACATATTCATTTACATTTTTCCTAGACTACTTATAAAATGGAATTTGGTCATAGTGCTTATTTTTCCGAGCAGTTGGCAAAACGATAAGGTGTCTGGGTAAAATGTAGGGTAAAAGTGCTGTATACAAGTTTCAGACACCAGAAAAACTCAAAACGGAAAGCAGGAAACGATGAAATGATCAGATGACGTGCATCAAGTCACCTAGGGCTTACCCTCGCTATTTATATCTGGAATATTGATTGCTTTCTGATCTGTCCCTTATGACCCAAAAAGGTGCATCCTTTATTTGTCATCTGATCAAATTGGAGCAAATAAATAAATACAAGTTTTGTGATCTTAAAATGCACAGGCCAGCTCTGTACCAAAAAATGGGAGACATACATTTTCCTAGTCTTATAATGGATTTCTGCATTTGAATGAGGTGCTTCCTTCCAGTCTTCAAAGCATTTTGATGTCTTCTATACTGGACATACTATGGACATGCTATGGGCATATAATTACAAGGTTAAACGAATTATAACCAAACTAATAAAAGGATTAGTCACTGAGCAGCTGATGTGTACATCTTTGGAGGTTATTAGTAAATTAAATACTAAAGTTATCTAACTGGTGCTAGTTAATTATCTAGCTTAATGATATCCATTTTTAATTAACTTAGCGCGTACATTTTAACAGCTTAATTTCCAGGATAACTGCAGCAAGACAAGGGCAGTGTAGCAGAGTATAAACAGTATAAAGAGAGTGAGACAACAGCAAAATACACACTCATGCACACACATAGCTGTATAAAAAATAATGTTATAAAAAAGTACATATTGCTGACATGTTAGAGCATCTGTTTTCATATTTCTTACTATAAATATCTTGTCATGAAGTGAAGTTACCATTTGTCATCCGTGTACAACCACAGCACAAATTCTTCCTTGTGTTTAACCCATTCACCGAGTGAAGCAGCGAGCAGCCAGGAACACAGGGCCCTTGCTCAAGGGTACCTCAGTGATAACACTGACGGTTCTGGGGTTTGAACCCATGACTTTCTGGTTGCAGGGGCAACACCCTAAACACTAGGCGACCATGCAGTGGATTTAGTTAAATTAGAGAAAACAAATACATTGAATTACAGTAATCCCTCACTTTTCGCTGGGGTTAAGTTCCAAGAGCACCCGCTTATAGTGGAAAAAAAACGCGTTGTTGTGTTTTGGTTTTAAAAAAAAAGCCTAAAAATGCCTATTTTTATAGTGTAAACCCAAAATATGCCCCCAAACATGCTCCCAGATTTCATTTTAAATTCAGTTTAATGTATTACCCTTAAAGAAAATGTAAAGGTAAACCCATATTCACCTCTCTTCACGGTAAACCCCTCTGTTAATTAAAATTCCCTGCCGAGAAATGCCACTCTGAAGGTTGCATGACAAAAGTTTTGGGGCACCCGGTTTTCGGAGAATAAAACCTGATCTACTCGAGCTAAATACAAATGAGGGCTCATTGGAAAGGTCTCCTGCAGATCTACTGAACTGTGAAGTTTGAAGTGTCTGAGTGCTTTCCCCTCCGAGAGATGCAACTTAGAAGTCACGGCACAAAAGTATTGGGACACCGTGACGAGGTGAATGGGTCCCCTTGTGTGAAAACATCCAGAAAAAATATATTTATTGCCACAAAAAAGCAAAAAAAGGCGGAGGATATTTGCAGTTTCCGCGTTATTGTGGGGATTTCCGTGTGTGACTGAATCTGCAACTCCTGATCCGCATAAAACTGGGGGATTACTGTATACCAACTTCTTATACTGAATAGATTACATACAATAGATATGGAATATGGAACTGACCTGTCAGTAGATTTATAATGTGGAACTGGCATGTCCTGATGACTATTATGACCACTGGCAAAGTAATTTAATGTTTATCAATCCACATGGAAGTTAGAGGGGTTGTAGCCCCACATGGCTGAAATTTGTGACCCTGGATCGGTGTGTCTCTAAGTGGGCACATTCCTGGGTGGGTGTGTCCCTTCACGACAGCGCCCCTTGTGGTATGGTAGGCACACAACAGATCTCAGTCAATAGCTTGACAACCATTTGGTCAAAAATGACAAAATTTGTTTGGTAAGTTGGCTTTTATGAAATGCTTAACCCTTTTTGTGGAATAGCTTCTTCCAATGAATAACATCTATGCAAAAATCGAATGCTCCACTAGTCAGTACCTAACGTAAAATTTCACAAAATTTGACATGCTGTATCACCACCACCACTTTTGGTATTTCGTCCTTAAGGGGCACTATAGCTGATAAATTTCAATATGATGATTTTTTAAACAATTTGCAGTGGGTAGCGCTGTTGGCTCACACCTCCAGGGTTCAAATCTGGAGTTTGAATGTTCTCTTTGTGGTGGCGTGGGTTTTTTCCAGGGTCTCTGGTTTCTCCCACAGTCCAAAAACATGTGTGTCCATAGGTGTGATTGCGTGAGTGAATGGTGTGTGTGTGTATATGTGCGCCCTGCGGTGGGCTGGTGCCTCTTGCGCGTAGACCCCAGGATAGGTTCCGGGTCCCCGCAACCCAAGTAGGGATTAGGCAGTTACAGAAAATTAATAAATATTTACTCTCAGCTATCTGTCCTCACATCTCTTAAAGTTCAATTTGGCTCTTTCAACAAAATGAGCATCAATGGCCAATCAAAAAATCTATAGCCACTAAATGCCTGTATAAATGGCCAAACATAATGAAAGTCTTGTTTGTAATGGTATATAGATGCTATTTAAATAATTTTAAACAAATCAGACACAGGATGTTACTACAACAAGGTACCTCTGTTCCTTTGGGTGAATGTTCAAAATTCATTTTGAATGTTTTCATTGTTTGAAAAAATCTATGTAAAACAGTGCACAACACTAAACTGTACTACAGAAGAGTTTCGCAATTTTCAAAGCGAAATCTTTGACAAAACAAGATGTGTTATTACATTATATTATTATATAATATTTTATATTTGAGATAATATTAGGTAACATTTAGAAATGAAGCTAAGTTTAAACACCCCCTCCGAACCAGTAGTTATATGTATATTTTATAAATCATGTTTAGGTTCTTCTTTTTTTTGGCTCTTATCTGAATGTTCATATCCTCCAGGCCTTTTCTGCTTCGTCACAATCTGATAAATTGTTCAGTCAGACAGTGTTGTTCTACAGTATGCTATCTCCTTGCACATTGACACAGAGCTAGAAAATACTAGAAAACAACTCTTCTCTTAAAGACTTTTGAAGCCACCTCGCTGTACTGTGCAAGCGTGCCCCACATAGTACCATATACCCTGCGCTTATAGGAAAATAAGCTTTGATGCTGCTGACAATACTCCCACATACAACATTTTGGACAAGAACTGGCCTCTGGTTTCCTTTCAAACTCTCCGTTTCCATAACAACATCTGCCTAATGTACTCGTATCAAACAGCTGTCTGTTAACCCCTTAAAGGTCAGGAATGTGTCACCACTTCAGATATGATGTACAGTAATACCATTAATAACCCTCATAAAGACGAGACCCCTCCGTCTGAACCAGCCACCACTCCTGCACGTTCTGAGTTGAGAATCACTGCTAATCACAGAGAGTGGTACGTACCAGAAACTTTTACTTTTTGGATTTCAGTGTGTTTGATACATGACTGCTGTGATCAACTACTGTGCTACAGGCACTAGCAAGTTTTATGGGTGCTATGGCCCAGTAGTCTGGTACAGTATTCAGAATTGTGTAAAATGTATGTATGCTGAGTTCCTTCAAGGCAGGCACGTGTTAAATTAAAATTAGAACTATTGTGAAACTGAAAGTCTAGGTATCCTATGTAAAAATGTAAATCCACACACAGTGGATGTGGTACCGATGCTTGTTTAAAGTGTCATCCAATCATATAACCACTTTCAATTCTACAGGTTGATTAACAAGGGTTTACTTTTCTTACCAATTAATATGATTTACAGTCAAGAAAATTGTTTTACATGACAAAAAGTAGGAAGTGTTGGTACACTAACTAATAACAACAATAATGATTATATTAGTCAGAAGGAAAAAAGCACTGATTTGTTGTTTATGTAAAAAACACTTGAACTTCATACAAAAGCTTGGGTACACTTTGAACGTAATGCATATCTTTTTCTGCATTGTTGTGTGACAACCTAAAATGCTTATAATTCTGCTAGATAACTTATGCAGATAAAAGTTGACCAATGTATACATATTTGAATGAGTAGGTGCTGGGTGAGGGACACTTTACTGAGGACGCTTTATTGATTTAAGTCTAATAAGCAAGACTACCTGAAAACGATCATACATACTCGGTTGTTTTGCCATACAGACCTAGGTCTTTTACTATTTGGCAATCTACAAATCTTGAATAAAAGAGACAGTAAGCATGTTAATAAAGGAGCAAGCTAAATGTAGACTTCAGAGTTGAGTATTTCTATTCCAGAATTATAAATAGGACGATCAGCGATAGAGGAACGGGTTCCATGGCAATATGGCACATGAAAGCGTCTAGAGCAATTATTCCTAGTGTACAAAGACACCCATAGAGGCCATCCCCCACCTACACCCTGCTGTCTTCCTGTACACTTACGGTAATATCCGCAAAACCGGCGTGCTTTGCTTTCTCGGTCTGAATAACCTTGAAAAATGAAACAGTGTGTCTGTTTACACAACACCAATATCATATCAATGCCCAAAGCCTGTTTGTTACATGCAAGAGTCTTATGTGAATCATATGTTGGTCTATGTGAGTTCTTTATTCAACTTCATGAATTTATTGTAACATTGGAAATAGAAAAGATATGGATCTGGTCCACCGTACCAGATCTTTCTTGAAAGCACTGAGGTATCTTAATGTCTTGGCTTGTGACATATACTAAGATTTTTGTAAGATCAGAACGAGTATGAATCTTCAGGAATTAAGCACAAACGCAACCACTGAGAAGTCAATGTCCACTCACATAGCGAAAAATCAAAAAACACTACAGGTGGGGGTGTAAAAATTAATGGTAATGGTGGTCCATGGAATGGGGTTCTGAAGCACGTACACAAAGTGTCATGTTTAATCCATTACCATGTTGTATAAGGTTAGCAGTCATGAAATTTACTATATAGTACTGTTTCCCCGCCTCAGAAATGCAAGTGAGCCAAAGTAAATACAACAGCTATCTATTCTTAGAATAAGGATCTCAAACAGGCGAGGAAATGTGACTGTTTTTTTTATATTTTAAGTAACAAAATGTGAAGCTGGAAGCACTGTACGTGACTCAGTGAACTGAAAATAACACTTGGGTCTGTCTGATTAGTCAGTGAGACTAGAGACACTTTGGACTGTCTGCCTTCAGATGGCTTTTGCTGGCAAAATTCCATTTTTATACAACAGCAATCCACCACTAGAAAACCATTCATGCGAAAAGCAGCCCACACAAGTCACAAGTTTAAACTAAAAAACTATGCACGACTGTCAACAGCCCCGCTGAAGCAAGGTGAAACTGTTAAATTGAGCTTAGCTGGAAAATGATACCTAAAACACAAAGGTGTAGCTTTGATATTCAAATGATGTGGTTTGCAAGAGCTTTAAGAGAAAACTGGTGAGTAAGAATTCTGTGTAGTTTCTGTGTAGCTTCTGATGAAAATATGGAAATATGGTGGAAATATGATAATTGCAACCGGCTCATGAGTTGACAAGTCCTGTACTATCCCAGCACAATTCTGTGGTTAGTCTTTTCTGTCTGAAGATTCAAATCTTCTCTCAAGACTATCTTTCTATCTTAAAGTCTAAAATAAAATGCTTTATTGGAATTTTCAATAATATTGTTTGGAAAATGCCCATTTAAAAAATAAATAAAAGCTTTCTTAAAAACATCACTGGCCCAGTATAGTATTACCTTCAGTGCTAAAAGCTTAATTTTGTTTTGAATCAGAATCAGAATAAAAAATATCTTTATTAGAAACATTTTATTGGAAATTGCAGTCACACAGAGATACAAAGGCAAGAACAATATAACACATATTATAAAGTCAAAATTACTGTTGTAAATAAAACAACGTTTAAAAAACACTACAAAGACAGGACGCATGCTGCTGCAGGCTTACACCTGAAAAGCTAAATCAACTGTTATGTGGACAAACTTTTATCGCCGAAATGACCCAATATGTATAGTATATGCTTATTTTTTTTTTTTTTATTATTATTATTATTATTAGTAGTAGTAGTAGTAGTAGTAGTAGTATTTTGTTGTTGTCATTGTTATTATTATTGCTAAGATCAATGTTGGTGATGGTGCATATATTATATTATACTGTATTATAAGGTATAATATAATATTATATAATGTAATATGATATATAATATTTGCACCATCACCAACATTAATATTAGCAGTAGTAGTAGTACTTTGCAGTTGTTGTTATTATAATCGCTAAGATTAATGTCAGTGATGGTGCATATATTATATTATATTATATTATATCTAATATAGGATATTTATATTTCAGCTATTGCTCCAAAAATCTTTCTTTTTTCCTGAGAGATTCCATCTGTCAATGTTTAATGAACATATAAATCATCACAGTCACAAAACCTTATATCCTCATGAAAGGAACATCCTTAAAAATAATTCTGTGTAACTTCATATGAATGAATGTTTTTGACAAACTGGTCTGGCTGAAAAGGTTTGTAGGTTACTGTATTAGATATATTTGACTGTTTTTTTTTCATTGACCACATTGTTTTTTTGCGTTTAACACTACCAACCACAAACATGCATGTCTCTCTCTCTCTCTTTTTCTCTCACACACACACACCCTTTCTCACGCATACACCAAATTAAATCCTTTAACAAGGGGCAGCGTGTCAGTAAGTATACACTACACTTCAGTGGTGTCAGTTTTTATTTTATATTTAGGCTCCCTTTTCGCATGTCCATAATGAAATCGTTCACACCTCATGCGCCACAGTGCGGCTTGTGGTAGAGAACCCAGGTCCTTACATGATTACAGAAGGAAAGTTGAGTCATTTTGCTGTTGCTTGAGCACAGCCTCTTCCATGAGCTGAGACAGAGACTCCATCTGTCAGAGGAATCCCCGGCGCCGCTGCACACTCTCGGCCCCTCTCCGCCAGCCCGGGGGTCACCTGGGCTTTTCCCTAATATAATGACACACTACAGGCTTACCATCCCCCACCCCCGCTTCCTGTTCAGTCAGGACTATGTCCTGCCATTGGTCCACGAAGGGGTTCTTTCGAGCATGACCTCATTTCCTTCACCGTAATGTGCTCATTTTGCCAGTTATGTCATAAACACTATTGATCCAGTGCCACATTCAGCAGTGACACACAAACTCTTATGCATTTCTATCACACAGACAGACTGCGGACATCTGTGTGACATAGTCCTTTACAGGCTGAATGGATAATTATTAACAAACTAATAAAAATTAAAAGCATCATTAATGCATTATTTTATGACTCCAGTACCACATTCAATATATTTTGCCCAGTGTTGGCATGGATATCATTGCTTTTTCACAGTAAATATGTTATTTTTATCTTGCATGTACAAAAGAACATAAAAAAACTTCCTGTTGTTGTCTTGAATATACATGGTTTGAGTGGGAAGGCACAAAAAAAGCACCTTTTTACATTGACACACTCAGCTGCACCTATATCTCATACACACACAAAGCACACACACATACACAGACTTGCTGCTGATTCAGAATGAGAAGAGGAACTGAGAGCACTTTGTAGTTTCCTGCCAAGTATGCAGAAAGTGTAGGTCAGGTTCACACACACACACACACATACACACACAGTCGTATGTACACACATACACTCTCGCATCCGTACACCCCCCCCCACGCACGCGCCGTTCGACGTATCTCTCGACTGACAGTCGTAACGGAGTAAGTGGAAAAGAAAAAGTCATTAGTCACTGTTTGTCCGAGATTTTCCAATGTCAACCAAGAAGCGGTTTTCCTGTCTCCCGAAGGATCCTATATAAAGGTAAGTGAACACCTGTAGCCAGTATGAACAGCACCTGATCAAAGAACCAATAGTAGATTACAGCTCCGATCATCGTTAGACTAGAATAAGTGAAGATGAGGATGAATTTCTCTGTTGTTGTGTGCGCTCTGCTGGCAATGGCATGGTGGGCTGAAACAGCACCTGTCCAAGAGAAAAGAGACATGCTCTATCAAGCCATTAAACTAATAAGAACGCTTCAGCCAACAGTACAGGTTAGTTGCTCATTTGAAACATTCGAGGCAGGGCTGCCTTGGCATTGTGCAAAATACATCTTGGAATTTACTGAATTTATTTTATTCCATTCTGCAGGAAACTGGCACCCTTTATCTTCACTCACCAACCAATGACATCAAGGTAAGCAACATATTTATATTGCAAGGTTGCATTAAAATTCAAGCATGTTCATCCTCTGAAATTATTTTCAAAACAGCTATCAATTTTTTAAATGCCATGCCTTTTTGATTAATGCAATTGTAAATATGGGGGCAGGGGGTCTGATACTACAGATGCTTCAATTCACTTGTGCAGTTGAACCGTTATGAATGTAGTTTACAATACAATTCTGTGCCTGGCAGTGCAGCCTATTGAAAGAGAAGAGAAGGGTTTTAAGTTTCGCTTTTTTCGCTTTTTCCTTCACTTGTGAGCAAGAGTCAAACCGAGAGAATAAATCATGCCAGAGTTTGGAGAAAGTGTGCCTAGTTTAGGAGAAATTTGATGAGCAATCGAGTAGCAGCACATCTGTGGGCTGCTGGAATGGTCGAGTGGCTTCGACCTTTTCTACATGCAGCCTCTCCTGAGCTCTGGTGGCTGCTTATTCAAATGAAATTGCTTAGGAGTGCGAGTGCGAGAACGCTTTTCCATCTTTAGCAGCAAAAGATTTTTGTTGTTGTAAAGACATCTGTACGTTCTCACGGAACATTTCGAAAACGCCTGCAGTTTCATGTGGAAATTGTGATGTTTCCCTGTCAGTTCTGTGAATTGAACTCAGAAAGGGGAATTCAGGATAAACAGCAATGTTTCTCATAAGAGCAACACACTTCTTATTCTTTCATAACATTTCATAACAGTTTTTTTGTTGTATGACAACAATAATAGTGATAAAATGTGTTCCTTCATGACCACTGAAATACTCCAGTGTTGACCAGGTCTCCCTGTTCAAGGAAATCTTTGAGTTTAAGAACCTCAGATGAGGATTGCTTGAATAATTAATAAAATGTATTTTTCTTGCTTTTTTAGGCATGCTGCTATCAGTCTGCTCTTCGGTGTTTCAACTCCCAGCTGTCAAACGTTACCACCAATAAAATGGATCAGAAGATCAAACTACAAAAGACTTTGAGAAAGTCCAGCATTGTAAGTACGAGCTGAGATATCCTGAATCAGAGTGTTACTTACCATGTCACTTACTACAGAAAGACGGTAGCTGAGAAATCCATTTTTAATGTCAAGAGTTATTTGGTGCTCATTTGTCCTCAATACAGATGTACAGAATCTTTTCAAAAGCAATGTTTTTATTTTGTTGTAGGAGACGAGTATGGGCGTGTGCACTAAGGAAGAGCAAAAGGTGACTATCAGCAACAAAGTAAACTTTTCTTCTGAAATAACATCATATGTGTGTTTAGACTAGAGCCCAGCATGACAAATCCTAAGCTCTCTCTCTCTTCTTGACATTCCATTTCAGAAAGCCATGTGTAAGCCTTGCGATTCCTACATCAAGATGGACAGCAAAGACTTTCTCAAGAATTTACTGAGTCTTTTACAGAAGGTGAGTTTCCCCACAAATCCTCAAACAATTATCAAGACCAGCTAGTCTTCTGCACCTCTGTGCTGCACTCTTGAAAAGAACAAAATAACATGTCACACAGATATCGCTTGCAGTTATCTTTATAAAGTGAAAATGAGCTAAATCTTCTAAAATGTGCACTTTGTTTTAATAATATGAGTCAAATCAAGTAGGAGGCTCCGTAGTGCATAGTCTCCCACCCTGTCACAAGCTTTTTGACTAATATCCCAAAGTCCTTTGGCCTTGTGCTGTCACCTTTGAGCAGTTAGATCCCCTGAAAACTTCCCTCAGGTGGACTATTGATGGAAACTTAATGCTACCATGGCCCTCATGTTTTTTTGAAAAGAGGAGGAAAAAAATAATTTGACAGTGTTTTAGTCATTCAGTTAAAAATGGAAACTGAACCTTGTGAGTAACGCTGTAATTTTCTATTTTAGTCCTTCAGCCAGCTTCCATAAACAGAAACTGACGAGATGATGATGATGACATGCGAATGTGTGGACAACACTACCTCATGAAGTCCTGGTGCAGCCTAAAGCCCTCTGGAAATACTCATTTATTTATTACCTATTTATTCATTATTTTGTTTTTTGGGGTTTTTTCCAAATTAGTGCCAAGTGGTCTTATTTTTTTTCTGACTTTTGATATGCTGTTAGCATGGTGAAGTTACTACTGTCTTCAAAATGTAGACATTTATAATGCATAGAAATATATTACAATGTAGTTCAAATGTATCATTTCAAATATTCAGTAGAGTGTTATTTACATGTGAAACAGGTATGGGAAGGAAGAATAGATCTAGTTCTGATGGATTTGCAGATGCTGCTATAGCTCCTCCCAAAGTACATGCAAAAAACTGCAATTCAATGTTCGCTTCTTTCTAAAAACAACAGAACATGACTCAGATGTGTTAATTGAAGTATCTTCAAGAACGAAATACTCATGTCTCATAATGAGACTAACCTTATCACAATTGTACTTAATTAATGGCATTGTTGTTTATTATTTGTTATTTATTTCCAATTAAACTTATTCTAGAAGAAATCATGGTTGTGGAAGTTGTCTTTTGTATTGGCACCTCTACATGTTGAGAGGGAACGTTGGGTTTCTTGCCAAATGTGACAAGTGGGTAGGGGAGTAGGTCACACCATTCCTGTTATGTGACAGTTCAAAAGTAGTAAAGGTAAAGAAAGGCTGAATGGCGAGTAAGGAGCTCTTCACTAGCACCTTGCTGTGACTATGGACCTGGCAGACCTGTTGATGTTATAGAGCCTAAGAAACACGACCTTTTTCCTGTAGATCTTACAGATTGCTATCTGTGCCGACAGACACCACTAGCATCAGCCCTAGTGTCTCACGCATCAAAGCAAACTGAGGCACCCTGCTTGTATGAAAAGCTCTGCAAGGCTGTCCGTTGTAATTTTCATAGGTTAACCACTAACTGTGCTGCCAGATTATTTAGACCAGCTCAGTCTCTAGAGAGGACGTGAGGAAAACATCCAAGAACTGTCTGGGTGCTGGGCTCCTCGTAACCTGACCCACTTTTTTAACATTACAATTTGGTGTTTTGGAGAATTATGAAGTAAAGATATTTATGTCTGTAAATCAGTAACTTTTATATTTGCTCTTTAAAAGAACTTCTAAACCTCTGACATTTCTTCGATAGGAGTTGTTTAGGTGTGTAACTTAGCTGGCAGTAACTAGGTTGAATAACGGACGTTGATTTAAGTTTAGCTGTAGAACAGGCTGCAGAATTTGTTTTTTTGCTGGTGTGCATGCCACATAACTCTCATATCATCATTCAACTCGAGGAAATCCCAAGCAAAAAAAGATCGGATCACCTTGCTTGATTATTTTTTTAGTAACGCAGAAATCTAAAGCATTATAATTTTAAAATTGGTAATTAGATTACGGTTACAATTCAATAAAATTCAATAAAATCAAGTTCACAGTAAACTGTCAGCGGCAGGCAGATGTCTGACTGACAGGCGCACGCGTGACGTGTGACACCAGCTCAAACAAAAACAAACAGAGCACGGAGAGTCAGAAGTTCGCGTTCAGTAGTTGGAAATATAGCCATTACTTTAAATTCATCTCGGTTCAAGGCAAGAACATTATGTGAGTTTTCGTAGGTTTGTAACACTTAATAATAAAGTGTGTTTGAGCTGATTTAAGAGTTTCTTTAGAGGGTCGGGAGTAACTAGTTATCTAACTACTAATGTAACATTAGTAATTTGATTACTTTTATAGGGAGTAATCAGTAGTTTAATTACCTTTTAAAAGTAACTTGCCCAGCACTGCTCAGGAGTAGTGAAGACCCTGGATGACATCACTGCTCTCCTGACAGGGATGCCCTGGTCTCTAGTGTTTTAATCAGATATTTTCAGACAGATGAACAGATGACCTCCTTCTTTACTGAAAGCTGCAATCACAGTGACTCTGTATATACAGCAAGTACCTACCTGTAGACAGTTAGTACCCTTCAAATCCATAAGTGGTACTTTCCTTTCCCAGTCAATGCCCAGCTCCAGAGTGAGATGAGGATTTGTTTTAGAAGCCAGTTACTTAGGGGGGTTGAGGGGTCTGATGCCCTGAGGGAAGTGATCTTCTCAGCTGTTCTCACAATCCTCTGTAGGGTCTTGCAGTCATAATGTTGCAATTCCCGTACCAGGCTGTGATGCAGCTACAGAGAATGCTGTCTATGGTCCCTCTGTAGAACATGGTGAGGACTGAGGGTGGAAGGTGCGCTCTTCTCAGTCTCTGCAGGAAGTAGAGACGCTGCTGGGCCATCTTGGTGATGGAGCTGGTGTTGAGGGTCCATGTGAGGTTCTCCGTGATGTGAACTTGGTGCTCTGGACAATCTCCACCGAGGAGCCGCCGATGCTCAGCGGGGAGTGAATAAACTAGGATAATTTATGTCTGTTGCTCTAGTCGGTATCATTAAACTGGGTATGAGTGAACATATGTTTGTAGTCTTCTCTTTGGGTGGATTGTACAGAGTGCTGATGATAGTGCTTTGTTAGGCCACCCAACCTAGTACAGTGGGATTGAAGTCATAATGTTTTACTGAAGAGCTGCAGAATGTAGTGTCTTAGACTCAAGAAAAATAGATACTTTGAGGTAAGGGCGCCATCTAGTGGCCTTTTGTTACATCTCCTCAAGACAATTAAAGTCAATACGGTTTTATTGTCATTTCAAACATATACATATAGTACACAGTGAAACAAAACAATGTTCCTCTGAGATGAAACACAAGAACAGAAACAGAACACCACTAGACCACAAGTGCAGACAGGACAAAAGACAGTGCAAGGAAAACACAAGCAACAAAACAACTGGACAAGACGACATTTGGTGCAGTCCACAATAGCTACTGTACTAGTCTTAATGAATACTGTATTATGACACAATGCATTTTAGGAGCAGAGAGCTGCGTGTGCAGAAATGCAGAACAGAGAGTTACATGTGCAAAAACAGAAGTAGACAGCCACAAATATAGCGGCAGCAGGATATAGGAGGGAAAAAAGTGTGTGTGAGGGATGAGAGGGGTTAAGGGCAGGTTATTGGCTCTGCACCAGTCTGTCAGCCGTTGCACCTCCTCTCTGTCCGCTGCCTCACCATTCCTGCTGATCAAACCTACCACGGTTGTGTCATCAGTGAACTTGATGATATGGTTTGAGTTGTGCATTGCTGCACAGTTGTGGATCAGCAGCATGAAAAGCAGAGGGCTGAGCACACAGCCCTGCTCCCCCTATATGTGGCAGTGCTGAAGATGATGCTCCCTATCCTGACTGACTGAGGTCTTCCAGTCAGAAAGTCTAGGATTGGATCCAGTTACAGAGAGAGGAGCTGTGAGCAGACATGGCATCTGGAGGCCAGATTATTGTCTGCCTACGAACGGGCTTGGCATGTCTGTCAAGAGGTTTGTACACTGGGATCAGCATGACGGACATGTGATTACAGTAGCTGAGGTGGGGGTAGGGATATACGGCAGCGATCTTTGTATAAACACAGACCAGCATGTTCGCCCTCTCATCAAAAGTTCCACATGGAATAGAATTTAGGGAGAACTGACTTTCTTTGTGTGACTAAAGTCTCCAGCAATGATAAAGAGTCTGTCTGTATGAGGTTGCTGATGGCTCCATAAAGTTTGGCCAGCATTGTTAGCATTAGTACACCACAACTACGAGTGGTGAATTCTCACAGAAAATAAAATAGTCCGCATCAACTCCAGCAGCAGTGAGCAGTAGCTGTCCAGGGTGCAAACACTAGATACGAAGACGGACAGAATACCTGGCATTAGCTTTTAGCTTTCACCCCTGCTCACTTGCCACGCTTCTGCTTCCTCACACTTGTATCTCATCTGAAGCAGGATCTGGCAATCATAAACATGTTTATCAGCTGTTAGGGTGCACATGTTAATGAAGGTTTGGTGCGAGAATCAATGAAAAACACAACTGTATTGTACAGTAGTTTTAAGTAGCCAAGAATTTTTTTAGCCCTATTACATGTGTTTTTGCCTGTAAAAACACCATATAACAACAGAATTAAACAAGTAAACATAAATATAGGAAAATATAAGATTTTTTTAAAAAGTTTATTTTGTTACCTATCAACATACACACACACACATACATATATTAAATATACTAATTTGTGAGATCAGGCAACAAAATGATCGTGACAAACTGGGTAAACATAAGACATTTTTTTATTTTATGAATTAAAACATATCCAGCACCAACTGGCATTTTTGTAAAAAGTAAATCGTTTTTTAATTAACCTAATTTAGCTAATAATCTGGATTAATAAACCCAAACACACCCAGAGCTAACCAAAAAAAACTGACAACCACCAAGCTTTTCGGAATAGTATTCTGTGGACTGAGACAGAGGTGGAACTTTCTGGAAGACTGTGATTCCGTTACATCTGAATTCCACAAAAAGAATCATACCAATAATCAAAAATTATGATGGATGTGTGATGGCCTGGTGATGGCTTGCTGCTTCAGGGCCAGGGGCACTTTCCATATTCAACAACAGTTCTACTCTCCAACAGAAAATCTTGCACGAGAAAGTCTGGTCATTAGTCCATGATCTAAACGTCACAATTCAGCACAACTGGGTTATGCAGCAAGGCAGCGATCTTAATCATGAGAGAGAAGTCAGCTTCTTTCACTTTCACTCAACTTCTTTCACAATTCAAGTTTTGCAATAGCTAAGTCAAAGTACTGATTGAATTAATTTGAGATGTTGTGGTGGGGCCACTCATGCTCCAAACCTCCTAATGTGGATACATTACACAACTGTCTAAAGATTTATCCAGAACCCCTCCACAGCAGAGTGAAAGAGTGACCCCTAGTGTCTGTTATCGGTGGTACAACCACTTTCACACAACTTTGCTGGAGAAATAAAAACCTAATTTGAACTTTCAATGCAAGACTCTACACTTTAATTCTGTAAACGGCAAGCAGTATTTTTATTTGTTAAAAAAATGTAGACAGAAGTTGTTCTGACACCAACAACATACAGTTCACGACTGCAAGCACAAACTTTGTACCCATGTTGTTTCTGCAGTTCTACACTAAAAATGCTGGGTAATATTACACCAAAGTGCTGGGCTGAGTTGAATGGATAGCTGGGATATTTTCCTCTCTCTGTTGTTTAATTACCTAGGATTTGGGTTAGAAATATGAACCAGTTGTTGGTAAAGGAAAAGTGGCATTTGGCAGACGCCCTTATCCAGAATGACCTACAATCATTAGTCACTAGGGCTGGGTTAAAAAAATCGATTCACCGATCAATATCGATTCTCGTTCAAAAAATACAATATCGATTCAAAAATTTGCGGATTGATTTTCTCCTGTCAACTAATTTGGATTAATTTCGTTTTAATCTAAATAGACATTACTATAATCTTGGATTGGATGAATTATAAAATAACCACTTATTGGCAAAGTTTACAGGTAATATTGCAGTATAGTCCATCAACATAGGGATATCCTCCACTCAAGTCAATTTATAACCAAGCCAAACTAGTATTAACACAAAGTAATCTGTAAATAAATCGATATCGATATCGAATCGAATCGAATCAGATCGGATCGGATCGGATCGAATCGAGAATTGAATCGGATCATGACCTTGTGAATCGGAATCGGATCGTTTCAGAAAATCAGCAACAATACCCAGCCCTATTAGTTACAGGGACAGTTCCTTTGGAACAAATGAGGGTTAAGTGTCTTGCTCAATGACACAATGGTAGGAAGTGGGGTTTGAACCTGCAACTTTGTGGTAATCGGTTTACCTTTCTGTTCACACCTACATTTATATTTCCAATGACAGAGGATGACAAACAAGGTGGGGATTTGTGAGTGTCTCAAACTGAGAGTGAGTGTTTTTGCTTAAAAAGATGCTACAAAGGTGTTCATAAATCTTGTACATAACGATATATGTCTGAAATTACGTCAACATTATTTTCCCTATTAATTCAGGTTCATAAAATGAATCAAAGTGTTTTGCCAGTACTTTTGAGTAAGTGATACATTGACTAGATACATAGTGTTATCAGGACAAATTGAAGTAGTGGCTTGTACTCACTTTACACTAGCGTTATAGGACAGCACACCATCTAACTGTTATTTCATGTGGTCAGTATATCCAGCAGACTTTAGATATGACATCAAATCTCTCAAACACACTGCCATACTCTCTCACACACATATATTAATCCTCTCATAAACATACATTAAACCTTTCATACATAGTGGAAGACTTTCCATCTCTCTCTCTCTCTCTCTCTCTCTTTCTCTCTCTCAAACGAGTTATATTTCTCTTCTTTTAATGTTAACAAGGACATTAGTGTTTAATTATTTGTGTTTTTAGGGTATGCCCTGGCATCACTTTTCCATCAGAATGCGCCCCCTCAGTGGCAAAACATGCTGCAACATGGCTCCTTTTTGTAGGGAAAACTAAATTAAAGGAAGTTGGACTTGACAGTGATCTCTACAACTTAGCAAAGAACCAGTGGTCGATGGACATTGACATCCTCACAGAAACAATCAAACAATTGTTCGTTTTTCCTCTAGCAAAGGCAGGCGTTTCTGCACACTGCAGCAACCCAAATTCTTGCCTAATCTATTTTTACAGTTAATCGCACAGCAGATCTTTTCCATTTTAGATTTTTTGTGTGTATTTGGGATGAACACTAGTGCTGATACTCAGTGGGTGAAACTGAAGCGACATCAACTACTGAAATATTGTTTGCTTCCTATCATTTATTTTTAAAAAATTCAAATTCCCAATGGGCTTTATTTTTGCAAAAGTAAAGATAAACTAAATTCAGATCCCAGAATTTTTTGGTAGTGTTGCAGCAACCAATTACATGAACAATGTGACACAGCTGTGGAAAGCGTAGGTAGAGGCCTGCACCCCCGCGGGACTTAAAATACACTATATTTTATTAATAGTTATAAATAAAAGTGCACTGTATTTAACAAATAACTACAAATAATTACACGCTTATGAGAGTATGATGGTGTGCGTAAAAGGTTTGATAGCATTTGTGAAAGGTGTGCAAGTGTGTATGACAGAGTATGATGGTAAATGTAAAGCGTATGATTTTATAGGGTGTGAGAAAGTAAAATGTTGTATTTAAGAGGTATAACGTGTGAATATTGGCGTAAAGGGCCTCTGATAAGCTAGGCTATTGGAACATGAGACATTTCAGTCTCAAAACCCATGAATATAGTGATATAGTTATAAAAACTCCACCTCATATGGAAATTATGTAAGAATTCTGATCACAAGAGGTCACCAGAGACAACTTTAAAATGCCAAGTGTAGGCAGCTAAGTGCTTTGGTTGTTCCCTGTGATTAGATGACCCATGATGTAGGCTTTTGAGAGTGAATGTCAGTATCAGCCAGTGAATGTGAGTGACTGTAATAGCGAATGTGAGTTTTAGGTGAATGAAAAAGTTTGGTAGTGAGTGTGGAAATATAAAGGCATGATAGTGAATTTGAGAGTTTGACAGTGAACATAAGCAGGTTTGATAGTGAATGTGAGTGAGATTGATGTTAAAGGGGAAAATAACTGTGAACTTGAGAGTCTGATAATGAATCTGTGATTGGTGGTGAATTTGAGAGATAATGAATGTGATAGTAAATGTGAAACGTGAGAGAGTGTAATAGTGAATGTCAGAGTATGGAAGATAAGAAGAGAATGAGATAGTGAATGTATGATAGTGAATGCAAGAGTGTGAAAGTGAATGTGTGATAGTGATTGTGAGAGTTTGATAGTGAACCTGAGAGTGTGATATTGAACATGAGAGTATGATAGAAAATGTGAGAATGTGATAGTGAATGTGAGGGTGTCAAAGTGACCGAGAAACAGTACAATAGTTAATATGAGAGTAATAGTGAATGTGAGAGTGTGATAGTGACTAAGAAAGAGTGTGGTAGTGAATCTGAGTGTGTGACAGTGAATATGAGTGTGATAGTGAATGTGAGAATGTGATAGTGACTACAAAAGAGTGTGATAGTGACTAACAAAGAGTATGATAGTGAATATAAGAGTGATGGTGAACATAAGTGTGATAGTGAGTGTCAGAGTATGATAGTGAATGAGTGTGATAGTGAATGTGAGTGTGATAGTGAATGTGAGAGTGTGATAGTGAATGAGTGTCATAGTGAATGTGAGAATGTGATAGTGAATGTGAGAGTGTGATAGTGACTAAGAAAGAGGGGGATAGTGAATGTAAGTGTGATAGTGAATGTGAGTGATAGTGAATGTAAGAGTGTGATAGTGAATGTGAGTGTGATAGTGAATGTGAGTGTGATTGTGACTAAGAAAGAGTGTGTTAGTAAATGTGTGAGATAGTGTCTGAGAAAGAGTGAACAGTGAATTTGAGAGTATGACAGTGAATGTGAGAGTGATAGTAAATTGATTTTTTTACTAATGTAAGGATGTGAAGCAAGTAAAATATTAAACTTTCAGTCTCTACATTCAGAACTAATTATTATATACTGACTACTTGAATCAGAATGGTAAAAACCCAGCACAAAACTTACTCTATATATCATCCAGTTTACACAGCCCACTAGTGGTTTAAAGTAAAGCATACAAAACATATCTAGCCCCTTGCAAACCCCTTTTAAAGAAATCAATACACTAAACCTCCAAGAAGTCACGGTTCAGAGTTCGATGCTTCAGTCATTTGTGTGTTTTTTCTTGGAACCAAACGAATAAAACACAAATACGCTCCACATTTATAGTGGCAATATATAATTATGTATGCATTTTTGCACTAAGTTATTAAGAAAAATGTAATTGAATATTTTTGTAACATAAATATTAATGTCAATTCAGCATGTAAATAGCAAAAGGAGCTGCCTAACTATTCTCACATTAGAATGTTTCATCATTGATTTGAACAGATATAGCAAGCAAGTTAATATTAAGTATGAAAGCTGAGGTAGCCGACTTTTAAAAAACTGTTAAAGGAACTTGGATGTCTTGGATGATCTTGGTCGAATATCTAGCAGAAAATCTACAAAGTTCTGGAAAGTGGAAAATACTTTCCTCAGGCTTTAAGAACCAGTTGACAACTTGGACGATAGAAGGGACATTGTCCGTCAACTTCAGGAATTGACCTTCCTTGGGTCAAGTCTTTAAAGGGTATTATCAACATTGAAAGCATACTACCAAGTGATGAATTAAACCAAAACAAATATCTTGATTGTGCAATTTCACAATTACCAGAATAGTAAAAGAATGGAACACCTGCTCATTCTTTCATCGAGATTGTTATATAGTTCTGAAACTTAATTAAATGGTTTTGTATTAATCACTTGCATGTAACGGTAGGCTTACAATCTGAATGCATCTGATCCTCAGAATACAGGTGGTGGTGGCCTAGTGGGTAGGATACTTGCCTCTGGTCCCTGAGGTCATGGGTTTGAATCCTACCTTCAGCACACCACCACTGGGTTCCTGAGCAAGACCCTTAACCCCAAGTTACTCCAGGGAGACTGACTGATAACAGCAAATAGGGGAACATAGATGCCAAAATTCAACCAAGATCAGTGCCTTTTTATTGAACATGTAACCCACATAATCCAGTAGACCACATGGAGTAGGGAGAGACTGGAATTAGAGTTATGGTAAAAAAAACATGTACATATTATTGTTAAAGAACCATGCGTTGTTAAAATAACAGCATTTCAAAATAGCTTAAACAAATAAATTAAAAAAACCGGGATCTTTCTTTTATGTTCTGTTTTGTTATGTGAAAATCTATGTCCAATATTACACGAAGCCCAACCAACTGGAAAATTGTGCGCGCCTGGTGGCTCCGCCTACCTGTTTTGACGGGAAAAAAGGCTGAGGGAAAAGACGCAGGAGGAAGAAAAAAAAAGTTTCTGAGGGAAAAGACGCGAGGGAAAAAAAGAGTTTCTGAGGGAAAAGAGTTTCTAGAACTGTGGAAATTCAAAAAGATTCGAAAGAGGGGTGACGATTTTTGAAGGATTCTGTGAGCTTTGTGAAATTCTGCTTAAAATCCAGAAAAAAGGAGACTGGTCAGATTTTTTGATTGGGCTGATTTTCTGCCTCTGGTATATGATTTGTGATGGCGAGCCTTCCCACCCGGACCCACTGAGAGAGAGATTCTTCCCTGCATTTACTGGACTGACCCTATTGCACTCTTCAGTGTGGTAGGCCCAGTTTTGGCAACACAAGAAGTTTATTTTTCTTCATCCTTTCAATACACACACACACACATGCGTTTTTTGGGAACTCATAACCGATATTGGACTGGACCTTGATACCTTGATTTTACATACATTATTACTGTGAACTACATATTTCAGGGTGTTTTACTAATGGGTTTCATTGAAAGTGTACCTTAAAGTTAAATTGTCACCTGAGTTATATTCGGTGTATCAAATTGAATAACTGCTTTTAACTACTTTGAGTGAATATTTATTCATTTTAAATATCTGATTATTAAAAAGGGGTTTTGTTCTAATCTGGCTCTTGAGTCTGAATTGAAACACTGTGCTCCAGCAGTCGAACCTACTGGCCCAAACCTCCAACTACTCCTGTGGTTTCCAGTTCATTGTGTGCAGTGTGAGAGTGGGGTGTTCCAAACAGGTGGTGTGCTTAGTCTATTTTTCTCAGCCACCCCTGAAGAAGTAAAATCTAACTTATATGGTGAAGAACAATTTGGTCCACATTTAGCGCTTAATAAATGTTCCTTAAAACTAGCAAAACATTCAAGATTAGACAGCTAAGGAGTCAGCATGGTGCTTGTGGTGAAAATCAATTGAAAACTGAAAAAAAAAAATTTAAACTGCAGAATCATCAAATGTGGTTAGATATAGGCCAAATGATGACAGGTGCACAAGTGTTTTGTACAGGTGTCTGTACACGTGAACCAAACCACAAGTGTGTGATTTCCAGCGGGGGATTTTATGTGGACAGCCACAACATCTGCACATTATCAGAACACAAAAACAACATTCAGACAACATGCCGTGTGTGCGCTGCCCTAAAGGTCTAGTGTTTATTGAATTACACAGCCCTAGGCTCATAGGTACTCTGGTGAGATGTATTGTTTTTGACAAAGACTCTGATGTGTCATTACCTGGGCATGGACACTGAGTCATAATCGTACTACAGAGAAGAAAGATCTAGGCCATGTTAGACCACACTGTGACCACTATTTTATTCTCATGCTGATGTAATGCTAATACCTTCCAAACTTGCCTCAGTGTTGCCAGGGCAAGTAACTCACATGCCTAAACGGCGAACTGAGACAAATATTCTCCATGTACAAAGTGGTTAGATTTATGACACAAATGTGCTATAGTCATTTATGATGTCTGAATTTGTGCAGATATTACTGTCATGACATTTCCTTCATGATTAGTGAAAACGAATTCAAACATATTTTGAGTGATATTCAAAGTAAAAACATTTTACTTTTAATATCATTCAAGTTTTAAAGGTTTAAACAATTAATCATATTGTGTTACTCAATAAGGACCTCAATCGAATTAAGACTTCAATGATATTCAAAGTAAAAACATTTTACTTTTAATATCATTCAAGTTTTAAAGGTTTAAACAAATGTTTAAACATATTGCGTTGCTCAACAAGGACCTCAATCAAATTAAGAATTTGTTTATAGCAGCTGAAAAGCAATTATGTGTTTGTCGGGTTTAAATCAGGCTCGGGCCGATAATTACAGTTCATGTGTCGGGCCGGGCTGGGCTCGGACACAAGGTGCATGGGCACATGGAAGGGTCAGGTTTCATTTTTTGGGCCTTTTTTCTAAGCTCTAATTAGGGTTTTGCTTGTAACTTAAAACACAGAACTGCCATGGTGTATGAACATGCTTCTGCCTCTTCTTTCAAGGTGATTCTTTAGTTATTTTGTAGAAAAATACTAAAGACATTGAAGTGAAAGACAGATTTCCAAACTAAAATAGCTCAGTGGTTCTGACGAGGGTGCAAAAAAGTGATGACAAAATAGAAGTGTCAGATAGCTTTGAGTCATATTCACCACAGTGTCTTGCTGTGAGAAACTGTAAGTACTGGAAGTCATAGAGCCATGGTGTGTCTACACTACAGTCCAGACGTTTGAGTCCACCCATCTGAAGACCATCTACAGCTCAAGCTTGCCAAGACAGAACTTATGGTTATCCTAGCCAAACCTGTCATCAATCATAATATCAATGTTAGTATTGCCTCTTCACTCCTCACCCTGTCCAAGGGGGTGAGAAACCTTGGCTTTCTCTGATCACGTTGCATCTGTCTCTCGGTCAAGTTGCTTCACCTAATATAACATCAGGAAAAATCAGGTTAAACCAGACTTATCAGGCTACACACAACTCCTGGTACAAGTGATGGTTATCTCTTGCCTTGGCTGGGTTTAACCAACACAAAAGATTGCATGTCACCCCACTGCTGGTTGATCTAGTCTGGATACCCATGGCTGCCTGAATTAAGTTCAAGGGACCAACTCTTGCCTACAGAGTGACTTCAACCCAGTTACCTTAATCCCATCGTTCATTACAGTACAAGAAGAGGAAGACACGCATCAAGACTCTTTTCAGTCTTGGCCCCCCAGAGCTGGAACAAACTCCCTCTTGCAATGAAATCTGCAGACTCCCTCGCTGTCTTCAAGTGTCATCTGAAGACCCACCTCTTCAAGGAGCACCTTGATGACCCGGCACTCATGGAGACAAATGTAAAATTGAACAGTTGTATACACTTGTGTGAATAAATTTAATCATTGCACAGTGAACCAATCCAAGCCAAATGAAAAAGACAGTTTCTCAAAAAATACAACGCTGGTGCAGGAAACAAAGTGTGAAAACAACCTTAATCTCAGAAGGAAAGGTGGGGGTTTCCAAAAAGAGCTCTGAATTAGGAACCAAGAGTGCTTTATTAAAAACACTAAATAACTTGCTTAATCTAGACTTCCACAGCTTGTTAAAAGTGAAATGTATGAGTGAGAAAGGTTATTAGATACCTAACCTGTCTTAATTAGATATCAACAAAGTTGAAATAACTCTGATTACAGATTTAAGTGTGGCTTATATAGCAACATACTTCACAAACAACGGAAAGTGCAACTGGTACAAGGCTTGTAATGTTCAGTTCAATAAATGAATATTACATATTTGATGTTTTTAATACTAACTTCATACTTAACTACTCTGCCACATAAATAAATTGTTTAACTAATTCTTTTTGCTTGAAAAACATTTGTGTCCTTTTTAAGCAAGATTCACTCTGAGATCAACTAAACCAGTGGTCCAACTGTAGCATCCTCTCTGCAGATAAGCCTGTTCCACAAGCATTTACAATCCTGTCACTACAGCCCACCACAGGAACTCTCCGCACGCACCACACTGCAACAGAATGACATAGCGGCACTTCGCTAATGTGTACAGTGTGTGAAAGAAAACCAGGCTTTAGCACGGGTATTGGTCAGTGTTAAGCTATTGTACGCTTCAAACACAACATGTTTCATCTGCAATCTTTCCACACCCACGCTTTCCAGGCAGACTTCACTATGTGGGTAAAATCTTTGAAACAATCCAGTTCTGAGTGGAATTTAAGATAAGTGTTATACTTCAAAAACTAGGCTATTGTCTCTATTTGTGGTCAAAAGCCCACCGTCATCATCTCACAATTAACACAATGGGCCTGGCCTGACATTTGTGATTCAAACAACTACTCTTCTAAGGGCTATTTTTGCCCCTCACAACATGACCCTTCCCACTCGCTCGCTCAGTCTCACTTTCCACACACCAGTGTGAAAACTTAAGTGAGAAAAGAAGGCTTCAGAGAAAGATGACAAATACACGCATAACGTAAAACATGCTCATCTCAACCAGCACCTGTAACGGTCTGTTCTAAAGAGGCACAGCAAATAACCTGTAATACTTCAGGGATGAAGAAAATTGTTCTAGGCTTTAGAAAACTGCTTGGCCAGACAGCAATGACCCCTATTTGAAGTAAATAAATTTGATCAAATCAACAGTGCTAGAAGCATTAGAAATGCTTCTAATGATTCAAAATGAAAACATTTCTCATAGAAACACTGGCATTTTAGAGAATTGTTCATTTTTAGAGAACTCTTTCCATCCTTTTTAGTGTACTTGTTAGTTACAGGGACAGTCCCCCCTGGAGCAATTGAGGGTTAAGGGTCTTGCTCAAGGATACAAAGTTAGAAAATGAGGGTTCGAACCTGCGAATTTGTAACTTAAAGATCACAAAGTTGCAGGTTTACGGAATCTAAGCACAATGCATTGTGTTTCAATGGCATGTTTAACTAAAAATTAACTTTAAAAATTAAGTTCACCGTTTCTTTTGGTTAAATGCAGAAAAATAATTTCACATTGTTCACACTCAGGTTTGTTCATGCATGACAATAAGGGACCACTTTACTTTACTTTTCATTTAATGACCTAGACATTATAACCCTTAGTTGTAGATTAAGTTGTTTGTGAAGTATGTTACTATTTAAGTCACACTTAAAGCTATAATCAGAATTTTTTCATTTTTGTTAATATTAAATTTAAAAAGACAGCTGCTTCTAATGATAATAAAGTTGGCAGACAATCAATGAAAACCACAGCCTTCTAACAGTAGTAGTTTTGGGTTTTTTTTCTTGCAGACATTTAACTTTGAACAATTCTCTAAACTTACCCTCTCAGATTTATACATATACGCACACGGATGCACACACACACACACACACACACACACACACACACACACACACACATGGACTGCTGTTTTACAACAAACTAAAAAAAAGAACACAAAATTTGGACAGAATTAGTGGTAAATGGATTATATGGTATGGACTAAATAGGTAAAAAGATTCAGAAAAATGTTTTTTTCTGGGACAGGAGAACTACATTGTTCAGTATCACAGAATCATAGGATGGCACTTGTGATTCAGACGCCCACTCTTCCAAAGGGTTTCCTCTCGGTTTCACTCTTATCTTTCCACACACATTTTTAACCATTAAAAGATTAAGTGAATTAGGGTATTTTCTAGGCAAATCTGCTTTAAAAAATGAGTTACACCATCCTGGACTTTTTGCATCATCCCTGACCATAATACCTAACCCTCACATGTGTAATATTCTCCATGCAGATCTGACTATGGGTGATCCCCAGCACACTAATTCATTTTTATAGCCACATGGGAAAAAAAAGAAGTCAGAGATGATCACCAAGAGTGGTCGCTAATAACTCAAACTACTTGCTAAAACAAGTAAAATATGAACTGGAATAAGAGTTTAGTTTTTTTGGTTACTTTAGTTATACTGACAGGCAGCAAAAGAAAGAAAAAGCAACAGTATCCTAGAATATAATCCATGTTATTTTTTTTTTTGAGATTATGGCTGAAATATCTGATTAGTGTTAGTAAAAAGTGTAAAGTGACCATTTTTTGTCATACGTGAACACACCTCCGCACACAGTGTGAACAGCACAAAATTCTTCTCTGCAATTAATCCATTCACCAAGTCACAAAAAACTATTAAGCCAAAGTCACAATATTGTTTGCACTTTAAGACCAAAGAACTGGTGGTGGACCTGAGAAGATCACGGTCTCCTGTCACTCCCCTGTCCTTAGGGGGGTGGATGAGGAGACTGTTCAGGACTACAAACACCTGGGTGTGCACATTGACAACAAGCTGGACTGGTCTAAGAACTGGCCACATGCAAAAGGGGTCAAAGTAGGTTACATTTTCTATGCAGACTTTCTTTTAGAGCCTGCAACACCATGCTGTGGATGTTCTATGAGTCTGTAGTGGCCGGCGTCATTAGAACATGTGTTGTGTGGTGTGGTATAATGGAAGACACCAAGAGACTCAACAAACTTATCAGGGAATCTGGCTCAGTGGTGTGAGAGGAACCAGACAATGTGGAAACTGGGTCAAAAGAACACTGTCTGGACTTCAGTCCATCCTGGACAATGTTGATGATCAGCTCCACAGTGTGGTGGCAGAACTGACAAGTACCTTTAGCCACAGACTCACCAGCTTAAAGTGCTCCACATCTTAAAGTACACCACAGAAAATACTTCCCTCCCACCACCATCAGACTCTTTAACTCCTCCCTCTGTCACACCATACAATGCTACTTTGTTGTGCAATTTCTTATTGGGTTTAAATCATTATCATTTGTTTCAGTATGTGCACTTTTATTTTACTATTATGTGCAATAGTCTACCATGTGTAATATCATTATGTGCAATATTGTATTATTGTCTTACTGGATGCTGAATCATTTCATAATGTGCAATATCATTATTATTATGTGTAATAGTCTTTACCATGCGGATATCACTACTTATGTCAGTATGACTTACATAGTGCTACTACTTACAATAACACACTCCTAACCACTATTTATTGTGTTAATAGTAATTCAAACTGTTATTTAATCTTCTTGTGTCTCATTTAGGCCCAATGCAGCCTTGGGCCCAATGCAGATGAATGAGTATCTGAAACTGAAGGATAACTAAAAGATGCCTATTAAGGATATCTAAACACTTTCTGCTTGTTGAATGAAAATTTATGTTAATGTTAAGAAGAATTATTAATATCCAACATCATATCAGGAATAATCTCTAAAAACGCAGCTAGGTATGCTGATCAGGTATGCAAAGTAAAACCCATACATGGCATCAAAGCTTTTCTTGAGTGTGCAGTGTACAATCAATTTTTTCGCTACAGGATCCCAATAATTCTGGCATCAAAACAGCATACTCCACAGAAAAGTAACTGGTAGTCTTTTAACTGGGAAGCCTCATGCAGAAAAATCAGCCTCATCCTGATTCTTCTTGACTTCACAGCATCATTCCACACTGTCAACCAGTGTTGGAATCACTAGCTCTGGGGTGGTGGTGGCCTAGTTGGTAGGGTACTTGTTTCTGGACCAAGAGGTCATGGGTCGAATACAACCTTCTGCTTAACACCACAAAATAGACCCGCCTCACCCCAGCAATGTCAGATTCATTTCCAGAGCAATTTGAGCTTACTAGTTTGTTTCATGCCTCCTGGCAAAGAAACATTCAAAATGCCTGGTGTTTAACTGATTACACAATACACCAGTAGAGACCAGCTATTACTTTGGAATAAATCTACTTTTAAAAAACTTGAGTCAACCAGTTTAAAAAGAACGGAATGTTGGTCCATAGCACCAGTTAGTTATTGCCTGGCGTGGACACGCATCCAACTGAGCCAGTCGGCAGTTTATTAGGTGGCACGCAGCCCTGGACATGAAGGTATGACGTATGTGTGGTGGTTGGTTGTCGTGGTACCTCCGGGGAGTGCGGTGAATAAGGTGGAAAACACTCCTTTCAGTATTCCTTTCGAGTCGAGTGAACGTGAACAATTTAAAATACGTGTACAAGTCTGTGGGCTTTCCTTTTTATGTTTTTGCTTTAGTGGACTCTGGGTCGGCCGGGAACTTCACGTCCAGGGGGATGGTGACTTCCTTTGGAATCCCCATGGAGAGATTGTCAGAGTCTGTTCCTGTGCGTGCTCTGGACGGACAGTTAATAATCGGAAAATCGGTGGGTTATGAAACACAGGCTTTGGTCGTAAGAGTAGACCCAGGACATGAAGAGCAAATCAAATTCTACATACTAGAAACCCAAAACCGTCCCTGGGACTGTGCGATTGACCTCCTGCCGGGGAAAGAACCGCCTCGGGTGCGGGTCTATTCCCTTTCAGAGAAAGAGACCCAAGCCATGGATGAGTACATCACCGAGGTGCTCCGGCAGGGGTACATTCGCCCGTCCCGGTCTCCCGCGTCGGCAGGTTTTTTTTTATCGAAAAGAAGGATGGAGGTCTTCGGCCCTGTATTTATTATCGGGGATTAAACTGGGTTGCTGGGTTTCGCCAACTTTTATAGGCGGTTTATTAGGGGTTTCAGTACTGTGACAGCACCGCTTACTGGGCTCCTCAAGGGTAAACCCAAATCCATCTCCCTCACCCCGGGGGTCTTTTGAGGAGCTGAAAAGTTTATTTACTACTGCCCCGGTGCTAAAACTTTCAGACCCCACAAAGCCCTTTGTGGTGGAAGTTGATGCCTCGGAGGTAGGAGTAGGAGCAGTGCTGTCCCAGTACCACGGAGCCCCGCGTAAACTGCACCCATGCGCATTCTTCTCGCGTAAATTGTCCGGTGCAGAGAGGAACTATGATATCGCCAACCGGGAACTGCTGGTGGTTAAAGCGGCGTTAGGGGAGTGGCGTCACTGGTTAGAAGGGGCCAGACACCCCTTTACTGTCCTCACTGACCACAAAAATCTAGAATACATCCGGCAGGCAAAGCGCTTATGCCCTCGCCAGGTCCAATGGGCCTGTTCTTTAGCCGCTTCAACTATGAAATCACATATAGAACTGCATTGAGCAACATAAAAGCGGATGCTCTGTCACGGCGCTACTCTATCTCTGAGGAACGCAAAACAGACGAGCCCATCATCCCGTCGGAACTTATAGTGGCTCCCATAATTTGGGACTTGGACCAGGAAATTGAGTGCCTGACTAACAGGCAACGCATTCCCCCAGGATGTTTGTGCCCGAAACATTACGCGCACGCGTGATAGAGTGGGCTCATAACGTACCCGCCACGGGGCATCCTGGTATACATCAGACCATTGAGGTGCTGAAACGCAAATACTGGTGGTCATCTTTGCGTGCGGATACTGAAAGGGCGGTTCGCTCCTGTTCAGTATGTGCCATGACAAAGACACTGTGCCAGTTGCCAGCCGGTAAATTAATGCCCCTGCCAATACCGCAGAGACCGTGGTCTCACATTGCAGTGGACTTTGTCACGGATCTCCCGGTATCCAAAGGCTATACAGTAATATTAGTGGTCATTGACAGGTTTTCAAAGGGGGTCAGGTTCCTTCCGTTTAACACCAGCCCCCGCTCTGCCCATGGGATGGAACCACATCTGATGTCACCAGAGTGGATGCTTGGTTTCGTAGGGCGGAGCGGGTGTGGGAACAAGCGCACACTTCCATCAGCAGGGCGGTGGGTAGATTTCGTAGGTTCGCGGATCGGCGTCGGAGGGAGGCGCCTGAATACCGGGTAGGAGACAGAGTCTGGCTCTCCACACGGGATTTCAAACAGAAGACTCCGTCAAGTAAGTTGTCACCCCGGTATGCTATGTGATAGAAAAACAGATAAATCCAGTCACATACAAGCTGAAATTGCCACATTATATGAGGCTTCATCCTGTGTTCCATGTTTCCCTTCTAAAACCAGCAGTGGCGGGTCCGTTGGATAAGGGAGAGGTGGAACCAGTTCTCCCCAGTGCCATTGACATCGGGGGATCCCCAGCCTACCAGGTGAAACAACTCCTGGACTCTCGGAGACATCAGGGCAGCATCTCGGAGACGTCAGGGCAGCATCAGGAGTTGATTGATGACTTTCACAAAAGGCGGCCGGACCGCCCTGCTCCTCGTCCTCGTGGTCGGGCCCCACGGGACCCGCGGGGGTTGGTCGTCCACGTACGGCTCAGAGAGTGGCTGGAGTGTCCTCTCGCCCCTCTCTGGTAGCCGGTCCTAGGGAGGGGGTACTGTCACATCTGAGGAAACTCAGACGCGCATCCAACGGAGCCAGTCGCCAGTTTATTAGGTGGCACGCAGCCCTGGACATGAAGGTATGACGTATGCTCTTCCTCAGTGACAGTACACGGAGGAGCTGAGTGGCGAGCAGTGTCCTGTTCCTCAGGGTGCTACACACCTCCGGGAGTGAGAGCGCAGGGGGTACTGCGTAGTACCGAGGATTCGTGGACGAGCCAAGCTGCCTTACGTGCCAGCCTTCGAAACCTGGGGGCTTTAGGAACTTCCTCCTCTGCTCAGAGAGGGCTTTCAGTTGAAGTGTTCTCAGCGCCGAAGCACGAAGGGCGCAGTCCTGAGTTTTGTAAATAAAAGAAACCTTATCACCTTCAATCTGGTATCTGTTGTGTGTGTCCGTTTCCCCAGCCCACCATGACATAATGAAAGTAAATGTTTTCTTTTAGGAATTTCTGTCATCAAACCTCATGACGTCTTTGGGCACACTAACCTCATGTGATGCAGTAAGATTTTATTTAGAAATCAAATAGTAACAGCCTCTATCGCAAATGAGATGTTCTTTTGATGCTGAGTGTTCATTTAGTCCTTTGCCTCTTTCTACTGCATGTTTCCAGTCACTAAATACACTTAGTGTAAAAGTCCAGGCGAGGATGGTGCGCGGAACATTCTGTAAGGATAACAGAATGCAGCGTCTGTTTTAACAGAGTATTCCAGCCAGTCTCTGTTTGCATACCAGTCACTGTTGAAGGATCTATTTTTGCCTGAGAAATTGCGTCTGGAAAAGTTTTTTAAGGCTGGCCATACCTATACCAGGGTTCAGGTGTGTTGACCTAGGTATATAGCCAACTTGTTTGGTTACATTTATATTAATCATCAAACTTAATCAGGCTATCAGAGCAGTTGACTAAGTAGTGTGACTCTCCTTTGAGTGCACGTATATTCATTCAGTGTTTAAGATTAGACTGATATGATGCTGGACTGCTTTCTGGTACATGTGAGATTTGTGATAAATATTCACAAGCTTTCTGATGTGAAACACATATTGAGCAACACCTGCCACCATAACTACCTTTGCTAAGGGCAGCATTTACTTCTCTCTCATGTTTTAGAACATCTAAAGTAGTATCTAGATGAGTCCATATACGTTACACAGATAACATCATGTAGGGAGCAAAACAGGATAAAACACAGAAGAAGGTGTAGAAAGTGTAACCACAGACCTAAGGATAAACAAACTGTGGAATTGAAACAAAGTATTGACAAAAGGTTCAGAATTTAAAATACACTGTCTAGGTCTGTAATTTTATGAAAGATATATAACAGATACAAACAGACAAATAAGCACAATTGACGTAGCTCTGGTTAAGAGGGTCTGCTAAATGTCATAAATGTAAACATAAGAATGCAACAAAAGACAAGAGAAACATTTTAATTAAAGAACACTTTGCCCGCTGTTGGGAAAGCAGCCAGTGGTACAAGGCATGAAAGCGTAAATCTTTAATGAACAAAAGAGGCTGCACATTACAAGACAATAATCCAAAGCATGTATTAAAAGCAACCTTGAACTACTTCCAGAATCAAAAGGTTAAGGTTTTGAAGTAGCCTTCGCCATTCCCAGACTTGAACGTAATTAACAGTCTGCGATCTTAAACATTCTCTCCTTGTAAGACAACCTGAGCTAGAACGGTTCTTAAGGAACAGTGTAAATATAAATTCCTAAATCATGGTGAGAAAAGCCCTATAGACAGGCTATAAGAAATATTTGAAGCCAAAGTGGGTCTAACTAAATACTGACTGAAAAGGTGACCAAACCTATACACATACCACATTTTATATTAGATTTTTTCTTGATTGTTAAATTCTGGAAAAAAATGACCATAACATTTTAAGAAATATGATTGCAGAGGTAGTGCAAACTTCTTTTTAGTTAAAAATCAATAAAATGTATTATTTGCACCTAACACTACAGCATACACTGTAATAATTATACAGTAAACTCCCACTGATTCGCGGTTCAGCAGTTGCGGATTCAGCAGTCGCGGATTGTTTTTTAGAACCGAACTAATAACTGTTCGTGGAAACTCCTGCAAATTCACAAAAAACCGCAGACATCCTCTCTATTTCTTTTTTTGCTTTTGTGGCATCTGGGTCTCTTCCGCCACGCCATGCTGATTGTTTATGTTTGGGTGCAGTAGTTAGCAAAACAATCAGACACCTGAATGGAATGAGCCGTTGCTGTTCAGCATCGTGCCTAAACAACCAGCACAAGGACGAGGGGGCATGGCGGATGAGGCCCGGACGTCACAGTCACCTGTACTCAGAGGCAGGAGGTAAGAACGTAACCAATCCGAGAACGTTATGTATTTCTCCTTGCTGCTGCCCTCGCATCTCACATTGGAGCTATCTCAAGTGTTTTTCGTTTTGTTCTTCTTAAAGTCCTGTATTTTTATTACTGTAGATTAAATTAATGTATTACTGTATTTAACTGCTTACACAAAAGAAAACATCCATGCATGAATTACAGTACAGTCTATATGGGGTAACATCTGTATTTTACATTCTAGCACTGTGGGAGGCAGCAGTTCAGTGTAAACTGTACAGTGTGATTGCGGGTTTACCCTTAGAGTGCAGTACAAATACGGGTTTTGTATTAAGTTTAAAATGAAATTAATTGTTTAGGGAGCATATTTGGGGGCATATCTAGAGTTTACACTACAACAATAGGCATTTTTTACCGCATTACATATTTTTCACTATTCGCGGGTGCTCTTTGTAAGCAACCCTCCGTGTGTTGGGGGTTTACTGTATATACAGTGGCAAGAAAAAATATGTGAATTTTGGAATTTCTGCATTAATCTGTCATAAAATGTGATCTGATCTTCATCTAAGTCAAGAGTATTGACCAATATAATGTGCCTAAAATAATAACCAAAAAATCTGATCTTTCATGTCTTTATTGAGGATAACCATGAAAACTCATAGTGCAGGTGGAAAAAGTATGTAAACCCTTGGAATTCATAAGTGGTTGACCCTCTTTGGCAGCAATAACCTTAACCAGGGGCTTCCTGTAGCTGTGGATCAGGCCTGCACATCGTTGAGGATGAATTTTAGCCCATTCTTCCTGACAGAACTGCTTTAGCTCTGACATATTCTTTGGAAGTCTCATGTGTATGGCTCTCTTCAAGTCATTCCATAGCATCTCTGTTGGGGTTAGGTCTCGGCTCCGATTTGGCCACTCAAAAAGGCGGATTTTGTTTATCTGAAGCCATTCAGTTGTGGAATTGGTTCAGTGTTTTGGGTCATTGTCCTGTTACATCATCTTCAACTTCTACAGAGTTTCAGCGGACAGACATTCTCACATTATTCTGAAGATTTTTTTGATACACTTGGGAATTCATCTTGCAAGCTGGCCAGGGCCTGATGCAGCAAAGAAAGCCCAAGTCAATAAAACATTAAGCCAATACCTTTAGCCAATACGTTTAGCAAACTTCAGGCGTGCAGCAATTAGTAAGCAGCAGCTTCTTACGTGGTGTCCTGGCATAGACACCCTGCTTGTTCAATGTTTTACCTACTGTAGACTCACAAACACAGACGAGGCCTTCAAATCTTTGGTTGTCACTTGGGGTTGTTTCTTTTACTCATTGATAAGTCTCTGTCATGCTCTTGAGGTCATTTTGACTGGGTGCCCATTTCTTGGTGTCTCCATCCATTTGTAGATCGTGAAGGCCTGGTGAATTTCTAAAGCCTCTGAAATCACTTTATGTAACTTTATGTAGCTTTATGTAAATCAACAATTATTAATCATAGATCCTCTGAAAAAGCTCTTTTTGGTGAGGCATGGCTTACATAAGCAGGTTCTTCTTGTGCGGTGGAAACTCCAAAAGATGGGGTGTTTATCAGTGAGAGTAGCTCCAGTCCACACCTCCAAATTCATTTTCTTAAATCAAGACTCCAGGTATGCCAACACCTCCAATTAGCTTTTTTAAGGTAATTAACTCACATACTTTTCACTACTACTTTGAGTTTTTATGGTTGTTCTCAATAAAGACATGAAAGATCAGGAATTCCCAGCGTTATTGTTTTAGGCACAGTATATTTGTAAATACCCTAGAATTAGATCAGGATCAGCTCACATTTAATGACAAATTAATGCAAAAAAACATGAAATTCCAAAAGGGTCACATATTTACTCTTGCCACAACAATACAGTGGGGGAAATAATTATTTGATCCCCTTTTGAATTTGTGAGTTTGCTGATAAAAAAAAATGGGCAGTCTCTAATTTATGAAGTGGTTTCATTTTTATAGAAAAATCAAGAAAACATGTTACATGAAAGTTATAAATTGATCTGCATGTCACTGAGTGAAATAAGTATTTGATCCCCTACAACACAATCAGACTTCTGGCTCTCACAGACTGGCTGTGTGTCCATGTTGCACACAGATTACAATCAATCTATCAATTATAGATACTCCTGATCTTAACTCGTTATGTGTATAAAGCACACTGGTCCACTGAATCAGTTTCTTCCATTCCAACCTCTCCATAATCATAGGCACGACCAAAGAGTTGTCAAATGGGAATGGGTTACAAGACTATCAGCAGGAAGCTTGGTGAGAAGGTCACAACAGCTGTTGCGATTATTCGGAAATGAAAGAAAAATATAATGACCATCAATTGGAACCTAGGTCACTAGGTCACTTCCTGACTTGCCGCCGATGTTCCTCAGCGTGCTAGCGTGCTCCTAGCATGTCTGTACTTCTATTTTAGCCGCTAATTATAACTTCAAGTGAGTTAACTTCATTTTGGATGATTATTAAACTATTTCCATAGGTCTACAACATCACCAGCCCACTGACGAGAGATGACTGTTCTGATAAATGGTAAGTTTCAGTATGGAATTTGGTGAGCGCCTTCTCTGCACGGAGTGCGGCATGTTTAGTTCAGCCCCTCTCTCCATCCCTAACTCTAGCACTAGCATAAAGTTTACTTGTGTGAAGTGCATGTTAGTTACATATCTGAGGAAGAAAGTTCCAGAGTTAGAGGAGCGCATTCGGATTTTCACTAAGGATAGAAGATGAGAGTCAGGTGTGTTGCTAGCCAGTCCAGGTGCCTTCGGGGAAGATAGCTCACCCCCGACTCTGGCTGTAGAGCCCCCGCAGCAGAGCAATTCCCCACGCGAGCACCACTCTCCTCCTCCCATTCACATGCCAAACAGGTTTGCCCTCCTCAGTGAAGCACCAGCTGTGAAGCCTGTTCAAAGTGCTCTGGTTATAGGTGATTCAGTTCTTCAACACGTGAAATTAGCTACTCCTTTAAGGACTTCAGCAACAGCTACTGTTAGGCGTATACCGGGTGCCAGAATGCCAGACATTACAGGGAACCTGAAGCTGCTAGCTAGTCATAGGTATGAGAGGATAGTGTTTCATGGAGGGGTTAATGATATTTGTCTGTGGCAGTCAGAGGTCATTAAGTCTAGTGTTAAAGAGGTGTGCAAATTAGCCCAGACTATGTCCAAAACAGTAGTATGCTCTGGCCCCATCCCGATACGGCATGGCCCCGATGTGGCTATGGACATTGAATTGCTGGATGTCCAAGTGGTGCTCGGAAAACAATGTGGGATTTATTGACAACTGTACCACGTTCGAGGGCAAGCCTGGTCTCTTAGCCCGGGACGGTATCCACCCCTCACGGGAGGGTGCCACTCTCATCTCCTGCAGCCTATTGTCTGTTAGCTAGCCGGCAGCACAGTCCAGGTAGTCGCTGCTGACAAACCAGTGCCGAGGCCTGGTGGCAGACAAACTGGCTTAACCGACCGTCTGCGAGTTGCCTTGAGTCGTGACCTAGGTTTCACCTAGTTTTATAATATCAAGACTGTGTCTGTCCCCCGAACTAAACAGAAAAGTAGAAAATAACAAAAAGTGTGCTTAAATAATATAATTAATGTCTCTCATACTTCCAGTAAACTCTGCACCTTAGATTTAAAGCTAAAGATGGGACTGTTAAAGATCGCTCATCCCTAAAACTGCTCTTGTTAATGAATTAATAATGTATCAGAATCTTGATACCTTATGCCTTATTGAGACCTGGATTAGACCTGACAAGTTTTATGCTGTAAATGAGGCTATACCACCAAGCTACAACTACGTACACAGTCCTAGACTAATCGGCAGAGGGGGAGGCACAGGAACTATATATAAAAGTTCCTTAACCTGTTAACCCTCCTACAATTTTTCCCCGACTGCTGTACCCAACTTCAAAAGCTCACAGCTCCCTCATGC
>JBBPCY010000130.1:4815671-4829148 GCA_037974405.1 Brachyalestes nurse
GGAGTTGGTCCCCCTTTGCAGCTATAACAGCTTCCACTCTTCTTGGAAGGCTTTCCACAAGATTTTGGAGTTTCTGTAGGAATTTGTGCCCATTTATTCTGTAGAGCATTTATGAGGTCAGGCACTGATGTTGAACGAGAAGGCCTGGCTCACAATCTCCGTTACAGCTCATACCAAAGGTATCTTTATGGAGTTTGCTTTGTGCACTGCGGCACAGTCATACATGAATAGAAAAGGTTCTTCCCCAAACTGTGTCCACAAAGTTGAAAGCATGCAGTTGTCCAAAATACTGATATAGTATCTTGCTATACTGAAGCATTAAATTAGTCCTTGACTGGAAGTAGGGGGCCTAGCCCAGATCCAGTTATGCCCCAATATTTTTGTCCATAGTGTATCATTATTTGTCAAATAATGGTAATTTATGCATTTAGTTGTAATTCTCTACAACCACCGGAGTTGCCTGTTTCCACTTTACAAGTTGTACACACCCATTTCAGATCCTGTTTTATGACAAAGGCCCCAGATCCTCAAGATCTCTGGGATGCTCAGATTCAATACTACTAGCTTCTACCATTTAGAGTCCCCTGAAGGCATGGACCATCACACGGACCAGGAGTGTTAATTTAAAGTTATTGTTAAACTCTAGCAGATTGCCAGGACCAGGATGGGACATCACTTAATATAAGGCATTCATGCTTTAGGCCTATGGCTGTTTCTATTTACAGCAGAGTGTGAGCATGATGTCAGTCTTTGCTTGTTGCACAATGAACCACGCAAGCTTCAGAAGTTCAGTTCTACTAACCATTCACCACAACTTCAACACGTGTCACAACCTTCCACACAAAGGTATGCTTGCTCAGCAAGCACTGTAAGCATGAAAGATGACTCAAATATGCTAATGTGGAGTCAGGAAATAAACGATTGACTTTTTGTTAAACCAGTACAAGCACAAAACCACTTTCAGTTCGTAATTGTACTTGCAAGGATGGGAAAAAAGTGCATTTCCGTTGCGACAAAATAATCTGAAAACGCCTTCATTTCACAGATGTCCCCAGTTATAAAAAGCAAAGGAAAGTTTTTAACGATTTCCATGAATTTTCAATAGCTTCAATTGAAATTCTTAAATGGAAAGGCAAAGAGAACAATTTACACCAAACACTGCCTCTGCAAAGCCACGGTGCATGAAACCACACATCTTTCTCACGGCCTCTTCTCCCTCCTCCTGTCTGGCAAAAGGTTCCGCAGCACACGGACCCCCAGTGGCACAACGGAAAAGAGTTTCTTCCCCCAGGCCATCAGATGCCTCAATCAGAAATTAATCATAAACCCACCCACACACTCAAACCCACCCCTGACCTGAAGTTATTCCTGACCCAAAGCACTGAACTGTTAAGCCTTAAACAAATGAAAAAAAACGAACATCCGTACTGCCACTGTGAATACCCTTTATTTATTCACATCCCCTTCACATTACTGTTACACTGCTGTATTGTCCATTTATTATATTGGTTCTGTCACCCCTTGCACTTTGCTTAATGCTGCTAACTGCCTCCTCTGCAATAATCAAACTTATGGTGCAATTCTCATAATTCCTGAAGGTTTACGTAGTGTCCACACTAGCTGTCCATTTATTGTTTATTGCCTACTGTCTGTTATAACTTTTTGACTGATGAATTTTGTAGGTTGCTACATTGTTTTGTTCCACTGTGTACTGCACACATTGCTGAAATGACAATAAACCTACTTTTCTTAACTTGAACAAGTCAAGATCATTAAAAGTAGATCAACATTAAGGTGACAATGTTGAACATGGTATAATTTGACAAAGGCAGCTTGAAAAAATGTCTTTAATAACAATAACTGTAGCTACAAGCAGTTTTTATTGGGATCTAAACACTCTGGCCCATTCAAAAGCCTTTTTGCAAGAGAAAACATGGACACTTTTTCAATATACCCTCTATTTTTGATGATTCATGTGAAGACACTCTGGTGATGTATGGTCTTAGTCTGTCTATAGTATGCAACCATGGTTTTATCAAAACAGTAACTTGACACATAATAGCAATGGTCATCAGTTCAGTTAAATTATTTATTTCCTCATGGGGAAAAAATGATCTTATCTCACCATAGAATCCGGTTCCAGTTCCAATAGTACCTAGCAAACTCCATGTCTCAAGGCGTTTACATTTATGATTAAAGATTTTTTTTTTAATCTGGTACACATTCCAAATAAATTAAGGAATTTTTCGTTTTGGAGACTAAAATCAACCCTAAAATCTGCCCAGTCATGATTTCTAATTCTCTATTCATCCCTCTCTTTGTGCACGGACCAGTCGCTGTGAGTGATGGCACAATATGTAAATTCAGGATCTAAAGGAGTACTGAAAATATACAATTAAACAAACTTACTCCTCTACAGTTTTGCCATCCAGACTGTTGACAACCTCAAGTGAGACATCTCCTTGGCTCCAGTTGAGACTGAGAGACTTCTGGGTGCTGTGGGCATCTGTGGCCATCACCGAGTACACCAGGCTAATGTGTGGCCTATACACACAGTAATACATAGGAAGCCTCGAGGTGATGCCATCCACTCTTTGATTTATAGCTACTTCCATACCACGTGTATCACTGCAGCTCTCATCGCCTAAAGTGACAAACACACACATGCAACAAACAGTGTGTGAAGAAAAACAGCAAAACATAGGTTTCATTCTGGTTATGCATGTAATTAATGAAACATGTCTACCACATTACAAACACTGTGTTGTGCAGGTTTATCCTTAAAGGCAGAGAGAGTCAAAGCTGCTGTGTTTCTCCTTTATAAGAGGTGCAAGGCTTACCAATGAGAATGCTGCTGACGTAGATGGGTTCAATGAAGTGGCTCAGTAGTGCCCCCTGGAAACCCAGAACTTGCCACTGTGTGATCTTGTCACTTGCAGACATACTGACCACACAAGAACCACTCTGCTCAAATGTTGAGAAGACGGAAAAGACTTTTCCGCTAATTGTCACATGCAGACCAATCTGATTATTTACTTCCCATGCCGAGATGGACAAAGGGTTCAGACGGCTATGGAAAGAAAGGCAGAGATTGCTTTTCACTTGCCAGTAAAATCCAATGACTGAAATAAATTATAACATATATGACATATATGTTCACACAACCCTTAGTAACAAAGGGCTTAGCTATCCAAAACATATATAAAAGTAGACAGTTTCCTTCTTAGAACCACAGATTGAAGGTGCTAAAGTGGCCAATAAAACACACAACCACACAAAATGACAACCACACAACCACACAAAATGACAAGGAAACAAACAGTCAACAAGTTGTGATTGTCTGCGGTTAAGCAAGTTCTTTGGTGCATCAATTGTGGAGACAAAATCATTTGCCATTTTCAAATAGTGCTATATTGTAAATATGCTGAAAAATTATAAGTGCATTTAAATATCTTTGCAAGTGACTCAAGCTGAGGTGGTAGCTGATGCCAGAAAAATAAAAACTGGGAACACTATGGCTGGGTTTTTTTTTATCCTTACAGATGTGAGGGCATTTGAGCGGCTCCTTTGGGCAACTGGTTGAGGTACAAATGCAGGGTGATGTGACTCTTTAGACTCAGTAGTTTGGTAGTCTGATCCTGTTGAAAGATAGACTGCTCCTCCAAAGAACGATTCTTGCTGAAGAAGAGCAACAGGTGCCTGTACAGATACCTACAAAATATTCAACACAATAATTATCTGACACTGACACCAACACAAGTCAAGATGCAAAAGCTAATGCACTTTGATAACTTCACTTACACCAAAAATAAACAATACGACTCAGCAAACTGGTAGGTGTACACATTTAGTTAAAACTAAGAAAAAGATGCAGAAATTCATCACTTTAAATGATGACCTAAAAAGGGATAAGCAAATGTTTAGTGAAGGTTCCTAAATATCTACTGATGCATATGCTACACCAATGGTCACCAATACTGGTCCTATAGATCGAACTGCCAGAGGAGCTTTAGTCCAAACCTGTTCTAGTTAAGTGACTTATTCAGGAGTCTTGGACTAAATCCGCTATTGTCAGGTATGGGGGAGGGGAGCATGTTACACTGGAACTGAACTATACAGGAAAGTGAATCACCAGGAGGCGGCTTGGTGACCACTGCACTACACTATAGAACAAGACTGACAAAACCCAAAACCGAAACTGGACTGATAGTCTAGATTTTAAGACTTCTGTTATAGTGTGGAATAAAAGGAACATGAATTTAACATTCAAATCAGAAATGCATCGGGTGTTAGGACAAAAGACCTCATAAGTGATCTTCGTGCAGTCACCACAGCATGGGAGTCATGAAGGACACGTCCATTAGGTGTTAAGCTCTCATTAGTGTTAAAATTGCCGGTACCAAGAGCCACTACCTCACAACCACTTGCTGTAGGAAGACAGAGCACAGAGCAAAACAAAATCAACTACACTAAAAAAACAAAGACATCAACAAATAATGTGTAGAAGGTTCAAAAATGTCAAAAAATATGGTGGTATGCAATGAGTTTTAGAGGAATAGTTTAAAAGAACAATAAAAGTATGTGCCTGAAATATCAGAGAGAACACAGGGAAAAGCAGTCAAATTATTATTTACAATATGTATGCATTATTTACTGCATAGGTACTGCATAACTAATTACAAAGACTGATCTATAAATCAGCTTCCATTCTGGCAAAATTCTTCCCTCTTGACTAGGCAGTCCTAATCTTGTATAAAATCTGTGGAAGCACTACACACCCTGCATAAACACAGCGAGCAAATGATAAAGCCTTAGCTGCTTATCTGTCCACTCACCTGACTGGCCGCATGACACTAAAGCAGTGCTGTATTAAACACCAAGCAAAAGTTTGAATAAAATAATAAGACAGAGACATAACAAAACAGCTTACAATTGCTTTTCAGACTGACTAAAATCAGAATCAGAAAACACAGAGACACAGTGACGAGAACAAAATAAAATATAAAGTCCACATAAAATAAAGACTTTAAAAAAAGGAAAAAAAAACAATACAAAAACACACTATGAAATAAATACAGTTTAAAAACACTCAAATGGTCACAACACTCTGCAGCAGGGTAGCGCCTGCAAACTAAAAGTAGAGAACTGTCTTAGAGAACTGGCTGATGAGTAGTTCAGTACTCTCACCTTGCAGCACAACACAAGCTCAACTAAACACAGTGGTGTTAAACTAACCTTCGAGTTTCGAGTGAAACTAGGTTTATATTGTTTTTTACATTATCCCTGCTATGTCCATGGCTCACTGATAACATAAACCAGCTTTTTTGACATCTTACAGTAGGGATCATTTTCATTCATTTTATTGCTGGATGATTCAGGGAACGCTTGCACTCCTGGCTGAGCGACAGGCAGGTATGGCAGGGGCTGTTAGATGGGAGATGTCAATCATGCATGCTCATTTAAATACTAAATAACACTCAGACAGTTCATAAAAAGTGCTTCATCATATTTCTATATTGATTCAAAGTACACTGCTTCAAATAGACATTTAAAGTTTAGTCACATATTTTAATGACTTCATGTTGTGTGATCAATCTTTAGCTTTATTAAGTCCTTTAGAAAACTCTCCACCAGTTCCTGAGAACCTGAAGACAAGTTAATTCACACATCTGTTAATAATGCAATGGTGAGTCTCAGAGAGCACCATACAGTCATTCTGTCCTTTAAAAATTTCCTATATGTCATTTTCCACCACCGTGGACGTTTTTCCAACAAGGTTATTTTGTCTGCATTCAATGAATATTCATGATGTTTAATAAGTTAATAAACTAACTGATTAAAAGGACATTTTATACAACCAAGGAAGATAAGTCTTCTTAAAACTAAACTAAAACTATGCAAATGATAGATGCTGATATTCTAGAAACTAGAAAGATTGCAGTCCCTTTCCAGACTGCAGTATTTTCAAATCTGGTCCACTGCAGAGTGTACACTAACCTACCCACTAACTTATCTACGATCACACGGTGGCTTGGTGATCAGCACGAAATCAGGTTAGCAAAACCACCACCCTATTTTCGAAGCTCATACACACCGATACCAAGTACCGCTACTAAATGACTTGTCAAAACCTGTATACATCTGACTCACATCGGTCAAAACCTTTCATAAAAACTTTCAGTATCATAAAACATGCAATTATCAAGCTTGCATACCATCTGGCTAAAGCGTCGATGAATAGTTTAATAAAACCTGCTAAAAGTCCTCACTTTGGAAGAGAGGTACTCAGAAAAACAATGAACTCTTTGCTATTCAGTTCCTGAGGTCCACCGCCAACAAAAAAGAAATCCGCTCACAGAACCTATTTTTGCACGGAGTGCAGTACATGTAAAGAAAAGTCTATCAGTGGCTCAGACCAGTGGTGCCTGGTTTGAATCACTGTTCTAAGTAAATGAGGCTTCATATAATTAGACTAGTCTGAGGATCAAGACAAGTCTAAAATAACACACTGGTCATTAGGGCTGCAACGATATACAATACAAAACCGAAATCGCGACACTCAGGTCCACGAACCCGTGTCGCAGGGTGAGAAGGCAGGACTGTTCCCTATGACATCACATCAATGCCAAAACTAGAGCGCGCAAAAGGCTTGCCGAAAAAATTTCACTCTCGTAAATTTCAAAGTCGCAAGCACAAATGTGAAACTCGAGAGTACAAAGTTAAGAATCGGTCGTGCGCGGTTGTGATAATATTGCGTGCAAACTGTATTTTTCCTCTCTCTAATGTCTTTTTTGACAAGCGGCTTTTTTGCGCGAGTGAGATTTCTGTGCGCGGTTTGAAAGGGGCGGTTTTGGCAGTTTGGGGGCGGGGCATTGTCCGTTTCTGCCTGCCAATCCTATTGGCCGATGGCTCCTGGTTTTGTGATTTTGTGATTTGTGCTAAAGAAAGTTCCTACAGAAAACCCAAAGATGGCGGAGGAAGAAGTAGATTATACGTTTAATAAAAACGCAAAACTGTAAAGTAACCAACGCCCTTGTCACAAAAGTTATAATGGTATGTTACCATTTTCTCGGTACCATCTTTCATCAGTGGATCAACAAAGCACGAAACGTAATGAATGGTTATGCAGATATACCATCAGTCTTGAGCTGTGTCCGAAATGAGCACTTGTTCACTCATTCACTACATAGTGTTTTCTATATAGGGGGCTACCTAGTGAACAGGGAGAGGAGACGTTCAGTAAATTTTGGACACTCGGGATGTTACGTTTTTACTAACTGTTGCTTAAATAGTGCGCCGGATCTTGGCAGTTTATCTCTGTCGCATAAACACACGTCTCGTCTCTCTATTTCAGACACAGCCCGCACATGAGGCAGGGTCTGGGGGGCACGGTGACAGATAGATCCGTCCGGGGACCACTACCAGAGCTGGACTGGTCATCGGGTATACCGGGCATTTACCCGGTGGGCCGATGTCTATTTTGGCCGGCGCGGAATCCCGTCTGCAGGTCCGGATCGCGTACCACACCCACCCCCGGACCGCGGCTCAAAATGCCCGGGCCAATTTTTTGTTCCAGTCCAGCTCTACGTACTACTGTCTTCCGCGGAGAAAGAGAGAGAAATAAACTGCAAGTGTGACTGAATCTCCTCCGCTTGAAGCCCCACTTTCCCCCCGTCTTTCTTCTCTTGACTTTCGTGGGATAAAAGCAGTGTGCAGTGTGTCCGAAAAGTGCACTTGTTCACTATGTAGGGCACGGTAAAATAAACCCGCAGTGCATGATGGTATATGTGTTTTCATGTAGTGTACAGTGTCTGTACACTAGATTGTGCCGTGTCGCGCGGCAATTTTGTAGTGCACTAACTAGTGGGTGAAATTGACGGTTGGAATTTCGGACAACACTACAAAATAGCTGATTCACTACATAGTGCAATATATAGTTTTGAGCGAATTTTGTGGCTCCGGGAGGCTGGGCGGAGCGTTTTTTTTCTGTTTTTTTGTGTGGTGAACCGAGAGAGGTGTGCAGTACGAATGGAAAGGAAGCAGTATTTAAGCGTTTATTGATTTATAATTTTGTGGTAAAGATAAGGTGTCTCCAAACAAAATGGCATCTCAGAATTTTTCCTCCAACTTCCTGATGACAGAACCACATGAATCACACATTTTCTGTTCAATTCTTTCCACTACACAGGCGGTCAAAGTTTACAAGAAAATCACAATTTAGAATAATTAGCCTCCAGCATCATCGTAATTCATGTGTTAAAACAATTTTTGTAGCTCAACGATGATAAGCAAGGCAAAATGGATATTAATCAAACTGGCACTTTAGTTACGCAAACTAGCGTGTCAAAGGTAGACAAAGCAAGCAGAAACAGCAATGCCTCCTGGGGGCAGTCTCTTCCTCAGTTGGAGAACAGCAGGGGGATGTACGATCACAGTACTGGGAGGGGTTCTGGTTGTCAAATGTACCGCCACAAATCAGAAAAAGTTGGGACAATATGGCCAAACAAACAAACAAAAAATAAACAAACAAACAAAAAATCCACAGTTATTTCAGCCTGCATTTCAAAAGAAAGTTGGGGCTCGGACATTTGCATTTTCCATATGGTCCCAACTTATTCTGATTTGGAGCTGTAGAGTAGAGAGACAGATGCTTTCACCCTGTCAGAACATCTGGCTAAATCATATCTCAGATGACACAAACATGCAAAAACCAACATCAATTATGCTACACAGTGATCCTTTTTCCTTCGTCATCACAGGGACTTACGAGTCTGTGTAACGAACGCAGCCAATGTTCCGCCACAGCCAGAAAACTCAGGATAACTCTCCATAAGCTTTGAGAACATCTCTTTAATGGCATTGGGTACCTGGTCTTTATTAGGATTCTTCCTCTCTGCATCACACGCGCGACAAACAAATGTAAATCAGTCACACACAAGGTTTTGAACTATAAAGAGGATTTTTCTTTGCTTTGATCATGCTAAGTACAGTATTAAAACAAGACTTACCAAACGAAGCCCAACCAGGACGAGCCTCTGACAAGGGATACTCTCGTTCTTTCACTGGCAGAGGAGGAGGTCCAACTGACATACAAAGACAAAGACTAATAAATACTTAAGGAAGTGATATAATACAAAACGAAGCAAAATGAAAGTACTGAGCTTTGTACTCAATTCCCAGTGAAATATTTTGTATTAGATTAATATCTACTGCTTTAACAGAACATTTGTTGAACTTAGCATAGAAATGCTCTAGCTATAAATATATTTTATCACTCTGGCCTGACAATTTGAACAGATATTTATCAAAGTCTTGCCATTAGTCCAATAAGTAAAACACTTGCATTCATTCATTCATTCATCACCCAACATGCCTTTGTTGGCAAAAGTACAATTATCTGTTTGGTATAAGGACCATTGGGGACAAGAGGTTCAATTAAATATCAAATCATCAAATAATCATGTGTGTCTGGTCTTATTTGTAAAATATCAACCTATCAGTCTTCACCATCAGTCTTGTCTTCACCACACGTGAGTGCATCCCACACAGAAAAAAACAGTTAGTCATGCTTATCAAGCTGTGAGAGATTACAAATCAGTTTTTGAAGGGTTTGGACTTCACTAGTTCACTGACAGTCAGAAAGAGCACAAACACAGAAAACTGTCACCCTCTTCAAAAGCGGTCATCCAACTAAAAAAAATGTAAAAGTTAAGGTGTCCAGTACTCGGGGGCCCAAAAAAAGGTTCAGGTTTAAATCGGGCTCGGGCCGATAATTACAGTTAATGTGTCGGGCCGGGCTGGGGTTTGGACACAAGGTGCACAGGCTCGGGTAGGGTCGGGTTTAATTTTTTAGGCCCGATCTAAGCTCTACCATGGAGCAACTGAGAGTTAGGTATCTTGCTCAAGGACACAATGGCAGAAAGTGGGGAGGTTCAAACCGGCAGCTTTGTGGTCATTGGGTTCTTTATGCTGTTTACACTGTGTGCTGTGGTATGGTGTGGCCATTTCACTTTGCTTACTTTACAGAACACTATATTCCAGCATATGATGTCAACCATGGTGCTGCCATTATTCTGGTTTAGGCCTGTTTTGTTGACTTTTGGCTGGTTCTGTTTGCTATCATTTGATGACACTATGAAATCTGGATTGTGTCTGCAAATTCTAATAAGAGTGTCTATTATTCATCCATGAGATGAAGCTCAACAGATATGGAGGTCAACTGTAGAGCTGTTGTCTTGCTGCAAGACAATAACCCAAGAAATACCAGTCAGTCTACCGAAAATGGTAAAAGAAGACAAAAGTTCCATCCTTAATGCAGCAGAATAGCATCACAGAGGACAAAATTATGGAAGCAGGAATAGTTCAAAATCCTTCCAAGTCAATTTGCAGGACTGATCAAGAAGTCACTGCTACTTAACTTAAAACTGAGTTTTACATTTTGCCAACAAAGACTTTTAATATTATATTGGAATATCAGAAGTCTAATATTAGAATAATTAAATAAAACTCATGTTGTTTGTTATTGGTTTGTAGTATTTAAATTGGGTTCTCTTTATCTAGTGACTATGATGAAGATCTGATTACATTTTACATCAGATTTACATTTTAAAAAAAAGGTATATGAAAATGGTTCACAAATCCTCAAGCACCATCTTCACACCAAACACCTTTTTAATAGGTAGCTGAACTAAAGATCTATTCGAAGAATCTGTACATTTCCCCCTTTTAACCACAAAACCAAAACTGACGTTTATTCCTCCCTACACAGCGGAAAAAGCATCAGCAATACTTCATGGATGATTGTACATTAAGGAGATGGAGTCAGTTTACCAAGTGAACAAGATTTGGTTTAGACTGGTACAGAATTCCATGAAATCTTCGGTTTTATAATTGAACATTTCTGTAAGTTAACCTTCAGAATGTGAGAAGCAAAGACTAGTCGAGATTGTATAATAAACCAGATATAAGCTCCATTGTTACAAAGGTAGTACGGGTTTGTAGTGAAAAATAAACCTCTAAAGCATTCAAATATCATTTTTATAAGATGTTTTACTTTACGGTATAACAGTGGTTTGCACCACAGAATGATTACCAGAGGCATCAGGCAGAACACCATCATTCTCCACAATAGGAAGTAGCTCTTCCAGTGCCAACTGAGCTGCTTTGAACCTGGCCTCTTTCTTATTCTCGCCCATCCCTGTCTTATACTCCACTCCGTCAATCACAGCACAGAATGCAAAGTAGAAACCTGCTGTCCCTCCTGTTCATAGCAAAAAAAAGTACAATTCAAAATGCAAGACACAAGTAAAATAGCAAAGAAAAAAACAGTGGTCTGTAATTCTTCAATGACATTTACCACATTTCACCTTTTTGACCCCTGTAAAGCACGTTTTCTCAGAGACCATCAGTCCTACACTGTATCTATAATTTGCAGCGATGATCAGAGACAACAAGTGGTCTCATCAAATACAACTGGACTCTATACCACTTTAAAACCATAACCATACTGATGGTAAAGACTAATTACCTGTAGTAACAGTCTCCTTCATGTCCAATTGGAACTGCAGCACTTGTGAAAGCTGGTATAGCAAAGACACAGCATGAGTCTCTCCCTGCTTGTACCGGTCTATCAGCTCTTTAGGGAGTTTTTGTTTGGAGCCTGAAAATGGAGACAACATTTGACTTTGGCTTCACGAAAAAATCATCATTATAAAAAAAAGAGAGAGATTATACAAAAAAAACAATAGTTGACTAAACTGATTTTGGCCATGCTGCTGCCAGCCGGGTCAAGCGTGCTAGTGTTGTTGTTGTTTATGAATTCAGGGGCAGGCTGCGGTACAAAAGACGAGCACACAGGTGCTGCCACAATGTTTTTCTTGAGGATCTGAGCAAAACTGGCCCCTCTGGACACACGGTGTGATGCACCACGTCCCATCATTTTGGCACTGTAGAAATAACATTTTTTAGTGTGTGTGTGCATATATAGTGCTGTAACAGGCATAGGTACATAAGACACAGTACTAGATATAGCATGTTTGAAGCGCTTTGTATCAGTAATGGGTTTCTTTATGACAGCAAAAACTGAACATTAGAATAAAGCAGTAAAATAAATCTAGATTTCTGTTTCATATAAAAAGTAGTTGTGAGCTGGGTAGAACACAGGTCTGTTTCCAGATTTCTGCTCTATGCCTCCAGTCACTGCATGGATTTATAAAATTCCATAAACCACACACCTAATTTAATCTATGGGCCAAGCTGGGTATTTAATGCTAGCTACACAAAATACTGGGCATCCATGAGATGTCTGGAAATAGTTAACACTTTGCCACAACTTAACACTTAAACAGTATATAATTATAATTAGTCATTTAAACATTATACCACTTACACACACACACACACACACAAACTGGTAACACACTTTCAAATGAATTCTACTCGTTCGTACCTGCTGGATTAACTTGCTTTCCATGATGCATTAGTCATTTAAGATGAGACCTTACTTACCTACCTCTGGAAAAATACCGGTTTCATTCACAATACTGCAGTTTTCTTACGGCTAAAACTCACCTGCATTGAATGGATTCAAAGTGTGGTAAAATGCAGTGTTTGGACACGCAACATATATTTTATAATCTGCAGTATATGTGCAACTTACATAGCTGTACATGAAAGGTAAAAACGTTCATTCAATGCATTATACGTGTAGTAACATTTGAGCAGGTGATGCTAACTAGTTAACGAGTTTTAGCACACGCCAAAACCAGATAATTTAATACCACTCTCCTTAATTGCTTTGTTGTATATGGGAAATGCAACGCTTCCGAACAAAACAGAGAGCTCTTTTTTATCCCTTACAATCGTGTAAATAAGTGATTTTCCACAAAGAACCGACTCTAGTTTACCTCCAGGTGTACTGATGCAGGTCACGTGCACCAGGCTCGTGTGCCGAATTGTATGTACATATACACTACACGGACTGCTACTGGGACTGCTAGTCCCCTTACGTCCAGTGAAGGGCAATCGTAATGCTTCATCATACGAAGACAGTTTGGACAACGCCATGCTTCCAACTTTGTGGACAAGAACCTTTTCTATTCCAGCATCACTGTGGCGCAGTGCACAAAGCAAGATCCATAAAGACATGGCTGGATGAGCTCAGTGTGGAAGAACATGACTGGCCACACAGAACCCTGATCTCAACCCAATCCAGCATCTTTGGGATGAACTGGAACAGAGATTGTGAGCCAGGCTTCTCATCCAATACAGTGCCTGACCTAATAAATACTCTACAGAATGAATGGGCACAAATTTTCACCGAAACTCTCCAAAATCTTGTTAGAAGCCTTCCAAGAATACTGGAAGCTTATATCTGCAAATGGGGATCCAAGTCAATATTAAAGTCTGTGTACTAGAATGCAAAGTCCCTGTTGGTGTACTGATCAGACATCCCTTCTGATCAGACAAAATTCTTTTG
>JBBPCY010000130.1:4829248-4843071 GCA_037974405.1 Brachyalestes nurse
CATGTACTACATGTTTCATCTTGTTTTAATTTTGTATGTTTTTTATTTATCTTTGAGTTGTTTTCAGCTGTTCATAGAAGTACACATGACTGATAAAATGGTCTGGGTCACAATAAATTTATATTGCAGACTGGTTACTGATTTTCTGGTTAGTCTATGCGTCAGCTGTTACCCGAGGCCACACACTGATGTCACTGTAATCTGTTAAAGTGTCACATGTGTTAATCACACTTTTCACAGCACACAATGCAAAACAGAAAACCATTATCTCTCCTGTTCATAGCAAGAACATGAGCAAAATTCAAAATGCAAGACATGTGAAAATGGAAATGAAAAAAAATGGTTTGTACCCATAATCACATACAGCTCCTCTGCAGAGCAATAAAGATCAGATTAATAGATAACAAAAAACAGAGCAAGAAAACAGTTTCAATTTGCAATTTAAGGGTCATGGGCATGCGATGGCATGTTCACGAGTGGTCTTCTCCTTCACCAAACTGAAATTCCATTCCTCTGTTATTTGCACATGGGGAGGCGTTGACTCGTGATTAAAAGTGAAAGGGATGGTGGTCTGCGCGGATATGCAGAGAGAAGTGACATCATGACCCACTTTGGATAGGACAGAAAGGGACAGTGTTGGGGGGTTTTTACGTGTTTTACACAGGCTCTTCAGGTATGTGAGTGAGTGTGTGTGCGTGTGCGTGTGTATTTGGCTGTAAGCAAAATTAGGTCAGGCTTATTATAATAATGATAGTCGTTATTATTCCAGCACTGATATTGAACACCACAAGAAAAAAGAAACAGGTTAATTACTAAGCCCTTTGATAGAAGTGAATAATGTGTTTTAAAGAAATTGCCACAGCTAAATTCTGTGGGTGGGCGACCATTCCAATCATATACTCGGATCTGGAAACTGTTTTGCATTTAAACAAACACTAGTGGAGAGAGTTTTCTGGTGGTAAATGCAATCCCTTGAACTGGAAAAGCTGGGGGACCTTCAAAAGACGTAAAACTCCCTCCATTATGGAAACATTTACTAACCTCTGCAAGGCCAGCTAATATCAGCCCTCGCTGCTCTGTTGGCCCAACAAATAAACCAGTAGGGGTTTCCCCACATGACTCATGTGTTGTATACTCATCATTGATCCTTATGGAAGTTGTGCAGAGCTGTTGATAAGATCGTTTTTCGTCTTTTTAATAACATTTCAAATCCCAGGACTGCCAGTAGCACCACTAAGGGTACCCTCGAGCAAGGAACCGTCCCTACACACTGACCACTGCTTCACTTGGGCGAACAGGTTAAATGTAGAGAAGAAATTCACACTGTATGCTGTGCTGTGTTGTGTAATGATGCGTTGCGTTGCGTTCACGTGTGACAAATGGTTCACTTCACTGAAGGAACCAGCGAGCTCTGGAGGCCTGTACAGGAAAATTAAAGCGGAAGAACATAGCTGAAGACTTTTTACCTCAGCGACAGAAAGATAGCCCACACATACGCACACACTAATATCAGCGCCTGGAAAAACCTCAATATGTTTGTGACGTGTTCCATTTCCATCTTGAAACAGATACATCTGAACTTTTCTGACCAGTCCTCAGCTTGGCCTTGGTGACCTTTTTAAATTGGCCTAAAACCAGCACAAAAAACTACATCAAATGCACATGACTGAAGCATGCGGTGAGCATGTGAGGGTATTTTACTGTATAACTGCCAGCACCAGTGTTGATGCGCTGTGGTTGTGTGTTACGCTGCTATGACCATGCTGAGTTTATCATCTTCCTTCCTATAAATGGTTTGATTTTTAGTCACTTTGTCCCGGTGATTTAGTCATACGAGGATTCGGTGTGGCCTACCCATCGTGGAAACTCTCAACGTACACTTTTTTTTTTTTCATGATACTCTTTGACTCGATCCCTAAAACTTGCTTTCAGCCCAGTCATGATTGTTTGTGTGAAATAAAAACTGTGGCTTTATCATGGGTTTTAAATGCCACATTGTCAACTGTGCACTTTCCACTCATGCACCCCCTCAGTGTTTAATAAAGATGCGATGAATCATCTATTTCACTGTACCCTAGGTTGTTCGAGGATTTGACAGCAAGAGGAAGACGAACTAAGGAAGAGCTTAGTCATGAGTTTGTCTCAGCCCAGATTAGTTTCATAATGTTACATTAACACAGAGACAGATTCTTGATTAGTTTCCTAATCACAGGCCTGTTTGAGTGCGTCACCTACGCCTCAATTCCCACTCCCTCGCCCTCACCCCCAAACGTCTATTTTTAGCTTTATTCTGGTACAGGTTCCCAAACACACCTGACCAGAACCCTAAAATCAGCCAGGAACACTGCTGACACTGACAGAATGAATTCTTAATCAAAAGCACATATAGATCATACATAAACCTGTTCAAAAGATGAGTCTATTATAATGACTTTTTACAGTCATAAATTCTATGAATATTAATGACGACTCTAGCTCTTTTTGTTAGTGTATTTCTCAGGATGCTGGACAAACAGGAAAAAAATTGCCATATGGGCGAACAAGGGTGTGAACGATATGGGCATATAACATCATATAACCACTAGAGGGCAGAAAGCTCCCAAATACACCAGCTAAAAGGTCACAAGTTCAGCACAAAACTTGTTCAGCATGTTTTGCAGCAGATTGCTTATGCAGGTTTTCCTTTACCAGTCATTTGTGCTTAGTAAAGCTTTTTCTACACGTTTCCCATTGGACGGATGAACACTGAACCCAAACCAACCAAAAGTACTACAAATACTCCTGAACAGGATCTCACTCCTAATGCAACACTTTGTTAACACCATTAACAGTAACCTGGGAAAACCCCTCCATTCTGATTAATATCTTTCCCTATTATAACCTCCGCATCCTTTAACACTTTGACTGAAATAATTGCAGAATGAATGTATCATCTTGCAACTGACCTTTAGCTGATTTATAAATAAATAAAACAAACACCCTTTTTCAGAGAGGGTGACTGCAGATCGCAGAAATGTTCAGGTTTAAAAAAAATGTTTAACACTTGCAGATAATGTGTTACATGCAAATAAAAATGACTAAGAGCTTTGACCAGGAGTGCCCAAACCTTAGCATTACTGCTCTATTTACAAATTATTCATGGGTGTATATTTTATGTTTTCAGTTCATTATTTCTCTAATTATTTTGGTCCTTTTGTGCTCAGGTAAGGATATCCATACATTCTTAATCCTAGAACTAGAAAGAGTTACTAAGGACTAAGACTAAAATGAAGACGTATGGATGTTAAATAAGACGATGTCTACAGCAGCAAGCTGTCACAATCTCACATTTTCATTATCTGTGAAGGCCATCTGCCTCCTACTTACCTTCAAACTGAAGAAGACGACCAAACAGTATAAAATAATTTATCTTACCCGAATCTGTTCTTTGTTATAGTTTCTGATGCAGATTAAAAAACTACTACTTGCATGAGCCACACTGACAAAAATGCTGTATAAGCTGTAACACAGAGAACAGACATGCACATTAATAGCTGGAACTCATCACAGAGTGAATATTCACCTGACCGCAACTGATAACCTTCCTATGACTTTGCTCAGTGAAGGCGATTACATTGCCTTTGTGAAGAGGAACAGATTGAAGTCCCAATTAATAAACTAAATGAACATAATGTAAAAAAAAAAAGGTCTTGATAAGAGGTAGCTCTAATCTCAAGCTACCATCATCGTGTGGTATAAAAATCAAGTCAGTCTCCCAGGCAGTATGGGAACTGATCAAAACATGACTATTTTTGTTGTTTTAACTGTTTTTTAGCAGCATCATCTTCCTTCCTATAAATGATTTTACTGTTTTTTTTCTGTCCGTTTGTACCCTGAAATGACAAAACGTATCAGAATTTTTCCCCCAATGTAACGGATAGAGTGGGTCTTCATGAAAGTAACTTAATGGAATCTCCAGAGACTTCCTGGAAGCACCATGTACCATGAGACTGTCACCTTGAAAATGAAAACTGGCAATAACTTTGAATGATTCTATTTGTAAATAAACTCACCTCTTGAATGGAAAAATCTGTCAAACCTTCACCAAAGGGCTGAGAGCACTCTGAATCATATCAGCACACACAAGTAAGAAAATGTGAAAATATATTTATCAAAACACATTAAAACGAATACATGTAGTCTACAGTATAACACTGGATGGATAAAACATCTGAACCTCTGTCTTGTTTGTAGACATCTCCATATCTACACCAGCATCTCTGCATAAAATGACTCACATGGTGCGTTTATCTCACATTCAAAATGAATACAAATATAAAACAGTCAAATCACAGAGCAATGAGTTACATAGTAAAACAAAAGACAATTTGCAAAAACTTGCCCCTCTCTAAAAAAAAAAAAGATTAAAAACATGTTGAAAACTTTTCTCTCGCACTCACACATATATATACACACACATATTTACAAAACAGACAATCTCAATATTTATAGGATGGCACATAAAAAAATAAATTCATGATCCAGAACAAATGTGGTGTGGCTGGACAAATGCTGACCAATCTGCTTATGCTTTTAAATTTGTGCCACATCATTCATGGACTCCTTTTCCTTTGAAGACTTCTTTTTCTAAATGTTTGAAAAAAGAGCAAAAGGTTTATTAAAATTTGCTCACTGTTAAAGCAGAAATGAACTGCAAAGCAGACACCAAACACACCTTCCTATTACATCTTGTGAGCTTTAAATGTCACGAATAAAGGCAGATTTCAGTTCTTTCACTAACATACCTAATATTAATGTAATGACTGGAGACCAAATTTTGCTTCTTCAGATCAGTACTGCAGCTGTAAGGCTAATGTTGTCCGTGACGTAAGTCAATAGTCACCCAAAAATATATTCTCAAATGTCTCAACTTGCTCAAAGCATCCAGCTCTTCATTAAGACTTGCTGTAAAATTCAACAAAACATATCTAGAGAAGAGCTGGTCTTCACAAAGCAGTAGTAAGGAAGACTGATCTCGGATCCGATATCTTCATGTTTATGATGGTGATTGTCACAAAAACTGATTCCATATTAGCGCCAGCAAAAACAGAACCAGTTTTCTAAAATGTTACATCACACTCTCAGGTTGGTTTGAGAGAAGTTTAGCGGATGTATTTAAGGAAATTATTTGGGTGACCATTGACTTGTGTTGATTAGCACCGTTAGTCCCGTAGTTTCATCGCTAAACTGAAGTTCGGGCTCCAAACATTTCTTTCTGTATATGAACAACTGAATATTACAACAAGATATTATTACAAAGGTCACCAGGACAGTAGGTCACCAGAAAAACTACACTACACATATGATAGTCAAATCTGTTAAACATGGAATGGTAAGAAGAATTTGTTTTCCTAAGACGTACTAGAAAATGGTCTCGAGTTCATAAAAGTCAACATTCTGTGATTCATAACATGAAACTATTTATAAAACTGTACCTTTTTGGGGATTTCTTCCTCAGCACTATGAGAAGACATGAGTGGGTTCTCCTCATCGTGCTCTTTCTTTTTTTTCTTCTCTGCACATTGTTTCCCAACCAGATACAAAGACAAACACAAATAAGAAACAAATGTGCTTCATTAGCAGGTTATTAGATCATTTAGATTAGATAATATTAGATAAAAGAAAAGGCTTACTTTTCTTCTCTTGACTGATTTCCAGGGTATACATTAACTCCTCTGACAGAGATGCTGCTGGTGCTTCTTCCACTACATTTTCATCTCTCTCTTTCTTCTTTTTCCTTTTCTTTTTTGACTCTACAGGACCTTCCTCCTGCGCTAAAACATCTGTACTTTCTTCATTTTTGTGTTTTCTTTTCTTTTCGCCACACTGATGTGGGGTACTCAGGCAGCCAGTGTCTTCTGATTCAATATTCTGGTTCGTTAAAAGACCACCGTCATCGTCTGTTGTTGTTTCACTGCTTTTTTTGCTGTTAGATTTCTTGCTTTTGCTCTTTCTGGAGGGGCGTATTGTTTCATCAATTCCCCCATCATCCAGACAAGCCTTCTTAGAGGGAGACTCCACCTCATCATTCTCAAGGCTTTTCTTGTTTTTAGACTTTTTAGATGGTGTCCCTGAGACAGGAGTGTCTGAGAGGCTGTTTGCTGTCTGATGTGTAGCCATTTCAGAAGGCGGCTCGGAATGAAACTCCTCTGAGTTGGCACTAGCTTCATAACCCTCCTTCTTTTTAGATGGAGTTTCAATCTCACTTAGCTCTGAGATGCTTTTCGTTTTCTTAACTTTTACTTTCTTAGAAAGTTTCTTGCTTGGATCAGGCTCCTCGATATTTTTATCTTTCTTAGACGTTGGTTTCTTTGACAGAGAATCTGAATGACTGAGTTCTGAGGGATCATTTACATCCTCAGCCTGACCTTCTTCAGAAGGATTGTTCACATCTACAGCTTCTGCAGGCTCAAAGCTAGCTTTCTTAGCTTTGGTTTTCTTAGAGGGCGTCTCAACTTGCGTAGGACCTAAAATATCATCAGACTTCTTAGCCTTGCCTTTTTTCAGAGTCTCTGACTTATCAGATGTTCCGTGCCTACTGCCAACCTCTGCATCAGCATTTGAAGATTTCTTTGATTTACTTTTCTTAGAAGTCGTCTCAACCAGTTCAGGATGTGATAGTTGGTTTTCTTCAGACTGATCAAATACTACGTGGCTATGGTCAACCTCAGCTTCTGCAGAGGTGGTGTTCACATCTACAGTTTCTGTAAAATTAACAGATTTTTTAGCTTTCTTAGAGGGAGACTTAACCAGCTTAAGATTTGAAAGCTCATCATGATTTTCAGACTGGTCAAACTGTAAATCGCCACTGGCAACCTCAGTGCCAGCTTTTTTGGGAGGTGTGTTCACATCTACAGGTTCTGGTGGTTTGACAGATTTCTTAGATTTTGCTTTTTTAGAGGGAGTCTCGCTGGGCATACAGTCCGTTCTTTTTGGTTCTTCAGATGTTAAAAGGGTACTGGAAGCCTCAGTGTCAGTTTTTAAGGCTGTGTCCATATCTGTGGGCTCTAGAGGTTTATTTTTAACTTTCGATTTAGCTTTCTTAGAGGGTGTCTCAACCTGTTTAGGTTCTGACAGATTATTTAATTTTTGAGTGCCAACACGTTTGGTTGGAGTTTCAGTGTTATTAGATTCTGACTGGTTGGCTTTCTTTTTTTTTTTTATCTTCTTCAATGGTATGTCACTGTCTGGAAGACTGTTAGTCGTTTTATTTACAGGGACCTCAGCAGCTTGAGGTTCTGAATGGCTGCCTTTATCTTTTGTTTTCTTAGTCGTTTTCTTGATCGCCGATTTTAAAGGTTTCTCAGTTTTGTTGATTTTTGAAGGACTGATGGATATTTTAGCTTTGGTTTTCCTGGCAGACGGCTTGGCCTTTGTATCCTTGCCTCCATCTGTTTTGACTTGTGCTGGCTTTCTTCTTTTCGGAGATTTCCCTGGGAAGCTGGCAGTTGTGGTGCCAGTTTTCGTCAAGACATCAATCTTCGCTATGTCAGCATCTGTAAAATATGGTAATAATTAAAAGATCTTTAATAAGTAATTTTTTACATTTTTACCAAGGAGCAGTTAAACACTTTTATGTATATAAATACGCACACACACACACACACACATAGAATAGTGTATATCAGGGGTATTCAACTAAAAAGAGGTCCAGTTAGAGAAAAATTCCAGAAGCAAAGGTCCAGAAGATCATAATGTATAACTATTTAGTGTGACATATATTTAAGTAGCCTATTAGTTATACCAACATTGCATGTAATCAATACCTGATTGTCTAATCAAATTAATTCAGTACAATTCGAAAACATTTTGACAATATTGTCACGTTACCTAGAACTGAACATACACGTACGACTGCTGATATGTATGGTATCTCATTTACTAAATAAAAGCAGGGCTGCATTTCAGACTAAAAGAAAATAACTAAATAACTAAATAAATAATTGTGCATTTTTAAATGAAGTGCTGAACTTCAGAAAAATAAAGGGAGGAAAGCTTGAATTTCCCCTTTTCTGTTTCATATTTTATTTTCTCAACCAATTTTACAGAAAATAAACCTCAACACATCTTAACAGTTTTAGAGGCTCATTTTTTTCACCTTCTTATACTCAACTCCCCCACTTTTTTGTTCAGTGAGAGAATTGAGCCCTTGCTTGTTCGGCCAGGATTTGAAACCTAGGCTTGAATGGGCCATTCTCGTACACATGTGGAGGTGCTCATTTGTGAGCCTGGAACGATATTTAGTTTTAATTATGTTCATTGTGGAGAAAGCTGCCTCACAGTTGTGTGTGGAGCCAAACATGTTCAAGATGTATAGGGCTATTTTACTCAGACCTGGGAAAGCTGTCTCAGGGACCATTTGGAGCCAGAAAGTACAAGGGTCAGATCTTACAAACTGCTCTTTCAGAGCCGCATCTCCTTGGAGATCGGCCAATTACATCTGGAGAGGCCTGTATTTACCCATTTGAGGTGCTGTGTGACTTCCTTTGAGAACCCCCTGACATCAGTGATGAGAAATGGATTCTGAAGGAACATGGTGAACTGCTGCCCGAAGCTGAAGCTGTCAAACCAGTTGCTGAAGTTTACAATCAACTAACCAATAAAGTCAACAAAATAAACAATATCTCGCTGTCCCGGAACCTGTTCCTGCACTGCTGGGGAGAGTGTGCAGTCTCTCTGCAGGTCTTCCTTGAACAATTCAAGTTTCCTCTTAAAGGAGCGGACAGTTGTCATCACTTCACACTTCACGAATTGTCCCTGTAGCCTCAAATTCAGTTCATTCAGATGAAGTGATCTCAACCAAAAAGGCCACACTGTCCATCTGTATCTCATTTTCTAAAAAGAGAAAGAACTGTGTTGCTTTCTGACTTCTTAGTTCTGCCAAAAAAAAATGCTACTTCCCTCCTATTGGACGAAAAGCGTGCCAACACCCTGCCTTTCCTGAGCCATCTCACACTGCTGTGCAGCTAAAGATCATCAGCATTGGCATCGACTTCTCTGAGGAATTCCCTAAGCATGCGATGCTGGTAGGAAATGGATGATTTTCATCATTGTATTCATCACCGCAGCATTCTCTTCAGACAGAGAGGCGCAGAGGACAGATTGATGAATGATGCAACAGTATGAGCTCAGGATTGTCCTCTTAGTCTTGCTACAGCTCCTTTCTCTCTCCCCATCACAGCAGGGGCTCCATCTGTGGTTATTGAAACCACTTTTTTGGCTCTCTTTGTTAACAGCTCCTTAATGGTAGATGTCTTCTCCTCTCGCACTGGTCTAAAGGGGAGTGAGACCTGAAAGGTCAGAGGACTCATCCACAGTTAACCTACATATGGTGCCTTGTGCATGGCTTCATCTAGCTGGGTTAGCACATCCTGAGTCAATAATTCACTTTTCTTTGTGGCAGATGATGCTGACAAGGGAATTTCCCTCAAGTAGTGTTTCAGCTACTGCACTCATGCATTGTTTGACAACTCATGCATTTGCGTTGACCCAAAATCCAAGCAACTCAGAGGGAACACTCAAGGCAGTGAATGTGTGGTGCAGGATCCTGGTGGACTGGTCATATTGCGCTCTGAGACTACCAATTTTCTGTGATCTCACTTCAGATTTGAGTGGGTATGTTTCTTCAAAACAGAACAAAGCATCAACTGTGTCAATACAAGCGCACACTGTACATTCTGTCTCACCTGACAACTCCAAAGCTAGTTTCTTCCACTTCTCGATGTCAAGACTGGAATCTGAGTCAGAATCATCTACTGCCGTTGAATTTATGGAGGTAGGTTCTGTCTTGTTCTCCTTCCTTTTCCTTTTCCGATTACCTGCTTCAGCTGTTGTCTGGACACAGGATGAAGTCAATCATATACTTGAGAAATCAGATACTTTTGTGGGTAATGTTTAAACACTGTATGAATTTTACATACCTGTAATTTGTCTTTCTTTCTGGAGGTTACACTGTTTCCAGCTTTCCTGGGCCTTTTACTTTTAGATACTGCAAGGGGCAGAAGGGGATTAACATGCGACTAATGCAACTATAAATAAGAATGATCTATATATGTATTGTCATTGTGAAACTGTGGTAAAAGGCTAGGTAACTGTCATGCCTAAATGAGTAGCCACACATGAGCCCAATGCCATGTTTGGCTTGTAGGGTAGAAAGACCCCCAGCCCTAGGCTGTCAAGAAGTGGAACTGCATTCTCTAGGGTGATGGAGCTCCATCCAGTTCCTTTGGGATGAAATAGAGTGACATTCGAGATCCAGAACTAATCATATAACATCAGTATCTTGCCTCACTAAAACTCTTGCGGTCTGCAATATTCCAGTAAAGCCTTCTCAGAAGAGTAAAGGCTGTTACATCATGGAATCAGCAGAGAGACGAATAAATAAAAACTCAAATGCTAAATAAATACAGAAGTTATGTTTGAAATTATAGTTTTTAAAGTAATATTTGTGAGGATTGCGCTCCAAGAGCACACGTGAACTGTAAAAAAAAAAAAAACGTGAATTTGTGAGGTGGTAAAAAATAAAATGCCTAAAATTGCCTATTTTTATAGTGCAAGCCCTAAATCTGCTCCCAAATATGCTCCCAAAATGCTTTAATTAAATTTTAAACTCAGCTTGATACATTTCCCTTAAAAATGTATAGGCAAACCCATATCCGTACTGTACAGTGTATCAGCCAATCAGCAGCCAGATGAAATAAATAATGTTCTCGGATTGGCTACTTTCAAACCACCTGCCTCTGAGTACAGCGGCATTTCACCATCCCAAGACACGCTTACTTTATGTTCTCTTGACAATACCAAAAAATGTATACAGTTAAATTTTATATAGAAAAGTAGCTGAATTGATGTTAATATTTGTGTTACATAATTAGTCAATTATATTTCAGAATATTTTAGCACTAAAATACATGAAGTTATATATTGCAACGTAAAAAGAAAAATAAACACACACATAAAACTCACTTCAAGTTAAACTGTGTTGTCACATTGTGGAATTCAGTCATACAGTATATCCAATTTACCTGAACTTTTAGAACCTCTGACTGATCCCCCTTGTGGATCCCCTCCTTTGTTGCTCTTATTTTCCCTTTCACAAGAGAAAATGTATGTTTTAATTAAACACACCAATCAGTAAAGATCTAGGTTTCATTCATCAGCATTCAGCTCCACCTCAGACACTCCTGTGCTGCTGTGCTTTTCCTCACACTTAGACTTTTCTGACAGCAACACTGCTGATCCTCTGCTTACCTGCTGAATGAACCCAATATGTACAGAAAACAAGACCACAAGAGCAGTGAAGGGGAGACTGACACACTGACAGGGGGCTGAACAACAAAAAGAAATACTTACCCAACCCACTTCTGATATATATCACTCAGGGACACTTTCACTCTGACAGGTTTGACCTACAAAACAAGCAGACGATGGAATTTAAATAAATTAAGTAATGGTCTTTCTGCACCTTTGATCAAAGCAGTAACTGTATTTGTCACTAAAAATAATAAATATGAACCCAAAATGAACTAGAATTATTAATATCCCTGCCTTTCCTTATATGCTACTTTTTGAAAACTAATATCTAATAGACGACTCTGTACTCGGTGCCAAAATGCACAGGACAGATTAATAACATCGCGGGCTGCTGCGTGTGCTTGTGCCACAAGGGAGTCCTGCGAGGGGGCGCTCTCGCCTGCAGCAGGCTGAACACACACCCCTACCCACAGCTCAGCCTTCAGAGAGCTGTTTTCGGTTCTGGACAACTAGAAACCTACAAACGTGTACAGCACATAAAGAAATGGCCCACTGCAACAGGGGGCTGCAGAGGCAACCCACGTGTTCAGTTGTGGGGGAGGGCAAGTCTCACGACCACGCTCGTCCTGCTCAACTTCCTACAGCAACTAATGCATGAGTTTCAAGCCCAAGCCACACTGCAAATATAATTACATGTTGAACACAGCGAGATACGTGCAAAGTTAAGGGAAACCTGGGGAGCATGCTTTTTGAGTACGTTGGCTGCTTTCTTGTGTCCTTTGTCCTTCAAATGCAGGTAAATCAGACTGATCAAGTCGCGCTCGGACACTTCAGAGTCACTCGATGTCATGTCTCGCCAAAAAAGTACAAAACAAACTTGATCAATACACTCCTCCGTAGAATGTGTATCAGCAAGCTTCCCGGTCCACCATGCGTCCTCCCATAGACACCTCTGAACCAGCCAGGGACGCAGTGCACTCTGGGAAGTGTAGTTTTGTTTTGAAGCACATGGCACGGCTGCTGTGTCCTCGTGTTGTATGTTACACTGCGTGGACAAAAGTATTGGGACACCTGATCATTACACGAACCCTGATTTTAATAACATTGCATATAAATATGGAGTTGGTTCCCCTTTGCAGCTTTAACATCTTCCACTCTTCTTGGAAGACTTTCCACAAGATGTTGAAGTTTCTGTGCGAATTTGTGCCGAATCATTCTGAAGAGCATTTACGAGGTCAGGGACTGATGTTGGACTAGAAGGCCTTACTCACAATCTCCGTTCCAGTTCATCCCAAAGGTGTTGGCTGGGGTTGAGGTCAGGACTCTGTGAGGGCCAGTCAAGTTCTTTCACACTGAACTCATCCAGTCATGTCTTTATGGAGCTTGCTTTGTGCACTGGGGCACAGTCATGCTGGAATAGAAAAGGTTCTTCCCCACAAAGTTTGAAGCATGGTGTTGTCCAAAATGTCTTGGTAGGCTAATGTATAAAGTTACCCTTCAATGGAAGTAAAGGGTCTAGCCCAAACCCTGAAAAACAGGTGTGTCCCAATACTTTTGTCCATGTAGTGTATTTGTCTGTCTGTCTGTCCGTCTATGCACCACTCTATCTCTTTCTGTTTTTGTTGGTCTGTCTACCTGTTCATCTAAGTGCGTATCTATCAGTCTGTCTGTCTCTGTCACAGTATATCTGTCTGTTTCTGTTTTGTCTGTCTGTATATGTTGTCTGTTTGTCTGTACATTAACAGAGGTATACATATTAATATTACATTGATCAGAGAACATAATTATCATTAACAGAACACTCACCGCCACACACAAAAGTGCGTGCACACACACACACACACACACACACACACACACACACACACACAAAGCAAAACAGGCCTGACAGCATAGTGATATTATTATACTACTGTTGGATGAGGGTTCAGGATGAGGGTTCCTACCGCAGTCTGATACAGCTCCACTCCATCACTTTCTGAGAGGAATTCAAAAGCAGCTGTGGCTCCAAACACTCAAACCTCAAATCTACACAAGTACACAGGCACCAAACTCCCCCATTAACCTCCCCTTATTGACCAACAGTGGGTTTGTTATGCTTAGCATTACTTTTTTTTTTTGCTTTTGAGGATCCTTGTAAAGCACAGCTGTTACTTTTTCTTCTCATTATATTGTACTGAGTGTTCAGTTTTTTCCCTCTCAGTTTTGTTGAAACAGAAAACACAGTGAAGGTAATTACATTACAAGCGGGGAAGCTTGCAGCCGACAGCCGGCGAAACAAACACACTTTAATTAAAGCGCAATCAGGCGCTGAGAGAGGGGAGCTTGTCCCAGCCTGAGAGAAATTCCTCTGCCTTCTGGCCGACCTGCTCACTCTTTGGCCCTGCTGTTGGTGAACGCATTTGGAAAGCAATCAGCCTCTCTCTCTCTTACTCTCTCTCTCTCCCTCTCTCTGTCTCTCTCTCTCTCTCTCTCTCTCTCTCTCTCTCTCTTTCCCCCCTCTCTCCCCCTCTCCCTCTGTCTTTCCCTTT